>CM035428.1:161758804-161781304 GCA_020310875.1 Ceratopteris richardii | reverse complement strand
AAGGTGAAGAGAGCTTGTATTATCTCCAAAGATTATTGGAGACTTAATAAATAAACCCAATTCTGTATACAAAAGTTTAATCCATATTGCTTCTTGTGTGGCATTAGCCAGTCCTCTATACTCTGCCTCTGTGGAAGATAAAGCAACAGTAGGTTGTATCTTTGAAGACCCAGAAATTGGTTTCTCACCTGCAAAAGAAATGTATCCAGAAGTGCTTCTCCTATCATCCTTGCATCCTGCCCAATCTGCATCTAAATAAATTTTGATATCAATATCTGAAGTGTAAGGGAAATTGTTAGCCCCAAAATGGTGAATCTTTATGCACTAACGTGGTTCTATTTGGCAGAAAAATACGCTTGATTTCAGGTACTTGAAGAGTGGATTTGATGGTAGGGGAGACGTATATCAATCCGTGGCTGAAGACAAGGGCACGAGACAAGGTGATTATTGCAACAAAAGTAGCTGGATTTTCTGATAGAGAAACAAGCCTACGTGACAAAGGGAAAGGTACTAGGACTGACAAATGCAAAGAGTATGGATTGGAAGACATCGAAAAGATTACTTCCGCTATCTTTGTTTTACAATGCCAATGTTGCATTTGCTTTAGCAAGTTTGAAGGGAGTGAATATACCAATGTACATTGCTCTCAAGCGATTGACACCTTTAGCTGTGCTTATTGTGGGCTTATTTTTGGGAAAATCAAAACCTTCTTCTCAGACTGCATATTTGGTGCTTGTGGAGAGATTTGCTTTGGAAGATGGCCTTTCTTCAATTGAGCTCATGCTTTACAATTCTATTTATCATTACCCTTTCTTTTGCTTCTTGTATTCGGTATCAAGGAACTCCCATTTGCTGGGCTGTTACTTCTACAAAAGATGCAGGGATTCAATTTTTTGCTGCTCTTTGTTTTTTCTCTGATTATGGGAATCGTCCTGAACTACACAATGTTTCTGTGCACATCTGTAAATTCAGCTCTAACAACTACCATTGTGGGTGTCCTAAAAGGAGTTGGCACCACGACACTCGGCTTCCTTGTTCTGGGTGGAGTGAAGGTCCATGCATTAAATGTAACAGGCCTGACGAGCGCAGAGGAGTGGGGGGGGTCGTTTGTCCTCTGCCGCCCCATTTCTCTGACGGAAAAAAACGGAAAAGGGGGGGTCCTCCAGCAGCTGCAAAAAGGGGGGAAGTGCTGCCTCTCTGGAAGTGCATGTACGTGGTAACGTGGCGATGGCACACAGCTGGGCATCGTGCAGCGTGCTAAAAACTTATCCGTGGAGGTTGTGTTCTACTGGCTTCAGTTCGTTCTTGCGGCGGTTCGCGTCAGTTTACTAGAATGTCAACATCATGCCGGAGGGAACTGTGGAAGTTGAGCGCCGAGGAAAAAGAGTCAATCTTTGATGTTAATTTCAATCTCTATTCCATTCTCTGTCGACTACGCCCTTGCTGAGGTGCACGACAAATCATTTGATACTGTGAGGAGGGCAAATCTCGTGGATGCTGAAGAATTCGATTTTGATCAGTCTATCAATCAGGTACAATCCTTCGATTTTGATATGCAGCGTCTATATCTACTATGGCGTGGGTAATTGTATTTGCCGAGGAAGGTGAAAGAAGTCTCGAGCTTCTATAGCAATTATATTTATATGCTTTGATAACTTATGACTACGAGATATCAAAGTTCAAATCACGTATTATCTGCGCCAGACTTGTTTACAGCTGAATGATTTGTCCTGAACTGTGATTGTTTATTAATTTATCTTCACTAAGATGCGGTGCACGATTCTGATGGAGTTTTATTGAAGACCTTGATTTGACATGAAAATCTACTTCATCGCCCAAAGAAAAATTGTGTATAGTTTCGAAAATCAATTTTATGCTTGAAGACGTTTAATGTACTGTAGTTATTGATGGCAATTCAAAGTTTCATTAATTCTGCACTGTTTATGTTTTCATGTTCAGAAATTTGATCCATATGGGCAAAGTTACGGAGTCTCCATTGAGTTTAGTGTTGTGATTTCTACTCAAATGTTTATGTCAGTTAGATTCTGAGCAAAATTTGCTACTACATCATACGCATCGGAAGCACAGACGATGAAAAATCAACTTAAAAAGCTCATGTTGATAAAACAATAATGCCAAGTGATTTCGTATCTGGCGCATACGACATTTTTTTGTTGCATCGTTGCAATGACTTATTTCATCGCTGCTATGATTGTGAGGGAACTCTAATTGATATCTAAATCACGTAGATTTTGCAGCTTTATGTCAAAACATGCGTCCTTGATTTTTGTGCAATTTAGACGTTATTTATGTTATGAATTCATGCCTTTACTATTTTATCAATATAGTAATGTTTTTGAAATAAACATGACGGAACGCTGACATGAAGATTTCTGATAGTAACCATTAGGCTAATTTGAAAACTAATTTGCTTTTGATGTGGAAATATTTTCATTCAATTGTTCTATATACTCTTATTTTTCTTTAATAAACAAGGAGCCCCTTGTTTTCTGACTTGAATGAGAATACCTATTCTATTGATGATAAAGGATTGGATTGTCTGATATGTATTTGAAAGAGACGATGTAGAAAATAGATTCGTAAAACATTCTCTTTTGTTCGTGAACACATGTAGCTTCCCAAGTTTGCACAATCAAATCTTTAATATGAACTATGATCAAAGTTTCCCTATGACGAATGAATGGTAAAGTATATGGACAACGAGATAAATGATTTTTCAATTTGATCATTAAAAATGTTTTTTCTTTATGCTCTTTGAGTCTCCATCGTACCTGAGTTTGTTCCAACCCCGCTACAGCGTGCGCCATAATTCAAGCGGGTGACCTGATCCACCAAAGTCACTTTCTTGGCACTCAGTGTGCACCCCTAAGCATGTGTGAGCCCGACCACAAGAGTGAACCCGACGTGAAAGGAGGGGGTTGAGTGAAGGAAGGGAGGTTACAGGAAGTGACCACTGGAGGTGACTATCCAAGTGCGCATGTGTTTTCTCGCTTCCTCCATCAAAACTTGGAGTGAACTTGTGGACTTAGGGAAACCAAAATTGACCTAGTATCAAGAAAGTTAGGCAAAATATCATTGAGAATAGGCACTTTCTCTTGGGCTAAGAGCCTGAACATTTTTGGTGCGTTTGCCGAGAACATATGAGCGAGTGCATAGGCATAGGAAGAATCCATTGCGAGATAATTGTGGGCTCTAGGTAATCCAAGTAGACCGATTGCGAGGGGTTAAGCAAAATAAAGGCTTTCACAATCACTTTTTCCGTGGCCGTTAGAGCCTGTTCATTTGGTGCGTCTGCCGGGAACATATGAGCGAGTGCATAGGCATAGGAAGAATCCATTGCGAGATAATTGTGGGCTCTAGGTAATCCAAGTAGACCGATTGCGAGGGGTTAAGCAAAATAAAGGCTTTCACAATCACTTTTTCCGTGGCCGTTAGAGCCTGTTCATTTGGTGCGTTTGCCGGGAATAGCTTGGTACGTCTCTATAAGAGAGTGCCATAGGTTCGCCTAGCGCCACAGGTTGGCCGAGCTTGCGGACCTCGCGATCTAGTACATGAGCGAGGGGAGCTCATCGTCAGGAGCAACACAAACTCAAAGAGAGGAACGCGCTCAGAGAAGGGCCCTTGAAAGAGAAAGGAGAAGGTGGGAACCACCAGGTGAGTGGACCTCGATCGGCTCGAAGAAATCAGTCAAAAACGTGTACTCCCGTAGGAGAGTCGCGAGTCAAGTATGGAAGTTTGAAGGAGGGATCCTGAAGCCACGTGTGCTAAATTTCTGGGATCGAAGTGATATTGATATCACACCTCTGTTCGAAATGGCTCAGCGGATTTCACTTCACTTGGGGGACTTCACCAAGTTTTCGGGTACTTGGGACGAAGATCCGGATAGCTTTATCCAGTTGTTTGAGGTCACCTGTGAGGCCAATGATGTAGTTGACCAGGACCAAAGGTTGAGAATTTTTCCGGCTATTCTCCGTGATGAGGCAGCCAATTGGTATGGGAATTTGACACCACAAGAGCGTGGAACTTATCAAATGCTCAAGGAAGCCTTCTTGGCAAAGTTTCGAACACAAGGCTTCCAAGATAGATTGGCCGAACAAATGGATTACTTGCGACAAGGAGTCAATGAGAGCATCGATAACTATATTCAAAGAATGGAAACGTTGGTAAGAAAGATGGGCGCGAACGCCCCGAATGATGAGACATTGAAACGTAGATTCATTTCAGGATTGCGAGATCCTACGGCACAGCAGCACATCAGCATGACAAGACCTGCAACTTTAATGGATGCTAAGGAATAAGCGAGGCTGTGGGAGGAAGTACAATTATGCCAACAAAGGAAGATGGAACTCTTATACGAGCCTATGGGAGGCCCAGGAAACATACCGATGAAAGATCCTGGCCAAGTAAGTCCCGTATTGACGACCCCAGCTTTTGTAGCTGCCACTAGCACGCCAGGCGAGGTAAAGCCTGCGCTAACCGAAGAAAGAATATTAGAATTGGTCACGCAAGCTATAAAAGCTGTCACGATAACTCAAGAGACGTACACAGTAAAACCAGAGGTCACATCAAACCCGAATCAAGTGTTTCGATCAAATACATGGTGTGGAAAGTGTCATGGTTACGGCCATTTGGCTTCAGAATGCCCCACAGTCTCGAGAGTATTCACCGATAGATCGCCACCTAGGATGCGTTGTACTTTTTGTGGAAGAACAAATCACACAGAGGACCGATGTTACAACAAGAGAGCCTATGAAGAAAGGACCATGAAAGCAGGAGATACAAGAGAAAGACCTTACACGGGATTGCCTGCTCAAAGTGTACCACCTACATCTCGTTGGGAAAACAGACCGACTTATGGATATGGTGCTCAGGGCCAAGGAGGAGACGATCCAAGAGGAGCCGTACGTGATCAAAGAAGAGATGGTCCAATCCAGTGCTGGAGATGTCATGGCTTTGGCCATACCCAATCTAGATGTCCAAACAAAAAGAAGCCAATTGATTATACTCCATTATGTAGGTACTGTAGTGGGGAGGGCCACTTTGATGAAGACTGTCCAAAACGAAGAGCTGCCGCCGGCAAGGAAAAAGGACCAGTAGGGTCCTCGAACTATGTTGATACTCAGATGCATCCCACATCAAGAGCTCAAGAGCACGTTCCTACGATCGGAGTAGTGTTCAAGACACCAAACCCTCAAGAAGGCTCTAGCTCGTCGATGCACTTTGTGGACGCTTACGAAGCCAAGAAACCACACAAAGATCCAACTGTGGCAGTAGTCACAAGGACTCAAGAGTACTCGAAGAAGAATTTAGGAGGCGAAGGTGAAGAAGGAAGTCAAGAGAGGATAGCTGAACACGAAGAGGTAGAGAATCAAGTTAGGGGACTTGTTGAGCAGCAAGAGTTTGAGGATGGGGAAGAGGTTGAGATTCTTCCACCAGTAACCAAGGAGTTTGTGCCGGGCATAGCACCATTTCCTGAAAGATTGAAAGCTCCTAAGATTAGAAAGGAGAGACAAAGTTCGGAAGAAGTAGATATTGTGAAGTTACTTGCTGACACTGAAGTCACGCTGGACATTGGCACATTGCTAAAATGTTCGCCTGTTTATAGGAAACAATTCTATAACGAATATATTAAGAAGCCGAGGAAAGCTCGAGACAAAAAGAGACAAGACAAGGATGTCCAAGGGATCATCCAAAGTATTACGACGCAAATTGATTCAAATGCTCCAGCTGTGACGGTCGAGATTAAAGGGTATGCAGTCCCTGGTGCTCAGTTAGATAGTGGAGCTGCAGTCAACCTTATGACATAGTTCATGATGAAAGCTTTGGGCCTCAACCACATGGAAGAGACGCCGATGTCTTTGAGGATGGCAGATCAAACACAAGTGAAGCCCGCGGGTCTTTTGAAGAATGTAAGCACAGTTGTGGGCGGTCTAGAGTTTAAGGTTGATTATCTGATAGTAAGACCAAGGACCTCGGAGGCTACCTTCTCGATCCTACTTGGACGGCCATGGCTGGTGCAAGCCGAATGTGTGCATGATTGGCGCACAGGTTTTATTTCGATAGGGCCAAAGTCTGATCGGATTCAAATACAAGTATCCCCACCCTCGAGCAACAAGAAGAAGACAATAATAGTCGATGAGATGGAAGGAAAGAGAAGGAGAAAGCAAGGCACGAGAGTGCACGAGCTAGGTTTTCTTTGAACACGGACACCTACAAGAATCTGCTTCAAGACGGGTTCAACTTGCAGCTCTTTAAGAATCAAGACACGAAGATGGGAGAATACCAAAATCCATTGCTCTATAACGACGATTCGGACCAAGAATTGCTAGGATGGTTGACACATACAAGTAAATTTGATTGTTACATGTTGAGTATAGATTCAAGTAAAAACAAAGCTACTCAATCCCTGGAGAAGGGAACTTCAAAAGAAGAATCGAAACGAGAGTTAGCTCCGGCGATGGAAGTGCAACAGTTGCGAGACAGAGTTAGAATGCTAGAAGCAGAGATTCTGAAGAGAAGTCGAGAATTGGAACAAGAAGCGAAGAGTAAGATTAAAGTGTCGGAAGCTATTGCAAAAGCTGAATTGAAGAAACTAGGTTCAATTGAAAGAGAACAAGACAATGATTTACTGGCCGACCATGCACGCGTGATCGGAGAACACATTCCAATCACAGTGTCATCGAGAAATAAAAATTATTCGCGAGAAGCTCAGTTGGAAAAATGGGAAGTCTTTCCAGAAAAGTTCTTGAGTGTAGGGTCAGAGCTACCAGATGGAGTACGAGACTACATTACAACGACACTCAAAAATTTTAGCGAGGCCTTTGCATGGTCATACAGTGATCTGAGAGGAATTGATCCCCAAATCTGCCAACATTATATAGACTTGGAAGAAGGCACACGACCGATATGTCAACGACTCAGGCGAACGAATCCAGTCTACTCGGAATTGATCAAGCTGGAATTGACCAAATTATTGGAGGCAGGATTCATATACCCCATTGCATCTAGCGAATGGGTATCACCAATTGTAGTTGTGCCGAAGAAAAATAAGAAAATCCGTATTTGCATAGATTATCGAAAGTTGAACGAGCGCACGAAGAAGGATCATTTCCCCTTGCCATTCATTGATCAAATCTTGGATAGAGTGGCTGGCCATAAGTTGTACTCATTTTTGGATGGTTTCAGTGGGTACAACCAAATCCAAATTCATGAAGAGGATCAATCCAAAACTACTTTCACGACAGAATGGGGTACGTATGCATATCGGGTGATGCCATTTGGATTATGCAATGCACCGGCCACATTCCAAAGAGCAATGATAGCTACATATCAAGACTACCTACAGGATTGGATGGAGATATTTCTTGATGACTTTGCAATCAGAGGCGACGATGAGAACATGATGGAGAGGATCGAAGCAATTTTAAGAAGAAGCATTGAAAAAGGCATCGCATTGAATCCTGAAAAGTGTACATTTGGAGTACGAAGAGGATTGCTTTTGGGTCATGTCATTTCCGAAAAAGGGATTGCGGTCGACGAGGATAAAGTGGAGAAAATTGGACAACTTCCACCACCGCAAAACTTGCGACAACTCAGAGGATTTTTGGGCCATGCAAATTATTACCGACGTTTTATATTAAATTTTGCATCTATAGCGGCACCACTGACGACTCTTTTAAGAAAAGACCAACAATACCAGTGGACGGGGGAGTGTCAAGTTGCATTCGACTCGATCAAAGAGAGGTTAATAAATGCACCGATTTTGGTAGCACCTGATTGGACGAAGGAATTCCATGTACATACCGATGCTTCTCACACTGCGGTTGGAGCAGTACTATGCCAAGCCGACGAGAAAAAGTTGGATCATCCTATTTTATGCAAGTCGCAATTTGAACAGCACTGAGAGGAATTACACGACTACAGAGAAGGAATGTCTCTCGATGATCTTTGCGGTGAACAAGTATCGGCATTACTTGATGGGAAAGCATTTCACTTTTTATGTGGATCACGAAGCCCTTAAGTATATCATTAATAAACCAGAGTTATCAGGACGACTGATGAGGTGGATGCTACATCTCCAAGAATTCCAGTTTATTGAGTGTTTTGAGGAGTACCTAGCTCGACATGTAGGATGGGCAGGAGATCGATACTACTATTTTGATCCTTCTAGGGAAATGCCTAACGAGGAAAACGATATCACATGGGCTTGGGCAGACGTGCTAATGCTAGGAAGTGATGACGGAGCTCCCGAAGTTGAGCCTGACTCGCCTTAGAGAAGTTGTCAAGATTCGAGTACGATGTGAGGCTACATGAGACATTCCGGGGACTCACATTCTAGGACACCTAGGGATAGGTATACGAGGGACTAAGGCATAGCTGGTTGTAGTTACCAAGTGAAAAGTTGAATCGATGAATACATATGTAGTGTCTATAGTTGAGAGAATGAAGTGAAGAGGTGGTTGATCTGTCAAAGGCTAGTGTGTATCTGTTTTGCATGTATGTGTGGGAACGGTGGGTAAAGTCCCTTTCTTCCTCTCCCTAATTCTCAGGACCTGGGTGAACTAATTTACTATGAAAAGGAAAACGAAAAAAAGAAAAGAAAAAGAAAATGTGTTGTGTGATCGTACCAATGCGCTATGGTGGACTAGTAGGTGGGTGGATTTATCCTCGCCGGGTGGTTAGGACCACGAGCCGCAGCTAGTTTCGCCATAGGCTTGGGATGTATATGTTTGTGTCTTCGCTACGCGTCATAACGGGTTGGTAGGTGGGTAGAGTCATCGTGGCTGGGTAGTCACGACCACGAGCCGCATCCAGCTTCGTTATGGGCTAGCTGATATATGTTATGTGTTATCATTGTGTGTTTGTGTGTTGTGCGCTGCATTGCGTTGGTAGATGGGTGGAATCAACCTGATCGGGTGGTCAGGTCCACGAATCGCATCCAGTGTCAATGTAGGCCAACGTGTGATTAAAATAAAATTTTCATATGAAGTTATTCCCCACTCCTGAGGGGGAGAGAAAGAGAGGAGAGGGCGATGATTGCCTGGAAGGGAACATTATTTGCTTGTGTGATTGATATGTGTTGGCTTGCGACAGATCAGCCCACTTTGGATCAACATTCTTGAAGGCACGGAGACTGTAAACGTACTCATGGATGAGACTCTAGCGAGGTAATGCAACGGTAGTGCTTTATAACTTGTGTGCTCTATCTGAGGGTTTTTCTAGTGTTTGGGACACTCTAGGGTTCTGATGTATGTCTTCACTTGTACTCGAATTTCGATGATTTTTGTAGGACAACGATGGGGATCCTTCGGGAACGTCTAGTCATGAAATGATTGTACATAGCGAATAGTAGGTCAATAAAGGGGTATGCATTTTGGGTATTTTTGCATCTCCGATTGTGTTCATTTCAGTTGTCGTTGTTCATTTCAGTTGTTGTTATTTTCTTTTCTGTTTGCCGCAATAGTAGTTGCATATTTAAAACATGGAAAGTGTGCATGTGTTATTTTGGTTGAGATCATTGTCATAATGGAATGTATGAACAAATTGATGCATGGCTGAAATGGAATTGCGTATATGTGCATGTTCTTGGATCATTTTGGAAGTGACTGATTTGAATGTATTTATGAGTGATTTTTGAGCACTAATAAGCTTCGATGAGTGCAGGTTCAGTTGGAGTATCGGGTCGATGGGAAGGTATGCAAACTAGTTGTGCACTGATGTTTTCATGGCTGTTTTGATTAGATTGCAGCAAAAGTGGCTCGTCGAGGACGACTTCACAAATAAGAAGAGGGAAGTATGTTAGCCCCAAAAATGGTGAATTTTTATGCACTAACGTGGTTCTATTTGGCAGAAAAATACGCTTGATTTCAGGTACTTGAAGAGTGGATTTGATGGTAGGGGAGACGTATATCAATCCGTGGCTGAAGACAAGGGCACGAGACAAGGTGATTATTGCAACAAAAGTAGCTGGATTTTCTGATAGAGAAACAAGCCTACGTGACAAAGGGAAAGGTACTAGGACTGACAAATGCAAAGAGTATGGATTGGAAGACATCGAAAAGATTACTTCCGCTATCTTTGTTTTACAATGCCAATGTTGCATTTGCTTTAGCAAGTTTGAAGGGAGTGAATATACCAATGTACATTGCTCTCAAGCGATTGACACCTTTAGCTGTGCTTATTGTGGGCTTATTTTTGGGAAAATCAAAACCTTCTTCTCAGACTGCATATTTGGTGCTTGTGGAGAGATCTGCTTTGGAAGATGGCCTTTCTTCAATTGAGCTCATGCTTTACAATTCTATTTTATCATTACCCTTTCTTTTGCTTCTTGTATTCGGTATCAAGGAACTCCCATTTGCTGGGCTGTTACTTCTACAAAAGATGCAGGGATTCAATTTTTTGCTGCTCTTTGTTTTTTCTCTGATTATGGGAATCGTCCTGAACTACACAATGTTTCTGTGCACATCTGTAAATTCAGCTCTAACAACTACCATTGTGGGTGTCCTAAAAGGAGTTGGCACCATGACACTCGGCTTCCTTGTTCTGGGTGGAGTGAAGGTCCATGCATTAAATGTAACAGGCCTGACGAGCGCAGAGGAGTGGGGGGGGTCGTTTGTCCTCTGCCGCCCCATTTCTCTGACGGAAAAAAACGGAAAAGGGGGGTTCCTCCAGCAGCTGCAAAAAGGGGGGAAGTGCTGCCTCTCTGGAAGTGCATGTACGTGGTAACGTGGCGATGGCACACAGCTGGGCGTCGTGCAGCGTGCTAAAAACTTATCCGTGGAGGTTGTGTTCTACTGGCTTCAGTTCGTTCTTGCGGCGGTCCGCGTCAGTTTACTAGAATGTCAACATCATGCCGGAGGGAACTGTGGAAGTTGAGCGCCGAGGAAAAAGAGTCAATCTTTGATGTTAATTTCAATCTCTATTCCATTCTCTGTCGACTACGCCCTTGCTGAGGTGCATGACAAATCATTTGATACTGTGAGGAGGGCAAATCTCGTGGATGCTGAAGAATTCGATTTTGATCAGTCTATCAATCAGGTACAATCCTTCGATTTTGATATGCAGCGTCTATATCTACTATGGCGTGGGTAATTGTATTTGCCGAGGAAGGTGAAAGAAGTCTCGAGCTTCTATAGCAATTATATTTATATGCTTTGATAACTTATGACTACGAGATATCGAAGTTCAAATCACGTATTATCTACGCCAGACTTGTTTACAGCTGAATGATTTGTCCTGAACTGTGATTGTTTATTAATTTATCTTCACTAAGATGCGGTGCACGATTCTGATGGAGTTTTATTGAAGACCTTGATTTGACATGAAAATCTACTTCATCGCCCAAAGAAAAATTGTGTATAGTTTCGAAAATCAATTTTATGCTTGAAGACGTTTAATGTACTGTAGTTATTGATGGCAATTCAAAGTTTCATTAATTCTGCACTGTTTATGTTTTCATGTTCAGAAATTTGATCCATATGGGCAAAGTTACGGAGTCTCCATTGAGTTTAGTGTTGTGATTTCTACTCAAATGTTTATGTCAGTTAGATTCTGAGCAAAATTTGCTACTACATCATACGCATCGGAAGCACAGACGATGAAAAATCAACTTAAAAAGCTCATGTTGATAAAACAATAATGCCAAGTGATTTCGTATCTGGCGCATACGACATTTTTTTGTTGCATCGTTGCAATGACTTATTTCATCGCTGCTATGATTGTGAGGGAACTCTAATTGATATTTAAATCACGTAGATTTTGCAGCTTTATGTCAAAACATGCGTCCTTGATTTTTGTGCAATTTAGACGTTATTTATGTTATGAATTCATGCCTTTACTATTTTATCAATATAGTAATGTTTTTGAAATAAACATGACGGAACGCTGACATGAAGATTTCTGATAGTAACCATTAGGCTAATTTGAAAACTAATTTGCTTTCGATGTGGAAATATTTTCATTCAATTGTTCTATATACTCTTATTTTTCTTTAATAAACAAGGAGCCCCTTGTTTTCTGACTTGAATGAGAATACCTATTCTATTGATGATAAAGGATTGGATTGTCTGATATGTATTTGAAAGAGACGATGTAGAAAGTAGATTCGTAAAACATTCTCTTTTGTTCGTGAACACATGTAGCTTCCCAAGTTTGCACAATCAAATCTTTAATATGAACTATGATCAAAGTTTCCCTATGACGAATGAATGGTAAAGTATATGGACAACCAGATAAATGATTTTTCAATTTGATCATTAAAAATGTTTTTTCTTTATGCTCTTTGAGTCTCCATCGTACCTGAGTTTGTTCCAACCCCGCTACAGCGTGCGCCGTAATTCAAGCGGGTGACCTGATCCACCAAAGTCACTTTCTTGGCACTCAGTGTGCACCCCTAAGCATGTGTGAGCCTGACCACAAGAGTGAACCCGACGTGAAAGGAGGGGGTTGAGTGAAGGAAGGGAGGTTACAGGAAGTGACCACTGGATGTGACTATCCAAGTGCGCATGTGTTTTCTCGCTTCCTCCATCAAAACTTGGAGTGAACTTGTGGACTTAGGGAAACCAAAATTGACCTAGTATCAAGAAAGTTAGGCAAAATATCATTGAGAATAGGCACTTTCTCTTGGGCTAAGAGCCTGAACATTTTTGGTGCGTTTGCCGGGAACATATGAGCGAGTGCATAGGCATAGGAAGAATCCATTGCGAGATAATTGTGGGCTCTAGGTAATCCAAGTAGACCGATTGCGAGGGGTTAAGCAAAATAAAGGCTTTCACAATCACTTTTTCCGTGGCCGTTAGAGCCTGTTCATTTGGTGCGTCTGCCGAGAACATATGAGCGAGTGCATAGGCATAGGAAGAATCCATTGCGAGATAATTGTGGGCTCTAGGTAATCCAAGTAGACCGATTGCGAGGGGTTAAGCAAAATAAAGGCTTTCACAATCACTTTTTCCGTGGCCGTTAGAGCCTGTTCAGAAATACAAACCATGGTTCTGTGTACCCTTGAGATACTTCAAGATTCTCTTGGAAGCCTTTAAGTGAGGTATCCTTGGCTTGTGCATAAATTGACTTAGCACACTAACTCCATATGCAATATCAATCCTTGTTAAGGTAGCATAGTTCAAGCTACCCACCATACTTTGATAGCCTGTAATGTCATTTACTTCATCACCTTCATGGGCACTTAGTTTTAGGTTTACCTCCATTGGAGTGCTTGCTACTTTAGCATCCTGCAAGTGAAACTTCTTCAACATATCCTGTATGTATTTTTTTTGAGTGATGTATATCCCTGAATTAGTGTAGACTAATACAAGTCCCAAAAAATACTTCAATAGACCAAGATCATTGATCTTGAACTCCTTCATCATTTGACTTTTGATATATCTGATTACATTGACATCATTACCTATAATGATGATGTCATCAACATAAACACAAAGATATATTACCTTTGAATTACTTCTCTTGATGAACAGAGAAGTATCTGCCTTGCTCATGACAAAACCTTGGTCTTGGAGGTATGTAGTTAACTTGTAATTCCATGCCCTAGGTGCCTGCTTCAATCCATATAAAGCCTTTTTTAATTTGCAAACATATGTTACCTTCTTAGGGTCCTCATAGCCAGGAGGTTGTGACATATATACCTCCTCTGAAATCCATCCATTCAAGAAAGCATTCTTGACATCCAATTGGTACATATTCCAATTTTTTGATGCAGCCACACTTACCAACACTCTGATGGTTGGCATCTTGGCCACAGGTGAGAATGTCTCCTCATAGTCAATGCCTTGGGTTTGTGCAAAACCCTTGGCTACCAATCTGGCTTTGTACCTATTGATTGTGCCATCGGAATTTCTTTTAAGCTTATAGATCCATCTAGATCCTATTACCTTCATGGAGTCCTTCTTAGGTACTAACTCCCATGTATCACTCTCCTTGAGTGCATCAATCTCCTCATTCATAGCTTCTTTCCATTCTGATTTGGTTATTGCTTCTTCATATGATCCTGGTTCTTCATTTGACAAATCTTTGGCAAGATAAACAGAATGTTTAGTGTCACATGCACATGGAGTATCCTATATGAATAGTATTTAGAGGTATGACCCTTCTCTTATTCATATAGAGTATGATGCTCACATGAGTGCCAAGTGGCACTCATGAAAGGAACCTTGACCATTGACCCATTTTGGGTGTAGAGAGAGAGAGGGTAGTGATTGAGACCCCACACGGCTGGGCGGAACAATCTTCAAGAGGAATCTCCGTGTGCGCTCGAGAATTGAGCCGATCGTCGTCATCGATTAGTGTGCAGAGAAGTACTGTCTTTATTCTAAAAGTGGAGGGTGTCCTCAGGAGCATTCAACAGATGGTATCGGAGCAGGTACACACACGGATCGAGGTATAACTGCCGACGGGACCGCCCACGAAGGAGCACAGAGGCTGCCGCTGCGCGCACCCACGTAGTGGACCAAGGGAACCCAAGCTCTCCCTCTACCCTCCCTCCAAGATATGTGAAGAATGGAAGGAGCCCAATATATATAGGCTGATTTGAGCGCGTGTTTGTGCATCTGTGGGATAAACCTCCCCTTCATCGACAGCCCAAGAACCTTTCCTTTTTGATGGCGAGTTCGAATTGAGCAGGGAGGTAACATTTGAAATTTTTATGGAATTTTGGAATGGAAAAGTGATGCTATGAGCCAAGTTTTTTGGGAAATCATGATGCACATATGTAATACGGGCTGTGGAGAAGGGTTTTGGGTCTTGGGTTTTCATTGAAAAGCTTCAGTCCTTCAGTTTGAAGCTCTTCAAAGTTTCTACTTCAAGAGGGTTACCTTTTTGCCTCCCACCGGTGACATACCTCACTTCTCCGGAGCATATCTTCTTCATACCATATCGGCTTTTAAAAATCTTGGTCACGTTTCGAAGCTACGCTTTCAAGCTTCGCTCAGAGACTATCCGTGTTGGATTTGGAAGAGATTTGCCCTACCAAAATCTCTCTGCAGCGCTTCAGCAGGAACTAAGCAGCCACTCCCGGGCCTAGTTTTTCTTCATCCGGACTCCAAATCCAATTTTTTCACTTGGGATTGTCTCAAATTTTTGAAGTGCAGGTGTTGGGCAACACTTTGTGGACTGGCGAGGATTGGAAAATTTCTGAAATTGTTCAGCTGCATTCAGTTTGCCCGTTTGAGGCTTTTCCTACGCACTTTTGGTGTTATTTTGGATGGTTTATGGTGTCTAGAACCTCCCCGGACCAAGCGGACATTTCCAATTTTTTTTTGGGACTGGCGAGGACTCAAAATCAGCGGCTTGAAGCATCAAGGACCACCTGGATTTAGCTTCCGCAACTCTACTTTGTATCAGGGAAGTGCTCTTGTATTATATCTCTCTTCTTCTTGCATATTTAAACTCTACTTCCATTCATTTTCATACTCTCTAGCTAGCAAACGGGGGAAGGGTACTTAAACATGGAAACTAAAGGTAAACAAGTAGTTGAGACCACTTCTCCACCTAGAGAGCAACTAGAGGATCAGGATGCTAAGATGGAAGAAGTAGAGTTAGGACAAGAAATAGAAGAGAATATAGAAGAAAAAGAGCCTTCACAGCAAGAGTATACTTATGAAGAGCTTATAGATGAATTTGTCACTCGTGACCAATTCATTGACTTGAAAGAGCAAACCCTTAAGTTAGAGAAAGATTTGGGTAGCATTACATCTCTTATACAGCAACTTAAGTCTCAAATGATCTCCCTTGAGACTAGTGTCACCTCTTTCCTAGCTAGGAAGGAAAGAGAGACTCCTACCATTCCTCTAGAGATTACTAGGAAAGAGACTTCTCTTCCTAGTAAGTATAAAGGAGAGAGCTCTAGGGAAGCTCCCCTCCTGAAAGACTTAAAGCCACCAACCTTCACGGGGGATGACCGAGACAGGAATAAGGATGCAATCTACACTTTTTTACAAAAGTGGCAAGATTTGCATCAATTGAAGGGCACCCCACCTGAGTATCATGTGCTAGAGGCGAGTCTCTCCCTCGGCCCGCGTGCTTATAAGTGGTGGATGAGTCTTAAGGAAGCGAACTCTATCCCTAGTGACTGGACTCAGTTTGAAACTCTTTTCCTAAAAGAGTTTCTTCCTGAAAATGAAGAGGAGAGGAATTGGGATGAGTGGGATAGGATTACTCAAAGAGGCAGGCCTCTTTCAGTCTATCTATCCCACTATAGAGAGATCACTTTGAAGCTTAAGGGTCTAGATGATTTTCAGAAGACCAGAGGGTTTGTTAGGGGCTTGGATAAAGCCATAAAGAGGGAAGTCAGGAGGAATGCGCCTAAGACGTTTGAGGAGGCGATCAAATATGCACAGATATATGAGGACCATAACCGTCCTCAGTATACTCCTATGGAGACGGATCAGCCCCTTAAACCTCTTAGCACCACTAAATTTAAGAAAAAGTTGCCTTTTGGAAAAAACAAGGTTTTTATTAAAAAACAAAGATCACAAGGGCCTAAGCTATCCACAGACCAGTTTGAGAAGGCCAAAAGAGAGAACCTGTGTTTTAGGTGCCTATCCCCTAGCCACTCGCAGTGGAACTGTCCACTCAAGAAGGGGGAAGAAAAGAAGAAAGGACCAGAGTCTAGTACGGCTCCTGAAAGGGGCAAAAAGGCGGTCCACCTAGTGCAGACCCTTCCCATTCATGGCAGCTCTAGCTGCAAGGGAGTGGAGGTGATGCACGAGGATATAGAGCACACGTGTTGTTTGACTCAGTCATTGTGGTCACTGCAGTTTGGACCACATGACTTGGTCAAGCTACATGGTAGTGTATACGGGACCAGGGTGCGAGTCATGATAGATGACTCTGCCACTCATAATTTCATTAACTATGCTTTGGTCAAGAAATTGAAGATTCCCCAACAGCCTAGTGCACATAAATACATTGTATCTATGATGCAAGGGCAAGATAAAAGAATATGGGATACTATGGTATCCAATTTGGAAGTCAAGATGCAGGATTATACAGATCATATGGACTTCCAAATTATGAATATGGAGAGGACAGATCTAGTCTTAGGAAGAGAGTGGCTATGGGGGTTGGGGGATACACTTAAACGCAGCTATCAAAATAACACACTCGAGTTTGAAAAGAATGGAAGTACAGTTTATATTCAGGGAGAGAGAGATGTACCTAGTGCACCTCTCATCTCATCATTAGAGTTGTATAGTCTCTGTTGTTCACAGCATGTACAGGATATGTTTTTATTGTATAGTCATGATATGGAGCATTGTATAGACAGCTCATCTGATGTATATTTTCATGCTTTGAATGTAAATATGAACAGGACTTTCTACTATTCTTTTTTGCAAGAGTGTGTAGTTAAAAGTTTTAAGGATCTTATGTTTAAGTACAGAGATGTTTTTCCCACTGACTTACCTAGAGGGCTACCACCTGAGAGAGGGGACATTGACCATGCCATAGAAGTTGTTACTAACACTAACCTTATTTGTAGACCACCTTATAGGCTTAGTGTTTCTCAACATGAGGAGGTTGAGAAGCAATTGCAGGATTATTTAGATAAAGGCTTCATCAAACCTAGTAACTCACCATGGGCATCGCCAATGCTCCTAGTTAAAAAGAAAGATGGCTCTATGAGACTATGTATAGATTATAGAGCACTTAATAAGGTAACTATCAAAAATAGATTTCCAATGCCTAGGTTGGAAGATCTATTTGATCAGTTACATAAAGCTCGGTATTTTACCAAGCTTGACCTTAGATCAGGATATCATCAGATCAGGATTAGGGCAGAGGATGTCCCTAAAACTGCATTTAGGACTAGATATGGGCACTATGAGTTTTTGGTGATGCCTTTTGGTCTCACCAATGCTCCTGCCACTTTCATGAAACTCATGAATAGTGTTTTACGGCCTTATCTATGACACTTTGTAGTAGACTTTTTAGATGACATTTTGATCTATAGTGCATCAGAACAGGAGCACTTGGAACACTTGAGAAAAGTATTTCAAGTGCTAAGGGAAAATTCGCTCTTTGCTAAGGAGTCAAAGTGTGAATTTTTCAAGACAGAGGTTAGGTACCTTGGGCATATAGTCTCCCAAGATGGAATCCAGATGGATCCTGAAAAAGTAAGGGCTATTATGGAATGGCCACATCCACGGAACCTGGAGGAGCTGCAGATCTTCCTAGGTTTATCAGGCTTCTATCGAAGATTCATTGAGAACTATGCCAAAATTGCTGTCCCGATGACGGAACAGCTTAAAGGGAAAGGGAAAGCCTTTCATTGGGGAGACGAACAGAAGCAAAGTATGGAAAAGTTGAAGGTAGCAATTGCTACAGCTCCACTTTTACATATAGCAGATCCCAATAAACCATTTGTGGTTGAAACTGACGCGAGTGATTTTGCTATAGGAGCGGTTTTAGTACAGGATGGTCGACCATTAGCTTTTGAGAGCAAGAAACTAGAACCGGCTCAAAAGAATTACTCCGTCTATGAGAAGGAGTTGTATGCAATAGTCCATGCTTTGAAGAAGTGGCGTCATTATTTATATGGTGCCAAAGTTACGATAGTGTTTGATCAAGAGAGCATTAAGTGGCTCTCTAATCAAACAGACCTTAAAGGTCGGAAGGCCCGATGGGCAGAGACCCTTCAAGAGTTTGACTATGAGCTTAGGTATAGGAAGGGAAAGTTTAATGTAGTGGCTGATTCACTTAGCCGCATGCCTATGCTCAATGGACTGAGTTTTACTCAGATCACTAGTGAGCTACTTGAATCTATTAGAAGGAAATGTAGGCTTGATCCTGCATATTCCGAGATTTGGGAAGCCATAGAGAATGGGGATCGTGATATACGGGTTTCCAATGAGGATGGAGTATCGACAGGTACTCAAGAAGGATTCAAGTGGAAGAATTACAGTGTCCAAGATGGATATCTGTTATATAAAGGTAAGGTGTGTGTCCCTAGAGATACTGAGATGAGACGGCATATTTTATATGAGTGTCATGACACACCTAGTGCGGGACACCCAGGAGTTAACAAGACTTATGATCTTGTTAAGAGGCAGTTTTATTGGTCTGGACTTCATAAGGACGTCCTAGAATATGTGCTTAAGTGCAATAAATGCCAGGTCAACAAAGCTGAGAGGTTGAGGATTGGAGGGCTACTCCACCCATTGGATATTCCCAATGGGAAGTGGGAGAGTATCTCCATGGACTTTATAGTCGGTTTACCTAAGACACAGAGAGGGCACGACTCGGTCTGGGTAATTGTGGATAGGTTAACCAAAATGGCTAGGTTTATTCTGACACGTACTACAGTGAAGACGCCAGAGTTGGCTAGACTCTTTGTTGAGAACCTATACCGGTTATATGGTCTTCCTTTAGACATAGTTTCTGATCGGGATAGGAAGTTTACTAGCCACTTTTGGAGAGCGGTCTTCAAAAGGTTGGATACCAAGCTTAGCATGAGTACGGCCGAGCATCCACAGTCGGATGGGCAAACAGAAAGGGTTAACCAAATCCTAGAGGATATGCTTCGAGCATATGTGAATGAAAGGCAAACTAATTGGGAGGAGTACTTACCTATAGTAGAGTTTGCATATAATAGTGCCAAGCACTCTTCCACTGGGCATAGTCCATTTATGCTTATGTATGGGTTTCAGCCAAGGGCTCCTTATGCAGTTGGCTTGCAGAATGAAAAAGTTCAAGCTGCAAAGGACTTCTTGGAAGAAATGAATGATATGCTTAGACTTGCTAAGGACAGCATTAGGAAAGCTCAGGATAGGGCTAGAGCCTATGCTGACCCTCAAAGAAGAGATATCAACTTTGAGGTAGGAGAGCAAGTCTATCTTAGAGTTCCATCTAGGTCTGAAACCATGAAGACGGGACCTTGTCCAAAATTATCTCCTAGGTATTCTGGACCTTTCCAAATACTTAAGAGAATAGGAAAAATGGCTTACCAGCTCCAACTTCCAGAGAATAGTCAAATCCATCCAGTTTTTCATGTTAGCCGGCTTAAGAAAAGGCTGGGTGAATCTGACAACCTCATTCCAGATAGTGAGGTAGTAGAGCCTATTTCTGTTCAATCTATTCCACATGAGCCAGAGAGCATACTACGCACTCGAGAGAAACGGACGAGGAGTCACTTGTATAAAGAATGTCTAGTAAAGTGGAAAGATAGTTCAGAAGATAGTGCCACATGGGAGCGGGTTAGCACCCTACAGAGACGGTTTCCCAGTTTTAGTTTACCTTCCCAAGAGTTTTCTTAAGGGGAAGGATATGGGGAAACAACACGGAGACAGGACCATGTATTTCTATACATGGGGATATAGTGGGAGTGGTGGTTCTATTATTTCTCTCTTTCTTTTAGACCTTCCAATACCATTTTGAGGACAAAATGGAAGTAAGGGGAAGGAAATGTCACATGCACATGGAGTATCCTATATGAATAGTATTTAGAGGTATGACCCTTCTCTTATTCATATAGAGTATGATGCTCACATGAGTGCCAAGTGGCACTCATGAAAGGAACCTTGACCATTGACCCATTTTGGGTGTAGAGAGAGAGAGGGTAGTGATTGAGACCCCACGCGGCTGGGCGGAACAATCTTCAAGAGGAATCTCCGTGTGCGCTCGAGAATTGAGCCGATCGTCGTCATCGATTAGTGTGCAGAGAAGTACTGTCTTTATTCTAAAAGTGGAGGGTGTCCTCAGGAGCATTCAACATTTAGTAACAAGAGATGTATCATACCCATATCTGATAGGTTTTTTGCTTTCTCTTTGTGATCTTCTAAATGGTTGAGTTGAAGATTCAGGTATGTCTTCAAGCTTCTTCATCTTCATTTTTCCTTTGGACTTCCATGCTTTGAATTCTTCTAGATTGATAGTAGTTTCATCATCTGTACTTGAGTCTTCATTCTGAGTAAGTTCCTCCTTTGTAAGTTTTGGAAATTCCTCTTCCAAATCATAGGGTAACTTAACCTTCCTGCATTCATTCTCATACCAAGAATCATTTTCATCAAAGACAACATCTCTGCTTACCATGAATCCCTTATTGGTAGGGTTATAAAACCTGTAACCTTTTTTATTCAAATCATACCCAATAAAGTTGCATTTTTCAGCCTTTGGGTCTAGCTTACCTCTTATCTGAGAAGGAATGTGTACATATGCTACACATCCAAATATTTTTCAATTCTCAAGTGAGGGTCTCTTACCATGCCATGCTTCATAGGGTGTCATGCCATCAAGAGACTTAGATGGTAACCTGTTTATGAGGTAAGTGGCAGTAGACACATTTTCTGCCCATAGATAGTTAGGTAACTTTTTTTCATTCAACATAGACCTAGCTGTCTCCACAATGAACCTATTTCTTCTCTTAGCTACCCCATTCTGTTCAGGAGAATACCTTGTGGTTATTTCTCTTTTGATGCCTCTGTCCTGCAAGAAATCTTCAAATTCATTGGAGAAGTACTCACGTCCTCCATCTGACCTTAGCCTTTTCAAATTCCTTCCTGTCTGATTTTCAACTAGTGCAAGATATTATTTAAAGCAATTAAATACCTCATCCTTGTGCTTCATGAAGTACAATACAGTCCATCTGCTATAATCATCAATGAAAGACACATAGTAACTTGATCCTGAGACTGAGGGGTCTTTGCTTGGTCCCTATACATCTGTGTGTACAAGCTCTAGGTAGTCTTCATGCATGTATCCTTTCTTTGAGAAGGGTAACTTGTGAGACTTCCCAAATTGACAAGCACCACACTTGTAAATCATATGTTGCTTGGATACATTAGGTATCCCAAGCACACATTGGTCCCTGCACATTTGTTTCAAGGTTCTTTCTCCTATGTGCCCTAACCTTTTGTGCCAAATCTCAAGTTCTGAAAGTGTTTGATCTTTATAACTGTATAGTGCAATATTCTTTGTATCTTCTAACTCAAAAGTGAAAAGTCTACCTGATTTTTCTCCTTTAGCAATCCTCTTGAACCCATGCCTTGGATCCTCCACATATGCTCCATATTGATTGAATCTAACCTGCAAACCTTTCTCCACAATCTGACCAACACTCATTAAGTTTTTGGTAATGGTTGGTACATAGAGTACCCTGCTCAACAAATTCTGATTTCCATCACAAGTCTTAACATTTCCAACTTTAACTACTGAATGCTTTGTGTCATCACCTGTTTGGAATTGATGCTTACCTTTTGGTTCCTCAAGATTAGAGAGTAGTGCTACATTACTAGCCACATGATTTGAGCACCCTGAGTCAATGTAGAATAGGTGGTCATCATTTGTACCTGACTTTGAAGTCATGTTCATGATCAGAAGAGAGTCATCTTGCTCCTCTGTGTAGTTGTTGTAATCCTTATTGGATTTGAATCCTCCTTGGTAGTTGCCATTGTAATTATTGTTGTAGTTGTTGTTGTAGCTATTGTTGTAGCCTTGGTGATGGTTGAATCTACCTCTTGACTGTGAGTATAC
>CM035428.1:161741304-161746304 GCA_020310875.1 Ceratopteris richardii | reverse complement strand
TTCTCAAGTTATACTAAACCTTTTGAAGAACTTTAACTTGGAGGAGGTGCGCAATCTTTAGGCGACATTCCATACAAAATTTCATAGAAAACTCTACATGTTTGATAGGTCAATGAGAAGAAATTGTGCAGCAGACTTTCTGTGTTTCATCTTCTTCACAGAATTTTTCAACTTTTGATAATTTGGAGATTGGACCTCTAATTTAGTGAAGGTTTTGACTTACTCTTGATATAGAGGTGTTCTAAATTCAAGAGTAGGTTGTTCTTTTGGAGATTAACACTCTCCATCAGTGGTATCAGAGCAGGAGACATCAAATCAAGGAAAGGAGGATCCCGACTGCTGCAGATTCAAGAAATTCAACAATTGAAGAACTAAAAGGTGAAAGTTTGAAGGCAAAGCAAGAGGAGGAGACCATACGACATCAAGAAGGACAAAAGGAGTCTAATTCGAAGTAAAGGTACATATATTGTTCATAAAGCTTGAAGATTTCAATACACAGGTAGACACAAGATGGGAGATTCTCTACAGATAGAGAAATTGGATAGGGAAAACTATCCTGCATGGTCAATGAGGATGGAAGCTCATCTTATGAGCAAAGATTTAATTGCTTACATCACAGGAGAAGAAGAGAAGCCACAGTTCAGAGATCCTAGTGTTCCAACTAGGGAAGAGTTAGCAGATTTGAAAAATTGGATGAAGAAAGATGCTCAAGCTAGGAGCATTATTTATATGGCAGTCAATGATTACTTGTTACCTCATATTCGAGGTCTTGAAAGTGCAACTGATATTTGGAATGCTTTGGAGGAGCATTTCCAGAATACTACAAAGTCAAGGAAGGCATCCTTATGGGCAGAGTTTACAACCTTCAAGAAGAAGGCCTCTCAATCTATTTCAGACTATGTAACAAGGATGAAAGACATTGCAGATGCATTAGGAGCTGTTGATGAAGACATTGAGGAGGATAAATTGGTAAGGCAAATCCTTACAGGTTTGAGAGGTGATGACAAATGGAAGCCATTCATTTTGTCTACAAAATTATCACTTGACCATTTCACTCCTGATTTAAATCAGTTGCTAGGTCATATGCTAACATTTGAGCAGGATGTTAAAGGAGATGGTGACAAGAGTGCAGGTCATGCAATGTACTCAAAGGACAAGAAGAAGAATAGCAAAGGAAAGCAACAAGCAGGTGAAGATGAAGGAACAACTACTCAAGCCAACTTCCTAAGAGGAAGAGGAGGTGGCAAAGGTAGAGGAAGAGGCAGGAATAACAAAGATGGAAGCAAAGCTTGCTGGATTTGTGGTAAGACAAATCACTTAGCTAATGATTGTTGGCATAATACTCAGAGTAATAATGGATATAATCAAAATTATAATGCAAGAGGAAGAGGTGGCAGAAATCAAAGAGGTAATTTCAGAGGTAGAGGTGGAAGGAGTTACTTTGGAAGAAATGCAGGTAGAGGATTCCAAAGTCAACAATATAACAACACATACTACAATTATGCTTCAGATCAAAAGGAGGATTCAACATTGATAATGAATGCAACTTGTGAAAGGCAGAGTGAAGATCAAAGAATTTTCTACATTGACTCAGGGTGTAGCAATCACCTGAGTGGTAACATATCTTTGATGACTGATTTGGAGAGTAAAGTTTTTAATCATGTTGTTCAGACAGGTGACAACACAAAGCATAATGTGAAGTCAATTGGATCAGTGAAGGCCAAGGATGGTAGCACCTTATTGAGTAAGGTCTTGTATGTTCCTACAATTCCTAAGAATTTGATAAGTGTAGGACAAATTGTTGAAAAGGGATATGAAGTAAGGTTCACTAATGATGGAGTATATGTAGAAGACCCTAGCCAAGGGTATAAACAGATTGTTTCAGGGAAAAAGGAAGGAAGATTATTTACATTGAAGATTCAAGGCAATATTGGTCATGCTATGTTCACATATGGAGGACATAAGATCTCTGAGTTGGATCTTTGGCACAAGAGGCTTGGACATTTCAATGAAAGAGATATTAAAGACATGATTAATAATGGTTCAGTGCTTGGATTGCCTAATGTTGCAGGTCAACATATGACATACAGATGTGAGGCATGTCAATTAGGTAAGGCTCATAAGCTTTCCTACTCCAAGCATGGTTTTATGTACTCAGAGAAGCTTGAATTGGTACACACAGATGTGTGGGGACCATCAAAGGATTTCAGTATAAATGGGTCAACGTACTATGTGATTTATGTTGATGATGCTACTAGATGGATCACTATCTATGTGATCAAAGATAAGTCAGAAGTGTTAAATACATTTAAACACTATCATGCATATGCAGAAAGAATTACAGGTCATAAGTTAAAGAGATTAAGGTCAGATGGAGGGGGAGAGTATTTCTCTAATGAGTTCAGTGATTACTTATGGAATGCAGGTATAAGAAGGGAAGTTACTTGCAGGTACTCTCCTCAACAAAATGGTGTTGCAGAAAGGAGAAATAGAACACTTGTTGAGTTTGCAAGATCCATGATGAAGGAGAAAAATTGCCCTAATTATTTGTGGGTTGAGGCTGTAAATACAGCTACTTATTTGGTCAATAGGTTACCATGTAAAGCCTTGCAGGGTATGACACCATATGAGGCTTGGTGGGGTAAGAGACCTACCTTGGATCATTGCAGAGTTTTTGGATGTGTGGCATATGCATATGTGCCATCACAATTAAGGCACAAGTTGGAGCCTAAAGCTGAAAAATATGTTTTCATTGGTTATGATGATAAGCAGATGGGCTATAGATTGTGGAGTCCATCTACAAAACAATTCATGGTTTCTAAAGATGTTACATTTGATGAGCAAAGTACTTGGTATGCAGGTACAATCAATATCAATACAGGTGATGAAGAAGAAGTAAGCCAAAGGAAAGGTAAATCAAAGGTTCAAATATTTGATGAACAAGAGAATAATGAAGTGCAGGTTGAAGTGGAAGAAACACCAAGATTTGATCCTGAATATGAAGAACCAAAAACCTCAAGAAGTGGAGAACTTAGGAGGTCTACAAGGAATAAATGGCAACCTACAAGGTATAGCTATGATACTTCTTTTTTGGCCACAAAAGACTATGCTTATATGATGAAAACAGATGAAGACCCTTCTACATATGAAGAGGCAAAAGGTAAGGAAAAATGGGAGAAAGCTATGCAGGAAGAGTATGATGCACTATTGGAGAATCAAACATGGGATTTGGTTCCAAAACCAAATAGTCAGAAGATCATTGGAAGCAAATGGGTTTATAAAACCAAAAGGTTTGCAGATGGAAGTGTGATTAGATATAAAGCTAGACTTGTTGTCAAAGGGTTTGCTCAGACTTATGGTGTTGACTATGATGAGACTTATAGTCCTGTTGCAAAGATGACAACTATCAGGACACTTATAGCTATTGCTGCATGTAAAGGTTGGAAGTTATGTCAACTTGATGTGAAAAATGCTTTTTTGAATGGTTATATTTCAGATGATGTATTCATGGAGCAACCTCAAGGGTTCAGAGATAAAAGGCATCCAGATCATGTGTGCAAGCTCAAGAGAGCTTTGTATGGCTTGAAGCAGGCCCCAAGGGCATGGAACTATAGACTTGTGACGTTCCTAAAAGAACTTGGATTTCAGGTACAGATGAAGAAGGAATACAAAGACTCAAGAAGCAAATGGAAAAAGAGTTCAAGATAAGTGACTTGGGAGACTTGTCATACGTCTTGGGCATGGAGATTACATATACTCAACATGGAGTATTTGTGACCCAAGAAAGGTATTTGAAGAACTTGTTAATCAAATTTAAAATGGATGATTGCAGGGTAGCACCTACACCAATGGAGGTGAATCACAAATTGAGTAAGTTTGGAGGTGAAGAATTCAAGGACATGAGACAATATCAGAGTTTGGTTGGTAGTCTTATCTATGCTACTTTAACTAGACCTGATTTATCATATGCAGTTGGAGTTTTGTCTCAATTCATGCATTGCCCAAGGAAAGAACATTGGATTGCAGGTCAAAGAGTATTGAGGTACATTAAGGGTACACTCAATGAAGGTTTGTATTATGGGTTTACCTCAGATACAAATATCAAAATTTATAGTGATGCAGATTGGGCAGGTAATCCAGATGATAGAAGGTCAACTTTTGGATATATGTGTTATGTGGGAGATAAACTTATCTCATGGTGTTCCAAGAAGCAACATACAGTTGCTTTGTCTTCTACAGAAGCAGAGTATAAAGCCATGGTTGAAGCTGCAAAGGAAGTAATTTGGCTCAAGACTTTGATGAAGAGTTTTGACATTGTGCAT
Source organism: Ceratopteris richardii (assembly GCA_020310875.1). Taxonomy (NCBI): domain Eukaryota; kingdom Viridiplantae; phylum Streptophyta; class Polypodiopsida; order Polypodiales; family Pteridaceae; genus Ceratopteris; species Ceratopteris richardii. Next base: position 161,741,982 of record CM035428.1, on the reverse strand, counting down.
GGGGTACCAATTATATATGGAGATAACATGAGTTCATTGTATTTAGCTGCTAATCCTGTTTTTCATGCCAGGACCAAACATATTGAGATTCAGTATCACTTTCTAAGAGAGAAGGTGATGGATAAAGAGATTGAAGTCATACATACTTCAACAAAGGATCAGATAGCTGATATGCTTACAAAGAGCTTGGATGGACCAAAGCTACAGAAGTTTAAAGACATGGCAGGTATAAAGAAGAAAGAAGAAACCTCAATTGATGATTGAGGGGGAGCTGTTGGTGCAGATCAATCACCAATTGAATGTTTGAAGACTAAAGAATGAAGGATGAGATCAATTCTTGAAGCTTTGAAGGAAGATACATTCAGAGTATGTGAGGAATGTACACATATGTACATAGTTCACTTAGATCTTTGATTAGTCATAGACTTGTACAAATTTATCTATAAATACCCTGAAAATGTCGAGGCGTGATATGAGAGCATATGTGACAATAGAAAGAAGTCAAGAATGAGGAACATAGATGTCAAGAGACATGTGAAAAGTTAGTTGAGTTTCCTCTCATCACTCAACTGTAACTTTCTGAGTAATTGAAGAAATATTGCGCCCAATCTTTTTGTGTCTGCTCCGTCTGTGTTTGATCAATTGTGAAATCCTTTTGAGGATATCTAAGTTGGTAGT
>CM035428.1:161721304-161726304 GCA_020310875.1 Ceratopteris richardii | reverse complement strand
AAGGATATGTTGAAGATTTCTTTCCAGTGGTTTAATGTGCTCTTATTCTATGTCAAATGGTTTAAAATGATATTGGTTGGCTGAAATGGATCCACTGGAAAAGATTCTAGTGGTTTTGTTCAAATAAATTCAATATATTCTAGTATGATGATCATGATATGTTCGCATTTCTTGAACAATTGTAACAAACAATTTTTGTGCTATATAATGTTGAAAAAAAATCGTATGTCATATAAATGGATCGCATAAAGAAAAAAATATTTCAAATTCATTATATACTAGAAATTATATCTAATGTAGACCTAATAAGTCCTTCATATACCATGCATGCTGTGATAGAACCTATTCTTGAACACGCACATGAGGATACTCCGACAACCTAGGAAGAGGATACTACTACAAATAATGAGATATATTTGGTTGTTATGGAGACTTATAGTAGAATTTTGAGATAGGAATTGGATTTTTATCGAGAAGAGATATTAATATGTTGATTTATTTATAGGATATAGTATGTGAGTTATTATTATTTAGTGTCATTTTTCTTGAAATTTATCTATTTTGTATTAACCATATAGATGTGTATTTTTCTTTTAGCATGAGCACTCCCACACCATGATATTGAGCATCACTACCAAATACTTATGACAAAATAGATAATTTTTCACATCATATGAGTAAGAAAAACACGTCTATTTTGCAAAGAGAAGCTCTGAGGCAAATGTTCATAGCTCACAACCTCATATAAATTGACCACAAAGATTTTGCACACATTCAATTGGAGTGCCCAACTAGCTAAATAAAGATATGTCATGAATCTAGCATCACTATACATAGAGAAATAAGTTTAAGAGCTCTCGGGGTTCACCTCAACTTTTCAAGAAGAAGGAGATATGCAGACACAGTCACACTCAAACTATTGTATCTTGAATTCTATACATTCAAAGTTGGTGAGCATTCATAGTAAGCTCAAAACATTACTATATGAGTGATCTAAGTGTTAAATTTGTTATTGGATATCCATGCACTCAGAAATGAACTAGACAAGATAACTGTGTAAGTCAAGGTACTGCAACAACACACAAAAAGGGGGAAATAAATGTGGATAAATCATAATGTGTATTGGTATTGCACATATGATATGAAAGAGTTTTGCATGAACTCTCTCAACTAAAATGAGTAAAATGTAAGCTCATAAGCTCTACTCAAAACTCACAAGAAGACTCTCTCACCTGGTGACTCAAAGGTAGTCATTTGATACATGTTTTTTAAATTTGAATGTGGTTGATCTACATATCAAAACTAAATCTCCTTGCTTGTGATCTTCTCAATGACAGAGTGATAATGCACTTCTATGTGCTTAGTCTTGGCATGATAGATTCGGTTAGCACCAAGATGCAATGAACTGATATTATCTCCAAAGATACAAGGAATAGATGACCTGAGACCTAAATCATAATCAAAGGTCTTAATCCACATTGTTTCTTGAGTTGCATCAGCAAGTCCCCCATATTCAACTTCAATTGATGAAATTGTAATAGTAGGTTGCTTCTTTGAGGACCATGAAATTAGTTTTGTACTTGGAAGGTTTAGGTATCCAAATGTACTTGTCATATCATCTTTAGAGCGTTGCCAATCTGCATCAGAGAAAAGCTTGATGTCTATATCAGATGTGTAAGGGTGATACAAACCTTCATTGATAGTTCTGTTTAGATATTAAAGTATCTTTTGGCTATTTTCATGTGAGGTGTCCTCAGAGTTTGCATGAAATGGCTTAAGACACTTACTCGATAGCAAATGTCAACCTCTGTCAAGGTAGCATAATTTAGACTACCAACTAGACTCTAATGGCTAGTTATATCTTCAATTTGCTCTCCTTGATGAGCAGTTAACTTCAGGTTCATGTCCAAAAGTGTACCTTTAACGTTTGAATCCTCCATTTTGAGTTTTGCAAGCATGTCTTTGATATAATTTCTATGAGTAAGATATATACCCTTTTAAATATACACTATTCCAACCCTAGGAAGTGAGTAGCCCTAGATCACTTTTTTTGAGTTCTTATTTCATATGAATCTTGATCTTCATTATACCTCAACATCATACCTATAGTTATGATATCATCAACATATAAATAGAGGTTTATGACTTCAAATTAAATCCTATTGATGAAGAGGGAAGGATCTGCTTTGCTCACAATGAATCTTCTATCCTACAAATAAGTGAGAAGCCTATGATTCCAAGGCCGTTGGGGCTTGCTTGAGACCATATAAGGCCTTGATTAATGTGCATACATCCTCATGACATGATAAGTCTTGAAACAGGACATTGCGTCATGTATACCTCTTCAAATACCCATCGATCTAGAAAAGCATTTTTGACATCCATTTGGTATCTCTTGAAATTCTTTGAAGCTTCAATGCTCATAAGCACTCTAATAGTTCGCATCTTTTCCATAAGTAAAAATGTTTCCTCGTAATCACTTCCTTGTGTTTGTGCCTACCCTTTAGCCACAATTCTTGCTTTGTACTTGTTGAAAGTTCCATCAGGGTTTTCTTTACCTTATAGATCCACCTTCAACCTATGACATTCATAGACGAAGTCTTGGGTAGTAATGCTCGAGTGTGATTTTCCTATAAGGCTTCAATCTCTTCCTCCATTGCATTCATCCAAGAAGGCTTCATCTTTGCTTCCTTATGGGATAAGGGCTCTTCAAATTTTGAATCTTGTGCTAAATAAATTTAGTGTATAGTGACCAATGATGTAGCATAGCCATACCTTTTTGCCTTCCTCTTCTCTCTAGTTGACCTTCTAATTGTTTGTTGAGAGGATTCCGATATATCCCTAAATTTTTGAACTTTGGCTTTGCTCTTAGAGTTTCAAGAATTGATTTCTCTCCTTGGAGTCTTTTGATCATCTTTAGAATCGCTTGATGCTTCAAGTGTATGCTCATTCTCTTTTGGAAAAATTGGGAATTCCTTCTCTAGGCCATAAGGTAGCCTGATTCTCCTCCAGTCATCTTCAAACCATGATTTGTTCTCATCAAACACATCATCCATCGTTACAATAAATCCTTTTTTGCTTGGATTAAACAACCTATAACCTTTTTTATTAAGTTCATAGATAGGAATATAGACTTCTCTGATGTAGGGTCCAATTCACCTCTAATCTATGAAGGTATGTGTCCATATGCAATGCACCCAAAGATCGTGCAACGATCCAAGCTAGGACTTCTTCCATTCCATGCCTCATATGGATTCATGCCATCCAAAGCCTTTGATGAAATCTATTTACCAAATAAATGGCTATCAATATGGCCTATGCCCACAAGTATTTGGGGAGCTTCTTTTCATTGAGCATGGGCCTTGTAACCTCCACAATTTTCCTATCTCTTCTCTCTACTACTCCATTCTGCTGAGGAGTATATCTAGTGTTAATTTAGCTCTTGATTCCTCTCTCTTGGAGATAAGAATCAAAGTCATGGGAGGAATATTCCCCCCTCCATATGATCTTAGCCTTTTTAGGGTTTTTCCTATTTGGCTTTCCATAAGAGCTAAATACTTTTTAAAACATGAAAATACTTCATTTTTATGCTTCATGAAATACATGATAGCCCATGTGCTACAATCATCTATGAATGATTTATAGTGCCTTGATCTACAGATTGAAGGTTCCTTGCTTGATCCCCAAATATCTATCTGGACCAACTCTAATAGGTCTCCATGTATGTAGCCTTTGGTGAAGGTTTTCCTATGTGACTTACCAAATTTACAATCACTACATTTATATATCATGTGTTGTTTTGATATATATGGTAGCCCAAGTACATGTTGATCTCTATTGAAAAATCTGATAGAGTTTGGGTGCCATAATTGAACAATGCAATGTTCTTGGTGTTTTCGAGTTCAAACACCACATGAATAATGGGGGCATAGCAAACACCCCCAATTAAAAAAAAAGTGAGGACCTTCGCTTATGCGATGCTCTTGTTAGAAAGCATTGCATAAGCAATGCCCCAATAGAAGAATAAAAAATAATTCGAGACTGTTGCATAAGTGATGTCAAACATCACTTATATGATGCTAATAATGACAATTGCTAATAGCGTCAAAGACTATAAACACTTGTAGCAACAACACTAAAGTGGTTGTGATGCTTTAGCAACACATAAATGATGCACTGGGAATTGAAAAAAAAAAATATTTTTCCTAGCACATTTGTGTTGGCATCAAGTGAAAAAATTAACAAGTGAGAGAGCAAAGGAATGAGAGAGTGAAGGACGAGCAAGAGAGCTAGGGAGGAGTGAGAGAGTGAAGGTATACATACACACATGCATATGTATACATACATACACACAAGCACATACACACACATGCATACGCACACATATTCATACACACACATATGCATATGCATACATACATAGACACATGCATACACACACATGCACATACATACACACATACACATACACACACATACATACACACACATACACACATACAGATGAACACACATATGCATACACACACATACACATATACACATATACACATACACATATAGATACTTGCACATATACATACACACACATACACACACACATAGACACACACACACATACACTCACATGCATACATACACACACACACACACATACACATGCATACATACATAGACACATGCATACACACACATGCACATAGATACACACATATGCATACACTCACATACATACACATATAGCACATATAATACACACACAAACACACTATACAAACACATGCATATACACACATACAAACACATGCATACACACATATACACAGACACCCACATACATACATAGACATATACATACACACACATGTGTATACATACACACATGTGCATGCATACATGCATTTGTACACAGACATGCATATGTATAGATGCATAAACACAAGCACATATGCATACACACATACACATACACATACAGATACTTACACATATATACACAC
>CM035428.1:161616304-161713804 GCA_020310875.1 Ceratopteris richardii | reverse complement strand
TTCGTGTTCATAACTACTAATGAATGCTTGCATGCATTTGCTATTATATGCTATAAAAGTAGAAACAACAATTTTTTTTCTTGCACTGTAAATTGAAATGGAACTCCCTTACTTGATAATACCTCATCTGTTATTTTTGAAGAAGACTCATTGGTCTATGCACGTGGAGCTTCTTCATGAACTCTTACAAATTATTCACTAGCATAGTACATGCACTCCTCAAGCATCCACCTCTTTGCCATAGATCCTTCTGGTTTTGCTCTTTATCAAATATAACCTCTTAATATTCCCATACATCGCTCAACCCAAAACATCCATCGAGTGTTTACAACACCTCCAATCTCTATTTCATCCACAACATGGACTAATAAATGAACCTGAATACCAAAGAATGATGTTGGAAGCTCTTCCTCCATTAAAAATAGTAGCTCCCTAGATTCAAGTTTCTTTTGTGGGATCGAGTCTTTGTCAATCTCTTTTGATGTAATTCACCTATGATTATCATAAATTAATTTATAAAGAAATTAATTCTTAAATAAAAGATATCAAATAGTCTTATATATTAAATATAAAAGTATGATAATTACTTATAAGAAAACCAAGACGATAGGTCACATCCCGTAATCCTTTCATTTTACACACATCGATAACCAGAGGTAGAATGTGCTTTAGAAAGTTAAGCCCAATCATTTTTCTTTAACCCAAATAAGCTCCTATCATCCATAGTAAACATACTTTAGAAAGATGCTCCATATCCTACACCTTTTCAAATTGATTGAATTCTATTGTTGATAGTTTGCATCTCTTTTGTCATAAGTATCCAAGGAGCAAGTGCATAAGTTGTTTCCTATTGATTTCTATCAAAAATTGGCCATAACTTTGGTTTTGAGTTTTGATCCTTTAAATCATTTCTTGATGCTATTATTTCTTTTAATCCAAGAAGATGTTGCCATAATGAATAACCAATATTCTTGAATATATGCATAGGATCAAGAAGATGATAGATCTTTAACTCTCTCGAATACTCCAAAGAATACCATCAATATATTCTCTACTAGCTCTAATTTTCCTTTACCTCTAATCTTCACATTCTCATCATTTTCATCATCACTGAAGATTTCACATTGTGGATCTATAAGAGTCCCATCTATCCATTTTTTATACCAATCCATAGGTGTCATTGGTTTTGGACACTGACCTATTTGAATCTTTCCATTAAAATGTATCACTTCTATTTTGCATCTTAATGGATGATCATCAGGCAAGAACTGTCGATGTCAAAGATAAATATTTTTATTGAGATTCTTACTATAAATTGATCTCAACCAATCACCACAATAAGGACAAGCCGTATATTCCTTAGTAGATATTCCTACATCATAAAACCCATAAAAATATAATTAAATTAACTCACATACAATTTTATACATAGTAAATAAGAAAATTATATTATTGCCTAAACAGACACCCTATCTTGGAAAATCATGTATAGTCCAAGCCACAATTTCACGAACTATAATGTGTCTTTGATTAATACTTTTTGATACATCAATGACATTAATACCTCTCCATAACTCTTGGAGATCATTAATGAGAGGAGAAAGATATATATTCTTGTCTTTAACTTGTCTTTTTCTTGGGCTTAAAAGTGAAAGCATTAAATGTTCCATTTAATGCTAAGGTATGCTAGGAGATTTTAGTTGATGACTACCACTCGCCATGTAGACCATTTACTAGATTTCATCGAAAAGAGATCAAACCCATCTAATGCAACTCCTAACCTTAGATTGTGTGGTTCTTTTGCAAAATTAGTCCATATATAATCAATGTGTTGAAACGTTGCACTATCTGCATGAGTTCTCATTACTCCATGAATACTTTTATGATCAAATCCCCATGTCAAAAGCTTTGATAATTTAGGGCTTTGAAACGTATGTTTAATTTGTGGAGCCAATGGAAAATGTATCAATGCTTTTTTGGGATTTCACCCTCTTCATCAAGAATATTGACATTTTGGACATGTCAAAGAGTCTGCATATTCACCTCTATATAAAAGACAATCTTTAGGACATGCATGTATACATTGATAATATGTGTATGTTTGTGTATGTATATATTTATATGTGTGTGTGTATGTGTGTATATATGTACAAATAGATAGAAAATTAAAAATTATACCTTAATAGTGCCGAAATAGATGCATTAATCCATCCAAAATGATTTTGAAGATTGAGAATAAGTAAGCTTTCACTTAGTCGTGTCCAACGACTTCCTTCATATATATGCTCTAGACATTCTTCTCAAAGATTCTTCTCATTTTTAGAAATATCAATGCTTTCAATGTCATTTTGATACCAATCCTCACTAAAGTTTTCCATGCCATGATCTTTGTCTTTATCGCAAAAATCTTGCACTTTATCTTCTTTTGAATATAGGTCTTTCAATCTTGCATATTTGACAGGATCACTTTTGCATAGCCTCCTCATGGAAGCTTCTGATAATAGAGGTCTTATTGGAAACTCTAAATGGTATTGTGGAAGATCATTAATATAATACATTGGAATCTTCACACATTAATAAAAAACATTAGTATTTCATAAATGAATGAAAAGTAAACGGAAAGCATAAATTCAAATATGTAAGTTAAGTTGAAAAGAGTTTCAATCAATTAGAGTTTTCAATGCAACACAGATAGGTGGATATAAATTTTTCATTGCTCTCTAGCTAAAAGTTGCTCTTGAAGGTTTACGCCATCCATAATTCACTAATAATTCGTCACCAACATGTAATGAGGTAATAGCATTGACAACTATGTATCTTGCTACATTTCTACTCATGTATGGTGATTCATGACTATTTTCATGCACCTTAAATGTACAATTAGTCATTGAACTATTATATCATCGACTATTGTTTATTAAAGCTACTATATTTCCATGTATTTAAGGTCTTCCATCAATATATAATCTTTCATTTTCTGCATGTTTAATCCCTCTACTAGCAAGAGAAGCTTCATTTAGGCATAATCTATAAGTACTCATGATTTTAATGTAAAGTGTAAGTTGATGCCAATCTCCCCAACCATATATAGGACCACAAAATGACATAAGAGTGCCTTCAAAGTTTAGACGCACATACAAATCCTCTACAATAAAAAGACCACTACCAACACTAGTCATAGTGGAGGGAGCAATCATATAGTAATTACCCCAAAAGTCAAAAACCTCTCCATCTAAAGGAAGTGGTCCTCTATTCCATCCTCCATATCTTCTTCTATCATATGTTTGTATGTTTGTATTAGAGGACGATCAGGAGTTGACAATGGATAATCTTTAGCCATTTCAATCTATAAATCAGGACGTAGAGGATTTCGAGAAACCTCTGCTTATAATTGATGAACTGCAACTCTCTGACGTGTATGAGGTATATTATCATTATTATTAGGAGAATCATCATCATCATCATCAAGCAAATATTCTTGTATATTAAGTATAATTTGATTTTGTAAATGATTTTCAAATAAAATAATGATATTAATTTACAGAATCAATACACACCCAAGCATGCCTCATGTTCAATACATTCCAATCATGGTCTTGAATATGTGCCATAGCAAAAATTACACAAACATATAATATGCTCTTGACAATAAAAAGTCATCATAATTCCTATCAGAGGACACATGTGAAGTCATTGCATGGGTAGCTGATGGTGGAGTACCCTTTGATTGATCAGAAATTGATTATAATATAATAATAAAGAAACATATATCATTTATGTATGTATCTATCAAATATTGGAATTAAAAGTTTGATATACTTACAATAAGGAATCCTTTCATGATTAGGATACGATGGTGTAGTTACCTCTTATTGATTAGAATCTGATTGTGTAGCAAATAAAGGTACTAGATATTAATAATCTTATTATTTACATACATACACATTCACACGTACACATTTACACATACACACATATTCACATATACACAAATAGATATTCTCACATATAAATACACATACAAAACTGTAATGTATGATCTTGTTGTCTTTTTTCGTAGAAAGGAGGGAGAAGGAAATCAAGGTGCCTCAATGTTTTCATATGATAACTCATACATTTTGTTGAAAAGAATACAACTTACTTAAAACAACAACTTCTACTTGGCAAAGAGCACCTCTGGAAATTTAAATTAAGAGCTTGATCTGCTACATTCATGAAAAGTATTGGTGATAGCTTTGAGTAGCACCATTTATAGATATGCCATGGATCAACTAACCCATCATTATGTACATCTCCTAATATCACCTATAATACTTTTTTTCCCATAAAAAATGATTGTTCAATGGTTTTGACAAGGAATTTATCCAAAGCATCATACACCATCGTAAATGCCAAATTATAATGCTTGTAAAGCTGGTGATAGAAGAGAACTTCTGTGCAACAAACTCTAGAATCAGTGGCACTGCTTGTGAATTCTACCATTTATCAGTGTTAAACTCAACCACTTAGCAGCAGTTTGTTTCCAATAGTCTTTTATCTTTCTCGGGCATCCCAAAAGCGTAAAGTTTCTTATTATTCACAAAAGCGTAAAGTTTCCAGCCTGTCGTATTATCTTTTCACAAAAGTTTCTTTCCTCATAAAACACATACAATGCTTTAATGTAAGTTACCCAACTCTTCCAAATTTCTTCAAATAAACTTCACTGATGATAAGTGCTATCTTCTTCCTCCTTGAAGTCGGGGAAATGGAAGAGAGAGAACCCAACCAAAAAAATGCCACTCTTCAACTTAAACAAACTTCTTGTAAGTCTTCTCACTACAACATATCAGGCGTATACCGAGGCTTCTACAGAGGAAAATGAACGGGCGTGATTTTGCCCCGACGTTGGTGTAAGGGTCGGTGTAGGCGTCGGAACCAAAGCGTCGGTATAAGCGTCGGTATATGCATCGGTATAAGCGTCCGTATATGCGTCGGTATAAGCGACGGTATAAGCCATGGTATGCCCCTGGGAAAAATAGTCGGTATAAGCATCAGTATGTTCCTGGGAATACCGATGCTTATACCGTCGCCTATACCGACGACCATATCTGCAAAATTTTTTTGGGCAGAGTGTGTTGTCTCTTGCTACAACAACATTCCCATGCTGTTGTGTAGCAAAAGACAATCCACTCTGCCCAAGAAAAACCCAACTACATGTGACATGTATGACAAGCAACAAAAAAATGATTTGATAAAGTAAAACATACTGTCAAATACAAAAGACGTGAGCAAAATGAATCATGAATCATGTACAAAGAAATGGGACACATAGACATGATATTTATAAACAACAACTAGAACACATGTATATGTGTGTCTGCCTTTGTATATACATGTGTATGTGTACATGTATTATGTGTGTATATTACTATATGTGTAAATATTTATCTCCATGTGTAAAAACCATAAAAACCTAATCCTAAAGACCTAAACCTAAAACAAGTGTATGTGTGTATGCTTGTATATGTATATGTGTAGGTGAATATATATATATGTGTATGTGTGTGTATGCATGTGTATCTATGTAAAAATCCTAAAACCCTAATTCTGAAGACCTAGACCTAAAACATGTATGTGTGTGTATGTGTGTATGCACGTGTATATATATGTGTATGTGCATATGTATTATGTGTTCATATGTGTATATGTGTGTATGTATGTGTGTATATATGTAAAAGCCAAAAACCCTAACCCTAACCCTAAAACATGCATATGTGTGTATGTATATGTCACGTGTGTGTATGTATGCATGTGTGTGTGTGTGACTCTCTCTCTCTCTCTATGTGTATGTGTGTATGTATGTATGTATGTATGTATGTGTGTCTGTATGTATGTATGCATGTGTGTGTATGTATGTGTATGTGTATGCATATGTGTATGTGTATGTGTATGTGTATGTGTATGTGTATGTGTATGTGTATGTGTATGTGTATGTGTATGTGTATGTGTATTTGTATGTGTATGTGTATGTGTATGTGTATGTTTATGTGTATGTGTATGTGTATGTGTATGTGTATGTGTGTATGCATGTGTATATGTGTATGCATGTGTATATGTGTGCACGTGTGTATGTATTATGTGTGTATATGTGTAAAAGTAAAAAACCCTAATCCTAAAACCCTAACCCTAAAACATGTATATGTGTGTTTGTGTGGATGTATATGTGATGTGTGTGTATGTGTATGTGCATGTATGCATGTGTGTGTACACGTGTCTGCATGTGTATGTGTGTGTATGTGTGTATATATGTAAAAGCCAAAAACCATAACCCTAACCCTAAAACATGCATATGTGTGTATGTATATGTCACGTGTGTGTATGTATGCATGTGTGTATGTGTATGTGTATGCATATGTGTATGTATGTATGTGTATGTGTATGTGTATGTGTATGTGTATGCGTATGTGTATGCGTATGTGTATGTGTATGTGTATGTGTATGTGTATGTGTATGCGTATGCGTATGCGTATGCGTATGTGTATGTGTATGTGTATGTGTATGCGTATGCGCATGCGTATGCGTATGCGTATGTGTATGTGTATGTGTATGTGTATGTGTATGTGTATGTGTATGTGTATGTGTATGTGTATGTGTATGTGTGTATGCATGTGTATATGTGTGCATGTGTGTATGTATTATGTGTGTATATGTGTAAAAGTAAAAAACCCTAATCCTAAAACCCTAACCCTAAAACATGTATATGTGTGTTTGTGTGGATGTATATGTGATGTGTGTGTGTATGTGTATGTGCATGTATGCATGTGTGTGTACACGTGTGTGCATGTATATGTGTGTGTGTGTGTATGTATGCATATGCATATGCATATGTGTATGTAATATGTATGCATCTCTGTGTATGTATCTCTATGTCTCTCTCTTTGCATATGCATATGTGTATGTAATATGTATGCATCTCTGTGTATGTATCTCTATGTCTCTCTCTTTCTCTCTATCTATATCTCTCTCTTTATCTCTCTCTCTCTCATCTCTCTCTCTCTCCCTCTTTCTCTCTCTCTCTTATTCTCTCTCTCTATCCCTATTTATAATAAATAACAAAACAATCACTTACATCGATGTAATTCTTTTGAACGCTCTCATCAAAGCCCAATTGACATCGTCTCTTGTCAAATTCCAAAGAATCAATGCCAAAAATCTCCTGTAAAACAAAAGAAAAGTGAAATTCAAAAACCCTAATCCTAAAACCCTAACCCTAAAACATGTATATGTGTGTATATGTGTATGTATATGTGATGTGTGTGTATGAGTATGTGTATGTATGCATGTGTGTGTATAGATATGTGAGTGAGTATACATATGTGAGTGTGTATTAATATGTGCATGTGTATGTAATATGCATGTGTGTATGTATGTATGTGTGTGTGTACATGCATATGTGTGTATGTAGGTATGCATATGCATGTGTGTATGCACATATGTGTGTGTATACATATGTGAGTGTGTATGTAATATGCATGTGTGTATGTATGTGTGTGTGTACATGCATATGTGTGTGTATGTATGTATGCATATGCATGTGTATGCATATGCATGTGTATGCACATATGTGTGTGTATACATATGTGAGTGTGTATTTATATGTGTGTGTGTATGTAATATGCATGTGTGTATGCATGTATGTATGTGTGTGTACATGCAAATATGTGCGTATGTATCTCTCTCTTTCTTTCATCTCTCTCTCTCTCTCTATCTCACTCTGTATCAATCGAAAACAAAACAAATCACTTACATCGATGTAATTGTTTGGAGCGTTGTCGTCAAAGTCCACTTAATGTTTTCCTTCCTCGAATTCCAAAGAACTGATGCCAAAAAGCTCCTGCAAAACAAAAGAAAAGAGAAATTCATAAACCCTAACCCTAAAACATGTATATGTGTGTATGTATATGTGATGTGTGTGTATGTGTATGTGCATGTATGCATGTGTGTGTATACATATGTGAGTGTGTATACATATGTGAGTCTGTATATATGTGTGTGTGTGTATGTAATATGCATGTGCGTATGTATGTATGTGTGTGTGTACATGCATGTGTGTGTATGTATGTATGCATATGCATGTGTGTATGCACATATGTGTGTGTATACATATGTGAGTGTGTATGTAATATGCATGTGTGTATGTATGTATGTGTGTGTGTACATGCAAATATGTGTGTATGTATACATGTGTGTGTACATGTGTGTATGTATATGTGTGTATACATGTATGTATGTATGTGAGTATGAGAATGAATATGTGTGTGTATGTATATGCATGTGTGTATCTAATATGCATGTGTGTATGTAATATGCATGTTTGTATGTAATATGCATGTATGTATGTATATGTGTGTATGCATGTGAGTATGTAATATGTATATGTATGTATATGCATGTGTGTATGTAATATGTATGTGAGTGTATATGTAATATGCATGTGTGTATGTAATATGTATGTGAGTATGTGTATGCATATGTGTGTGTATGTATGTATGCATCTCTCTCTCTATCTCATTCTCTTTCTATTTCATCTCTCTCTCTCTTTCACTCTCTCTCTATCTTTCTCTTTCATCTCTCTCTCTTTCTTTCTCTCTCTCTCTCTCTCTCTCTCCCTCTCTCTCTCTCTTTATGTTTCTCTAGATCTCTCTCTTTCTTTCATCTCTCTCTCTCTATCTCACTCTATATCAATCGAAAACAAAACAATCACTTACATCGATGTAATTGTTTGGAGTGTTGTCATCAAGGTCCACTTAATTTTGCCCTTCGTTGAATTCCAAACATTTGATGCCAAAAAGCTCCTGCAAAATGGAAGAGAAGAGAAATTAGAAAAGGGAAAACACAAAGAAAGAGAAAGGGTGCTACAGTATGTGCAATTCTTACCAAAATTTCAGATCTAGAGAAACAGAGATGTAGAGAAAGAGAGAGAGAGAGAGAGAGAGGGAGAAAGAGAGAGAAAGAGAGAGAAAGAGAGAGATGTGTATACACAGTAGGTTCGGAATGTAGTTTGCGCGCGCAAACTCGACAGTAGCAAAATTTGGTTCAAAATGCAAGCAGATGTCGAATTTTTGTTCTCGAGCCCGGTTAAAAGTTGCCTCGGTATAAGCATCGGTCTGAGCGTCGGTATAAGCGTCGGTAACTTACAGTAATGTACCGACGCCTATACCGGTGCTCATACCGATGCCGTGTATACCGACGATTAAATGACCGTCGGTATTGCATCCGTGGTTTTTCAAGCATTTTCAACGGTCATACCGATGCCGAGGGGTGACCGTCAGTATGGGCAACGTCGGTATGCCCCTCATATGTTGTAGTGTCTGCAGGTTAATGAACCTCGAATATAGCGATGAAAGAGAAAGATCAAGAGGGTGAAGACCACACTTGACCTTTCATGAGTTTTTGCCCCTCCTCTCAAGCTCCTAGAACCGTTTGCCAACTTGAGAATTTGGGTTCTCCTCTCTTCTTTCCTCCTTCAGCTTCACATGCATCTCCTCTCAGCTGCCATAGAAAACTTGCCCTTCTGGATGACTTGTGCTCCCTATTTTTTTTCGACCCTTTTTTCTCCCCTAAGATGGTGAGCTACGCTTTTCTAAAGCTTCCTCTCCCAAGAACTGTTGTTGCCCACATACCTTCCCAACCATCTATATAATTTGCTCTTCACTTCCATGTTGCACATATATGAAAGTGGCCACATTCACATATTACACATTCATGAAAAATGTATCAAACGATGGCTATTGATTAGTCTAATTTTTGTAGCATCCACAAGATCAAGATGAGGTTGCTCAAAACTGCTATGAAACAGTTCTGTGAGGTCACACAGCAGAGGCATAATAGTGTGAGGCAAGGAGCCCAGCCCAAAGATGAATCAACCCTAGTACAAGGTCCCCTCTTTTTCCCTATCTATCCAAGAAAATTCATGCCTCCCCTACCCTCTTTCTATTTCTTTTTTTTCTCCCTCAGCATTTCCTGTCCTTTTACCACAAGATCCCATACATATCATATCTTGTGCCTTCTTCTCACTCGCAAATTCTTCTCCCTTCTCGAAGTTTATAGCATGCCCTCCTTAATTCTTGATGCAGACTATCTTCTATGAAAAAAAAACTCCATGTACCTCGCTTTCTTATTTCTATCAACAATATTATGTGCAAATTATATTATTTAAATATTTACTTTTATTAATATAGGTCACAAGATGAAGAAACGACATGACTATGGAACATGACAAGAATAAGACTCCGTAATAGATAATATTTGAAACTAGAATTTCAGAATGCTTTGGCACCACAACTCCATAAGTTTCCGTGGCGAGCATTGATAAGACCAAGAAGCTCTAAAGTGAGCCCCCTTCATATAGCTTATAAAGAAAAGGTACACAAGGTAGCCTTGCTGGACAAGTTCTAATACTACAAGTTCACACACATGAGTACTCACAAATACACATACATACACACACATGCACACAATATTGAGCACGCACACATATAAGCATACATAAAAGAATATACACTCTTGGTTTTATACACCCTTGATTGCACATACTCATGCATACATAAAAAAAAATTACCCTTGAGCACACTCATGATAGGAAAATTGCAACTTTCAATCATCTTGTAATGCAACAGTGAAATATCGTTAGGATGCACATATACTCAATACACATTAAAATGCATTCATATATGATTCACACAAATAAATTATGCATACCTCGATGGAATAATTTAGGCATTCACACTCGTATTATATTATTTATGCAGGTGCAAATGACATACAAAGGAAAAAAAATACAGTGAGTCAACATGAAGAGACAAATGAAAAGTAATTCCATTCATGAATGAATTTTGCAAGCTTGGATGTTGATTCTCAACCAAATACACCCTCTCTGAACCTGTGCATCCTTCGAATTTGCCAACCTACATACATATCAATAAACACAAGTGAGTATCAAGTACTCATGGCACATAAACACAACTTAAAGAAAATTCAACTAGATGCATGAAATCTAAAAATGCATTAAACTTGGCATAAATTAAGAGAATAAGGTAGACACAAGAATCGTATACAATCTTTCAAGATACAATAATGCATTCAGACTAGCAATCACATAAATGGATTGAAAACTTCTTAGCTCTTCCGTTTACTCAAGCTAGTCAGATCCAGTAGCCCATCCTAAGTATATGCATATACGGATCCTTACTAACTCAATTTATGAAACTATAGTCTGGCTTCCTTGTTGATCTCCCACTACCCAAATTCCCATCAAACATCTTCTTATTTCTCTTTTACTTTTATTTTATTTTTCTTTTCTTTTGTCCTTCATCCTAGCTTAGCCTTTTTGTTTTTGCATTTAGTTTTATTCATTTATTCTTTATTTACACAAATCGGTCTATGCTGAGATTGGGTGCAATGCATGGACCTATCCACCTGGCCACCTTTAGCCCACTCATCTATCGACGCGACATAGCACACAACTCACAATGTCAACCTCATACGAAATTGACATTAGCTCGTGGCTCTGACCACCCGGTCAGAGTGACTCCACCTGCCTATCAACCTGTATGAGCGCATGACAACATATAGGTTAGGCCATATGATGCAACTACTATCGATTCATGGCCCTGATTACCGGACCAGGGTAGCTCCACCCACCTACATACACATACACATATGTAGCTAGCTTATATATGAAGAATTTTTTCTTGAAACATAATCTATCTAAAGGTGTGATCAGACGAGAGATCAAAAGCAAAAGTCAAATCATGTCAATCATCAAGCATTCATGAACACTAGTATATACAGGTACTTAGTTTAGGCCTTTCCTTCACCTTCCTAGGTCTTGTTCCTGAAAGTCCTCGTCTTCTTTCTAATCCTACTCGCATAATCCCGGTCCTTTGTGCATCACATGTAATATCAATAGATGTAGGAAATCTTTGGTCTACTTAATTCTATTAAAATGTATGCATCCCTTTATGTATCATATGCTCAATCGTGCGGTCTTTTTATAAACATGTATACAAGAGGAATGAAGAATTGAAACAATAACATATCACTTGTGTGGAGTTAGTAGCTGTTCTGATTATGCATCCTTGGTCTTCTCCACTGGGCCTTGGTTCTGGGTTATCGCCCTTCATTCACTAATCCAATTTCTATTTCTTTCCTAAAATCAAAGCAAAGACATAAGTTATATACATTTCTATTTACAAAAAATATTTTTAAGCTTTATGGAATCTTTTTGAATGAGACTCTCCCTTCAACCCCACCCTCTCTAATACATGCTCACCGAAGAAACAGTGCTTGAAAAGAAGCCACCTCTAGATCACATCAATCAAGGAAGTATTATGAAACAAGGAAGATATGTGTACAAGCCACTTCATTTGCTTGTGTATCTCTTGGTGGCCTATTTGGCATACATAGCTCTTGGAGACTTTGAACATCCATTGTTGAGCCCATAAAAGTCACATTGGTCAAAGCCAACAGTAGTCAAAGTCAACTACACTCAAAGTCAAAAGATCAAAGTCAAACTAGTCATAGTCAACATGTTCAAGGTCAAAGGTCAACATGGGTGAAAGTCAAAGCGTTCAAAGTCGGGTGTCAAGGTGCACACTAGCTAGTGCACAATTAATTGTTCGCAAAGGGTAAAATTGCAGAAAGTTTGTTGCAAGTTGCAGAGGTATTTCATTCTCTAAGGTTCAAAGTGTTTTTTAAAGTGTTTGGAAGGTTTAGGTGAGCCCTCTCTTAGGTGCACATTTGAGAAATTAAAAGGCAAAAGGTGAGGGTATGTGAAGTAGTAGCATATGCAGAAGTGAAAGTATGGCCCCCCAATTAAAATTTTTGTTTTAGTCTAAAGTCACTACATGACAAAACAGGGATTCATTGGCTGCCCACTTTTGGAGACAATCTTGGGACATCAAAGTCAGCACCAAGATACTCTAGCAGTTAGGAGCGTACATGAATCAACACTAAAATCAAGGCAAGGAAGACCAAGAAAGGTGAGCATAGTCAAGACTAGCAAGAGAAGTGCAAGAGACATAGAGAGAGTGTGCGACGCGGAGAAGTGAAGTGCAAGATGTGCATGAAGAGTGACTAAGAAGTATGCAGAGAAGTGCTAATCCATACAACCAAAGGTCCCAAGGTTCCATTGAAAGTGCGCATGCCGCCAGAGGTGTCCCTCCCTCCCCCCATTGGAAGCTTGAGTGCAAGGTGTGCACAAGTGCAAGCTTGGAGAAGGTGGAGGTCTGGTGTCGAGAAGGTCGGCAGCAACCAAAACCTTGGGTATTTTGTACTTTGTGATTGTGCACTCTTTGGTATTTTGCACAAACAGCATTGGATTGTATTGAACATCACCATTGTACTTTTTCCATTATAATCAATCTACAGAAGCTTCTAGTGTCTGTATTTTGCTTCTTATCTTTCTTCCTTCCCCTACAAACACTCAAATCCCTTTCTTCACAAGAATATCTCAACATCCATGTTCCAATCATTTGATCATAGTTTCCTTTATTCATGATTCTCTCTAATGTATCATATGAAGGTGCACATGATGATTGAAGAGCACATTTGTATAGATTTTTGAATTTTATCATACTTAGAACCTCATAAAAAAGACTCATCAAGCATACATTTTGATCTAGTTCATGGTTGAAATCATTTGAAAGAGTTTCTTTATTTATGTCATCCTGAATCAAACTTTTTTCTTCATTAGAAGAGAAGTTTTGAGTAGATTCATTAGATTCCCTCATGAAGTGGAAGTCTTCATCATGCTCAGATGATAATACATGATCCCTTTTTTGCTCGAGACCTTTAATTCTCCAAATGTCTGATCTATCTTGATTTAAGAACTCCTCTATATCAAGAATAAACCAAACTTTACACAAAATTTACATTAACTTCCAAGTTCATTAAGAAATACTTCTTTGTGTGAAGTTTTCTTCAGCTTCAGTAAGTCTACTTCAGAAATAAACTTCAACCTCTGCACATGACTTCGATTTTAATAATTCAAATGATGCAAACACATTAGTATTACCTTTGTGAAATCAAAATGATCATTAGTTCTTCAAAAGAATCATTAGATCTTTGATTTGATCACTTATATCAAATATATGTCAGAATCAGAAATGGCGACTTTTACATAGTCAACTTCATAAGCTCATTTCTCTCAAAATATAATGCCTTTTCCTAAATGCTTTTAGCCATAGCTTCCTTATCTTCTCACGTAAATTTTGAATGTTCAATCATAAAAACCTTTACATTGAGCACTGAGATTCAAGCAAATCTTTGAGCAGCAAAATGCGTGATTCTGAGAACTTCACTTGCAGACTTCTACATATGAATGTTCCTACTTGTCATACACACAACCTGAAGAAAATTAGATCAACAAAATTTGGTTATAGCTTGATTAGATTTTCAGTTAGATGTGTACAAAATATTTCTTGATCCACGTGATCAGGCTGAGAGAATTCTAGGATAGACTCGTTGCTAATCTCACGAGAAAACTCTCTGCACATCTATCATTAAAAAACTTTAATTCTATTGACTATATTCTTATCTCTACTTCATTTCCTATATATATCATGAATATACACGAGTGTATATATATACATATGAGTATGAACTCGTCATTACATCAAAGTATTTTTAAAATATTTTCCAAAACTAATATACATAAGTATGTAGAACATCTCTTCCTGAATCTTCACTTGACTTCATGCTTTAAGCTTAACTCTTTTCTTCATTTTTTCACTCCTAAGCTTCAAGTAATCATCAAGTGGTGATTGTCTTGCTCCAACATTTTTTCATCCAATTTATCACGATTCCTTTCTGCTTGAGTGCCAAAAATTATAAAATTTGCTTCTTCCTCTAATATATCCAAAAACTCTTCATCTCCTTCTTCTTCTATATTCGTTTGTCCATCATCACAAAGGGAGTCAATATCACTGAATTCAAGAAATTTTTTATCTTAAATGTCAGTAGAGCCTTGCTTTTTGAGGTCAAACTCATCACAATTTTGAAACCTTATAGGACTATGCATATAGTTCGATGGCAACTCAATTTCCTTATTCAAAATATCATCATAAATTCTGCATCCATCTCCATCAATTCTTGCTCATTCTCTTCAGAGGATGCACTTAGAGCACACTTTTCATACATTTCTTCAGTCACTGATTCTTGGTGGGATGTCTCGTCACATATGAGCCCTTTAGTATCTATGCTTGATTCCACTAGTTCTTTATTCATTTGATAGTATTTATATCCAACCTTATCAACGTAGTCATCTGACTCAATCTTTTCACATTCATTCTTCTTAGATAACATGCTATCATAACATTTTTCATACATTTCAATGAACTTTACTTCCATCTCTTCATATGCAATTTCTTCAGTGCATGGGCTCAACTCAACATGATCATTATTGACATATATATCAATATGTAGAGGAGCAATCAGTGGTAGTTCCCCATCTTCCTCATGATCATTCATATCTCTCTCTTCATGGAGTGAATTTACATACATATCATTATACTAAAGCTCAATTAACAACTCATCCTTACTCCCATGATTAGGATCACTCTCTTTTACCTCTAAATGCTCATTCAATGTGGCATCATTCAAGAGTTTTTCACAATCTTGATCTTGATTTAAACTATTTGTAGCCTTAGCATTATGCTTTTCTTCATCGGCATACATATCACTATGTAAAAGACTCATCATTAGCATGTCCTCCAGATTAGCATCATGCTATCTTGGAGTCTCTTCACATAATTTATTCATCAAGTCATAACTTGTATCTGATTCATGTATCCCAATAGATGCATCACTACCACCCATCTTCTCCAATTTCATCACATAAGGATCCATCTCGAGCTTGATCTTCAGATAGATTTATAAGATTCTCTATTCCTATTTCATCTTTTATCTCCATTTGGTCACCTATGAGCCTTCTAGATATCTCTATCTCTTTGTTTGCATCTTGAAGTGTTTCTTGATTTGTTTGTTTTTCATTAAGTATTGGATGTGAATAGTTTGTTAGAGTAGGGTAAGCCTCATCTAGTTTTCTTGTTTGGGTTTGTTGAATTTTGTTTTGTTTTGAGTTTGATATTTGTTTGATTTGATTTTGATTGGCTTCCACTTGATTCTTTACTCCTCCCATCTTTGGTGTTTGTGCATTTATAACACTTAAGGATGTAAACATTGTAGAGATATCTACTCGCTCTTGGCATCTTGGATCCTTGGAGATTGCATCATTTATGTTTGTCAGTTCCCTTTGAGAAACCTCATCATAAGTATGAACATGTAATCCATGCATATTTTCTTTATGCTCAATAGGGGTTTTTGTTATTCTATGAATTTATAAATTAATCTTAGTTTTTGAAATGCGTCGAATTTGAGCATCTTCTTCATCTGCATGAATATTAGCTTTCCAATCATCAAGAAATTTTGCAATTGTGTGTCGCTACTTGATGTATCTTCTCAAAGCTTCATGGACAAGTTTCCAATCCTCTATAAGCCCCGATTTGGAATCCATGTTTTGTAAAAGTGGAATTAGTTCCTCTCGAGCTTTAACATCTATTGCTTGCAAAAACAAAAACACTCTTTCATGCATCAAACATCACTTATCATGCTCATACATAACTTCAAATTATTTTTCAAACTCTCTTTTAATTTCTAGGATTGGTTGGTCCTTGGGCATATGAACCCACTTCAGAAAAGATCTGCGAGTCACTTTATCTATGTGCTCTAGCATGAACTACTTGAGCACACTGATTTGTATTGTGACCATGTCGTTTGGTTTATTTGCATGAGTTGATCACGCATGTCAAATTCAGACACATAGAAAACGTTTTTGCATAGCTCCAGATCTATCATCGGAGTCAAGCCGACACCTAGGTACTTGGCCTCGAGTTCATATTCTTTAAAAAACTTAGATACATTTTTCCCATTGAAAAACATGCACCACTTGACTAGGCGCTCATGAAGGGATTGGATAGCTTTCTGCTATCTATCCTCTTGCTGAAAGCTAAGAACTCCGCCAAAAGAGCATCTATGTTTAGTGAGTTAGATTTTTTTATTTTCACTTGTTAATTTAGTTCTTCAATTCACTGACTCTATGATTTGCTCACCCCCTCCTTTCATGTTGGCTTCACCAGGTACGTCGTCTTTCTCAGGGAAAGGAGGGAGAAGGAAATCAAGGTGCCTCAATGTTTTCATACAATAACTCATACATTTTGTTGAAAACAATAGAACTTACTTAAAATTCCAGCACCAAAGCATTAACTTTGTGTAAACTTAACATTTGTATTGGAAATTTCTCAAAAAAAAAAATCTTCCATCTCATGTAAGTCTTCTATGCACTCATAGAAGAAGTCCCTCCATTCATCATAGACAACTCATTTCTTTCTTGTGCATTATAGGACTATAGAGCTCGCATCTCACACCTTGCCCTTCGTCTTTGTATGTAAGTTTTCTTCATATATTTTAGTTGTTTTAAGTAATGTTAAGTAACTAGTAATTGGACGTTTTGTTTATGAGGTGTTTGATTTCATAACGAGAACCATAAACCCTTCTGAGACATATTTCATATTGCAATGAAAAAACACCCTTTGAGTATCATACCAACATATAATTAGCACCAACACGAAGTTCACATACCAATACAAGTTGAAAAGCATGCTGAAAAGGGAAAGGAAATCGTATATATTCTCATTCATTAAAGTGAAGTTAGTTTCCATGTCATACGGATCAAACAAAATTACTTAAGTTTCTAAAACAAACTTCAGAGAGACGAGCAGATGACTTATCCTCATCATAAATCAAGATGAGTTGCAAGTCTTTCATGTGAAACAACAGCTATATATAAACAACATTGAAGTTCACTCAACAATATAAAGTTATGTATATTCATTCGGGGGAGAAAGGAAAACAAATGGAAAACTGTTTAGATACATGCAAAATGCCCTCCATTGCCGTTTCTGTGCATGTGCGTAGACATCTCTATCAAGCATACAAATTACCTCCATCAACTAAAAAATGAGGGAATTGGGCTTTGCGATGGTGCATCCTGTCAGCTGCCTTGCTTTTTCGTTGCTCTTTTTATCTTTCACATCTCAGAGTTTCTATTGACACTCCTCATCCATGGCTCTGAGAAAGTTTTGACGAGCTCTTTCACTTCTATGTGTCGGAGAAGCCATTTGAAAAAAAGCCATCCTTATGAAGTCACCATTGGGTTGGCATCGTGAGCCTCCATGTTTATGAATAGCAGTAGCAATCGAAGAGATATCTTTGTTTCATTTTTCTTCTGTGTCTAGAACGTCCAGAATTGAAGCTCTGCGTTAGCAAAAACCCATTCCACTTGGCAGAGAGCACCTCTGGACATTTGAATTAAGAGCTTCACCTACTACATTCACGAAAAGTATTGGCAACAGCTTTGAGCAGCACCATTGTATAGATCTCCCATGGATCAACTAGCCGCTCATTGTGTACATCTCCTAATATTTTTTTTTCCATGGAAGAATGATTGTTCAATGGTTTTGACACGGAATTTATCCAAAGCAGCATACTTCATCGTAAATGCTCAAATATAATGCTTGTAAAGCCGGCGATAGAAGAGAACTTCTGTGCAGCAAACTCCAGAATCAGTGGCACTGCTTGTGTGTTCTACCATTTATCACAGTTAAAGTTAAACTCAACCACTCAGCAGCAGTTTGTTTCGAATAGTCTTTTCTCTCGAGCATCCCAAAAGCATAAAGCTTATTGTTTGTTCTTCCAGCCTGTCGTATTATCTATTCACAATAGTTTCTTTCATCATAAAACACATACGATGATCTAATGTAAGTGAACCAACTCTTCCAAATTTTCTTCAAATAAACTTCACAGATGATAAGCGCTATCTTCTTCCTCCTAGAAGTCGGGGAAGTGGAAGAGAGAGAGCCCAACCAAAAATAAATCCCCCTCTGCACCTTAGACTGACTTGCTATAAGTCTTCCTCAGGTTAATGAACCTCAAACATAGCGATGACAGAGCAAGATCAACAGGGTAAGACCACACTTGACCTTTCATGAGTTTCTGCCCCTCCTTTCAAGCTCCTAGAACCATTTGCCAACCTCAGAATTTGAGTTCTCCTCCCTTCTTTCCTCCTTGAGCTTCACATGCATCTCCATGTGCTCTCAACCATCTATATAATCTGATCTTCACTTCGATGCCGTGCATATATGACAATGGTCACATTCACATATTATGCATTCATGAAAAATGTATCAAACGATGGCTCTTGAGCAATCTAATTTCCGTAGCATCCACAAGAAAGTGCTATGAAACGGTTATGTGAGGTCGCACAGTAGAGGCATAATAGTGTGAGGCAAGGAACCGAGCCCGAAGATGAATCAACCCGAGTACGTGGTCCCCTCTTTTTCCTTATCTGTCTAAGAAAATTCATGCCTCCCCTACCATCTTCCTTTTTCGTTTTTTCTCCCTCAGCATTTCCCATCCTTTTACCACAAATCCCATACATATCAGATTTCCAGCCTTCTCCTCACTCGTGAATTCTTCCCCCTTCTCGAAGTTGATGGCATGCCCTCCTTAATTCGTGGTGCAGACTATCTTCTATGGAAAAAACCTCCACATACCTGCCTTTCTTATTTCTACCAACAATGTTTTACTTTTATTAACATAGGTCACAAGATGAAAAGACAACATGACTATGGAACACGACAAGAATGAGACTCCATAATAGATCAGATTTGAAACTAGAATTTCAGAATACTTCGGCACCACAACTCCATAAGGTTCCATGACGAGCATTAATAAGACCAAGAAGCTCTAAAGTGAGCCCCCTTCCAATAGCTTATCAAGAAAAGGTACGCAAGGTAGCCTTGTTGGACAAGTTCTAATACTACAAGGTCACACACATGAGTACTCACAGATACACATACATACACACACACATGCACACAATATTGAGCACTCACACATATAAGCATACATAAAAGAATATACACTCTGGTTTTATACACCCTTTATCGCACATACTCTTGCACATCAAAAAGAAATAGCCCACTAATATATATGCATTTTTTAGCACACCCATGATAGGAGAATTGCAACTTCCAAATTGGGGTGCACATATACTCAATAAACATTAAAATGCATTAATATATGATTCACACGAACAAATTATGCATACCTCAATGGAATACTTTAGGCACTCACATTTGTATTAAAATATTTATGCAGGTGCAAATGACATACAAAGGGACACAAATACAGTGAGTCAACATGAAGGGACAAATGAAAGTAATTCTAATCATCAGTGAGCTTTGCGAGCTTGGATGTCGATTCTCGACCGCAACATGTGTATGTATGTATGTATATGTGGGTGTATGTTGTGTGTATGTGTGTGTTTGTGTATGTGTGCATGTATTTATGTGTGTGTATCTATATGTGTGGGTATGTGTTTGTGTGTGTATATGTATGCATGTTTATAAATTTCTATGCATATATTATGTATGTTTTTGTATGCATGTAGTGTGTGTAGGTGTATGTATGTAAGGGTAAGTGTATGTATGTGTGTATATACAAGTATGTGTATGTTTGTGTATCATGTATGTGTGTGTATGTGTGTGTCTAGGAGTATGTGTATTTGTGTGTATGTGTGCATGTATTTAGTATGTGTGTGTATGTATATGTGTGGGTATGTGTATGTATGTGTAAGTTTATGTATGTATGTGTAAGTGTATGTATATGTATATGTGTATGTGTATGCATGTATGTGTGTATGTATGTGTATGTGTGGGTATGTATGTATGTGTAAGTGTATGCATATGTGTATGTGTATGCATGTGTGTGTATGTATGTGTATGTGCAGGTATGTATGTGTGTGCATGTATGTATGTGTAAGTGCAATATGTATGTATGTGTAGGTATGTATGAATGTGTAAGCATATGTGTGGGTATGTATGTGGGTGCAAGTGTGTGTATATGTGTATGTGTATGCATGTATGTGTGTATGTATGTGTATGTGTGGGTATGTATGTTTTTGTATGTATGTATGTGTATACGCATGCATGTATGTGTGGGTATGTGTATGTGTGTGTGTGTGCATGTATGTGTAAGTGCAGTATGTATGTTTGCACAACTGTATGTATATGTGTATGTGTATTTGTGTGTATGTGTGAATGTAATTAGTATGTATGTGTGTGTATGTATATGTTTGGGTATGTGTATGTGTCCGTATGTATGTATGTGTAAGTGTATGTATATATGTATATGTTGGGGGATTCTTGTGCAGAAAAGGATTTGAGTGTGTGTAGGAGAATGGAGAGTGAGAACAAGAGAATTTATGACACAGAAAACTTCTGATCAATTAGAAAGAGAAGAATACAAGCTTGTACATAAGCCAAATGCTCTGCGCAGTATGCCAAAGACTAAATAATGCCGATGAAACAAGATTACCAAGTACTTAGAATCTGCCGCTGACCTCTACACCAGACCTCCACCTTCTCCAAGCTTTCCCATGTGCACACCTTGCACCAAGCTTCCAACAAGGGGGAGGGATGGACACCTTTTGTCTGCGTGCACCTTCAGCGGGACTTTGGAACCCTTGATATTCCTTGCTTCACCTTCTTTGCATACTTCAAAGTCACTCTTCAAGCACACCTTGCACTTCACTTCTCTGCGTCGCACACTGTGTGTCTCTTGCACTTCTCTTGCTTAGTCTATACCGAGCTCACCTTGCTTAGTCTTCAAAGAATGATGCCTTGCCTTGATTTCAATGTCGGTTCATGTACGCTCCTAACTGCTAGAGTACCTTGGTGCTCACTTTGATGTCCCAAGCTTGTCTCCAAAAGTGGGCATCCAATGAATCCCTGTTTTGTCCTGTAGTGACTTTAGACTAAAACAAAAATTTTAATTGGGGGGCCATACTTTCACTTCTGCCTATGCTGCCGCTTCACATACCTTCACATTTTTCCTTTTAATTCTTCAAATGTGCACCTAAGAGAGGGTTCACCTAAACCTTCCAAATACTTATAAAAACACTTTAAACCTTAGAGAATTATAGAAATACCTCTCCAACTTGCAACCAACTTTCTGCAATTTTCCCTTTGTGAACAATTAATTGTGCACTACCTGTGCACCTTGATACCCGACTTTGAATGCTTTGACTTCACCCATGTTGACCTTTGATCTTGAACATGTTGACTTTGATTGGTTTGACTTTGATGTTTTTGAATTTGATTGTGGTTGACTTTGACTATAGTTGACTTTGACCAATATGACCTTTTATGGGCTTAAAAGTTGCCCACCACCTAATGGGCTCTCCGTCCTAGAGAGCTATAGCCAGAAAACTGAGAAGAGATGACACCATGAGTCATGTGCTGCAAAAGCTTTAAAAGGACACTTGAGCAGCTACCAAGTCCACCAAGAGCAGGAGAGAACAGACACCAGAGAAGAACCAAAAGTGTAAAGGTTGCACAGAAAAGCAAAGGATGCTGAATGGAGGGTAGGAAGGAGGGGGAAACGAGGGTTGAGGGGGCTGAGATGGATAGGCAAGGAAGAGTAAGGATGGGGATAGGCAGAAGGGTAAAGGGAGGGTATGGAAGTAGGAGTATGGGGTCTAGAGAGAGCCAAAAAGATAAAGCCGGAAAGCTACAAAGGGTGCAAATGTGAAAATCTGCAACATATGGTAAAATGAGGTGAGAATAGACCATGTGGACCATGTATGGAATGAAAAACACGTGTAAAAGGTGCATAAAACATGTGGGTTTTGACCAAAAGTCATAGAAAAGGTGGGATTTTTGAAAAACTAAGTAAAAAAATGAGTTTGGGGTGCCAAAAGACATGAAAATGACTCCAAGTTTGAAAACAATGGCCATCCAAAGCCCAATCTAGAGCCAAAAGCTTTGGACCATGGAAATTAAAAATAAATATATTCTTTAATATTTATATAATTTTATCAACCCCTTTTTTTAATGAAACGGACGTAGGGTGGGATAGATCTTAAAAAATAAAATAAAATAAAAATAAACAAAGAAATAATAAAAATAAAATAAATAATAAAAACAAATAAATCAAAGAAATAAGAAATAAATATTATAAAAATATAATAAAAGAAAAATAAATAAAATAATAAGAAAAAGAAAATAAATAAAATAAAAAAGAAATAAAAGTAAAAAGAGGGGAGGGAAAGAGAGAGAGAGAGGGGTGGTTTTTTTTTTTTGAAAAATAAATTTAGCCTCTAGGGTTCTTTCTTTGGATAAAAATACCCTAAAAATAAAAAGAAAAAATGCTAAGAAAATCCAAAAAATAAAACAAAATGCTTAAAATCAGGAAAAATTTCCAAAACATTTCCTACCATTTCCAGGCCACTGCCTCACTCAAAACCACAGAGAGCTTCCTTTTTTCCTCCATTATATCAAGAAAATGAAATTGGAAAAGGATGAAAAAATGTTAGAAAAATTCTAAAAATGCTTAAAAAATTCCCAAAAATTATACTTATGCAAAGGGTGAAAGGGTTGCTAACCTTGCTAAAAACTCAAAGAACAAGAATGAAAATGGATAAAAGCTACTAAAACTTGAGCAAAATGATATGAGAAGGCTATGTCTACCTAGACAAATTTTGCAAGTTCCAAGTGATCTAGAAAGCTTTAGTAGTGTTGATGATAGGCCTTGAGCCTTGATATGATCACCAATGGTAGGACCTCTCCTTTTAGAGTCTCTAACTCCACTGCACCCCAATTCAGCATCGTCTTAATTCGATAAGGGCCTTCCCAATGTGGGATCCATTTCCCTTTAGCTTGACTAGACATCTGTGATCTATGTAATATAACTAACTCACTTGGCTTCAAAGTTTTAGGCAACAAGTTCTTATCATGAGCTTCCTTTCTCTTGATATGAGTGCGCTAACTGTTTGGAGGCTAGAATGTTGGAGATAGATGTCTGCAAAACGTGAACAACACAAGGAAGGAGAAGAAGCTTGGAGCACAACACACAATACTGAATGTATTACTAGAGAATGTACAAAGATAAGTAGCCCATTAGGGCAATAGGCATATACAAAAGTCGGGGGAAAAAAACCTCCTAAAGAGGGAAAAAAGTTCCCCAACGGTCCTAGTGTGTTCACACACATCACTACCTAAATATATCAATAAATCCCCCCTAGGAGTGATGCAGTGAACAAGGAGCTGACACTTATGTATAAGGAAGTGCCAAGCTATGTGGAAATCACTCCACAAAAGGAAGTAAGCCCAAAGCTTTGTGGAAAGCTTCAAACTATTTTCTAGGCAGAGCCTTCGTGAAAAGGTCTGCAATGTTCTCCTGTGTGGGCACATATGCCAAGCTGATCTCCCTAGCAGAGAACCTCTCCCTGACATAGTGATAATGCACCTCAATGTGCTTAGTGCGAGCATGGAACACATGGTTCCTCGCAACTACCAATGCACTCTGATTGTTAGTGCAGATAGTGGTGGTAGAAGACTGACCAACACCCAAATCAGCCATAAGGCATCTGAGCCACACACACTCAACAGTCGCTGTGAAAGTTGCCCTATACTCAGCCTCACAACTCGAAGTGGCCACAGTAGACTGCTTTTTGCTCAACCAAGATATACACAAGCTACCAAGCATGAAGCAAAAGCCACTAGTGGACACACGAGTGTCATAACAGCCGGCCCAATCAGAGTAAGAAAAAGCATCCAAATCTGGCGGTAGTGATCCCCCCTTGGGATAAAACAACCCAAGTAGCCGAGTACCACTCAAGTAGTGAAAGATGCGCTTAACCGCCTGCCAATGCTTGGCTCGTGGGCAATGCATAAACCTGCTCATCTGTGAGACAACAAACTGAATATCTGGCCAAGTAATGCATCATATTCAGATTAGGACTCAATTGTAAACCTGTCTCCATAGGAATGGCTATAGCTTACAATCTTCAAGGCCAAAACACTGCAATAATGTGTCAATATATTTCATTTGACACAAAGCCATTCCACCATCAACTTGCATAAACTAAATGCCCAAATCGTGATGCAAATGCCCCAAATCAGACATCTCAAATGAGGCATGCAAATCAGCCTTAAAATTAGCAATATGATTCTCAATAGGACCAATGAGCAGCATGTCATCAACATAGACAACAATGATCACATGCACATCATTAGCATGCTTAACATATAAGGTGCTTTCAGTTGGACTGTTCTCAAAACCATGTGCAATCAGATAGGCATGTATTTTCTCATACCAAGCACGTGGTGCTTGCTTTAAACCATATAGTGCCTTCTTTAACTTGCACACCTGGTTTTCATGCCCTTTTTGCACAAAGCCATGGGGCTGAAAAACACACACTTCTTCATGCAAGTCACCATTCAGAAATGTTGTTTTAATGTCCAATAGATGTACATTCCAACCATGATGAGCTACAAGTGCACAGATGCTATGAATTGTAGTCATTCGACAAGTAGGTGCAAAGGTCTCATCAAAATCAATGCCTATTTTGTGTGCATAACCCTTTGCACCAAGTTTAGCCTTATACCTGTCAATTGTACCATCAGGCTTACGCTTCATCTTGTATACCCACTTAGTCCCAATGGCCTTCTTGCTAGGAGGCAAGTCACATAAAGACCAAGTACCATTCTTCATTATAGCATCATATTCAGATTGCATAGCAGCCATCTAATTTTTTGAATTTTGTGCTTCATCAAATAAAACAGGCTCATTCTCATCACAGAGACTAGATGCAGTCATAGCATAGAAATCTGATGCAAAAGAGGCACGGTGAGAGCCTGAACGAGCACGATATGACAGAGGTGCATCTAATTCGCTGTCACGCAAAGTCTGCACCAGCCATTTTGGCATAGTTTTTGCCTGCTCAATATCAGATCTCTCATCAACTAGTGCATCATGTAAGTCTGCATCAGAAATGGAATTATTTGCATCATCACATGAAACCTGCAAAGGTTGAAAAGTTGCCTCATTGGGACCAGCACTAGATTGTCCAACTATAAAAAGAGTTAGCAAAGTATCATATATGTCTTTGGAGCTAACCTTAGTACATGAAAGCAATGGCTGAATAACATCTTCCACAAAAACAACATCATGGCTAACTAGAATGCATTTAGTCTGTGGATGATGCAGACGATAGCCTTTACTTTCAGAACTATACCCAACAAAAATACATTTTACTGCTTTATCATCCAATTTTATGCAATGTTGTTCAGGCACTAATGCATATGCCAAACAACCAAAAACACGCAGATGAGCAACAGATGGCTTGCGATCATGCCAAGCCTCATATGGAGTGATAGACTGCAGCACTTTAGTGGGAGACCTCTTAACTACATATGCTGCACACATGACAGCCTCAAGCCAGAAACTATGTGGTAAAGCCTGACTCTTGACCATACACCTCGCCATCTCCATGAGTGACATGTTCTTTCATTCAGCAACTCCATTCTGTTGAGGTGTATACGGCACTGCACACTGGTGTTTTATCCCACATTCAGCCAGAAATGCATTAAAATCAGAAGACATATATTCCCCCCCTCGATCTGAATGGAGGGTGTCCATTTTACATGCTGACAGATTTTCAGCCAAAACCGAAAACTGTTTGAAGCACATGAACACTTCAGACTTTGCCTTCAATGGATATACCCATGCATGCCTGGAAAAATCATCAATGAAAGTCATGACATAAAGATAATTTCCAAAAGAAGGTGTCTACATAGGACCACATACATCACTATGTACAAGCTGCAATTTTTGAGAAGCCCGAACTGAACCATCTTTTGGAAATGAGGAACGCTTCATTTTGCCCAAAATACAGCCTTCACAAACATGTTTTCCAGGTGCCTCAAGTTTGGGCAAAGAGGACACCATTTCAGATTTCTGCAAGCATAGCAAACTAGCAAAATTCAAATGACCAAAGCATGCATGCCAAAGCTTTGCATCTGATATAGCCTGAGAATCATGTACTACACATGCTTAACCATTCAGAGATCTTTCATAGTCTATGAGCTTATACAACCCACGACATAAAATGCCAGAAACAATAATCACATCGCCATTTGACAGATCATGAACTGTGGTACACCTGTCATCAATAAATTTCACAACCAAGCCAATCTTGGCTAATGCAGAAACTGATAAAAGGTTCATCTTCATCCCTGGCATAAATAAAGCATCTGACAAAGTGAAAGAACTACCATCAGTAGTAGTCAAAATGATCTTACCAACTCCCATAACATGATAAGAGGAGTTGTTGGCGCATGTAATAGTATTCCCTATAGGGGTAGGCTTGAGTGAAGAGAAGAAAATGTGCTCTGAAGTAATATGTTTGGTCGCCCCACTGTCAAAAAACCAAACATCTAAGTCTATTGCAGGCATGCACAGCTCATGAGAAGATGGGTCAAAACTACAAATAGTAGTAAACACCCATTCTTCTTCATGTACAAGATTAGCAGACTCTGTTTTTGGTGTAGAGGCCTTTGCAACAACCATTCCAGCCTCTTTCTTCTTCGCCACTTTAGCAGCCACTTTTGGAAAGTTCTTTATGATGTGATCATTCCCTTTACAGTACTTGCAAAACAATTTCTGCTTTTCTGATTTCTTCTTATCTTTATCTTCCTTCTTCGAATGTGCAGCATTTGCAGATTTCTACTTACTAATTGAAGAGCTCCATTTTCCTTTGATCTTCTGACTAGCCAGGAAAGCTTGATCTACAACACGCATAATGGACCTGTTGTGCCTGGATTGATCTTCCTGCAACATAATAAAGACTAACTCCTCAAATGACAAGGCATTTGGATTGCCTTTCATCATTAACCGAAGAGTAGAAGCAAAACTCTGATATGAATCAAGAAGACCATTCAGAACGGTCTACACAAGTGAGCTATCTGGTATAACCTCATTAGTAGAAATCAACTATTCCTTCAAGTCCTTGATCTTTGATAGAAAACTATCCATAGAATCACCTTCATTCATGTGCTCACTCTCCAATTATTTTCGGAGGTAAGCCACACGAGCCTCATTCCTAGCTTGGTACAATGTGGTAAGTGTATCCCAAGCATCCTTAGCTGTTCTGCAAGAGCGAATGTGAGGAATAATGGCACCTTTGACAGACAAAGCTATCAATGCATGTGTCTGGGCATCTCTGCCATCCTAGTGAATTTTCTCTGCAGTAGGTGCAGCAGAAATAGCAGCACGAACATGAATATGCAGAATATCATCATCTTCGACACCTTCTTCCTCAACTTCTGTACGTGCAGTTGTAATAGTTGCAGGTGTGATAGGACGTTTTTCAACACCCTACACAATGTTCCACAATCCTTTTGCAACCAATACATGTCGCATCATATAAGCCCATAATGGGTACTTGGTCCCATCCAACTTATCTCAATAGCCAACATACGGAATACATCACTCCTTTTAGCCATGGCTGGTGACTAAAATACCTTGATGCAAAAAATTGACCTTATCTCAAAATGTTGAATAGAACTGCCTAGATGAATTCTACTAGACCTGTAGAAGACTTCGAGACGCTTATACTGGAGAACAAAAACTAGTATATACCTTTGGCACAAAAAGATGAAATAGCCTGCACAAGCACTACGATAGTGCATTCGGAGGCCAAAACGAGCTCAAATCACGATTTTGGCATGACAGAGCGAAGCCGTTTTGATCTCGAAAACACGCTGAGTATGCTCACCAAAATTCATGCGATTCTGAGACTACCTGTAAGAGTAACTCCGGATGATTTCCTATCCATGTGGCTATTAAAATGGGACACAGCTGATCTTCGTTGCCCAACGGAACCTCCTTCATTGGATGCCTATTTATAATGTTATCCGTAAGTCCTTCCTGAGTAGCATCCTTAGTTACATTGTCCCACATAGCTTTGGTATCATAAGGAGGAACATCTTGAATGTCTAGTTGCACTTCTTCCTCTTGAATCCATCGTGGAGGGATCTCATGAAGTGGTAATGAATCCTCTTCTATATTATTTTTCTTACCTTTAGACTCTAAACTTTCCTTTTGGTTGGAATCCACATAAATAACTTCCTCTATATGGTTGTGCAAAGGAGACTTCTTTCCCCTTCTATTGTCTTTTGTTGGCTCTCCCAACCCAGCTACTTGAATTCTTTCCTCTTTTTCTGAATACCCTTCTTCTATGTCTGAGTTAGATGGAAAAATTCCAAAGCAAGGAAAAGAATTCCCTGCTTCTAACCATGCGAGCATGTTCTTCATCATATAGATCCACTTCCTTGCCTTCTTGATTTTCTATAGAGTCCATATCTATGTGTATACCAACTGATTGCATCATGCTGGTATGTCCTTGTTGATCTGGACCTTCTTCCAACACTAATTGTCTTAATTCAGCACCTTCCTGTTTGACCCACATGGTATCTTTGTCCCAGTCATGTATTACATTAGCATGCCTTAGCCAGGGTCTTCCAATTAATAGAGGAAACCCTCCCTGCACATTTGGTAATCTTATAACTAAAAAGTCCAAGAAAAATGTGTTACCTTGTACTTCCATCCCAATGTTAGGGACTACTCCCATAGGTCTGACTGTACTTTGGTCTGCTAGTGTTACAGTGAAGTTGGCAAGTCTTGAGGGGCGTAGTCCAATCTTTTTCATGGTATGTTCAAGCATCAAGTTAATGCCAGAACAACCATCCACAATAACTCCTTGAAACTCATGACCTTTGATAGAGACTGTTAGCCGAGGGCTCTTATAATCTGTGAGGGGTGCTTCCCCTACAGTTTTATCTTTCTGCATAGCAGCAGCCTTTGCCACTAAACTTGTTGTGGAAGCCTCGTCAATTATCTGCAAGAGTTCTGACCTGAATCTCCCATCTATCTTAATTAAATAAAAACTACTCACCTCCTTTTTCATGGACTTGAGTAGGCATGAAGCTTCTGATTCCTTAAGAGCATGGGCTCCAATGGGCTTATCAACCTCCTCATGAGCCCTACTGAATGCATGTCCAATGGCATCATTGGTACCTATGCGATTTTAGTTTTGCCTTGTATTTGCATTCGTGGTGGCTTTGTCTTCAGATGTCTCTTTTTCTTTGTTGAATCCATTAATATTTGATTCTTGACCTATTTCTACTTGAGCCTTCGCTTTGCTTCTTGTCTGCACTGTAAAAGATTCAATTTCCTCTAGCAGCACCACCTTAGTAGATTTTGATAGCACATTGACTTGATCTACCATTTCTTTTTTGCACACCGAAATCATTTGAATGTGGGACCCAGATGAAGATGCTTAGTACTCAGGACAAGAATTAGTATAGTGGTCTCTAGCCTCTGGGCAATTCCTGTAAGGAGGGGCATTTTCTAGTAGAGTGCACCTACTTTGATAATGTCCACATTCACCACATCTGAAACAAATAATTGGCCTCCTTGGCCCATTTCCAAAGTTATTCCTCTGTCTAGGGTTGTAATTGTTACCTTGATTAGGTGCAACTGCCATCACATTAGTGGGTGGTAGGGCTCCTCGATGTGTCCAATATGTTGTTGCAGGCATTCCTCTTGAGGAACAGTCTTGAGCCTCATGCCCTGTTTTCCTACATAACTGACATGATACATTTAAGAGTGGACATTCACTTACCACATGGCCCTGTTTGCTGGGGGAGGGATGGACACCTTTTGTCGACGTGCACCTTCAATGGGACTTTGGAACCCTTGATATTCCTTGCTTCACCTTCTATGCATACTTCAAAGTCATTCTTCAAGCACACCTTGCACTTTACTTCTCTGCATTGCACACTCTGTGTCTCCTGCTTAGTCTAGACTATGCTCAGCTTGCTTAGTCTTCAAAGAATCATGCCTTGCCTTGATTTCAGTGTCGGTTCATGTACACTCCTAACTGCTAGAGTATCCTGGTGCTCACTTTGATGTCCCAAGATTTTCTCCAAAAGTGGGCAGCCAATGAATCTCTGTTTTGTCCTATAGTGACTTTAGACTAAAACAAAAATTTTAATTGGGGGTCCATACATTCACTTCTGCGTATGCTGCCACTTCACATACCTTCACATTTTGCCTTTTAATTCTTCAAATGTGCACCTAAGAGAGGGTTCACCTAAACCTTCCAAATACTTTTAAAAACACTTTAAACCTTAGAGAATTACAGAAATACCTCTACAACCTGCAACCAACTTTCTACAATTTTACCCTTTGTGAACAATTAATTGTGCACTACCTGCACCTTAACACCCGACTTTGAACGCTTTGACTTCACCCATGTTGACCTTTGATCTTGAACATATTGACTTTGAATGGTTTGACTTTGACCTTTTGACTTTGACTATAGTTGACTTTGACTATGATTGACTTTGACCAATATGACTTTTGTGGGCTCAATAGTATGGGTATGCATGTACATGTATGTGTGGATATGTGTATGTGTGTGTATGTATGTATATGTACATGTATATATGTATGTGTAAGTGTATGTATGTATGTGTAAGTGTATGTATATGTGTATGTGTATGCATGTATGTGCGTGTGGGTATGTGTTTGTGTGTGTATGAATGTATGTGTAAGTGTACGTATATGTGTATGTGTATTTGTGTGTATGTGTAATGTGCATGTATGTAATATATTAATGTGTGTATGTATATGTATGGGTATGTGTATGTGCATATATGTATGTATGTGTAAGTGTATGTAAGTATGTATAAGTGTATGTATATGTATATGTGTATGTGTATGCATGTATGCATGTGTGTATGTATGTTTATGTGTGGGTATGTATGTATGGGTACGTGTATGCATATGTGTATGCACATATGTGTGTGTATGTATGTATGAAGTGTATGTATGTATGTGTAAGTGTATGTATATGTGTATGTGTATGCATGTATGTGTGTGTATATGTATATGTGTGGGTATGTATTTAGTATGTATATGTGTGTATGTATATGTGTGGGTATGTGTAAGTTTGTATATGTAAGCATAAGTATGTATGTGTAAGTGTATGTATTCGTGTTTGTGTATGCATGTTTATAAAATTAAAGTTTTTTTATATTATAATACATTTTTTGTTTAAGACTAAAATAACATGAGATATTGTATGGTTGAACAAAATAAGAGAAGACCTAACATACCACCTGAGGCGTGGCAGTTTTTTGGGAGATAGCTATGTCTTTAGGAATCATTTCCTCAGTAGAAGGTATACAAATCAATAGAGTATATTATTGTGCCTTATAATTCACATATTTTTTATAAATGTATTACATTTAATTTACGTATTTTTGTTTCATTAAATGAACGCATGCTACTGGAAAGAAGCGAGTTGAGTCAGGTCATACATTGCACTTAGGCCAAATGGATCATCATGTTTTTGTAGCTAAATTTGTAAGTATATGTATTATTGAAACTATATTTTTTTATTTTAGTTAAAACACTAATCATTAATTTTCATTATTGATATCCATGTCTGAGTGAGTACCTGCAAGATCATCCAAATGCTTTTGTGAGTATTATTAAATTTCATATATGTTTTATTTATTTATGTTTGTTATATGTAATACAAGAGTAGTGTGGAGAGGCAAATATGGATGACATGGAGAGATAGACATAGGAGGGAATGATCTCAATCCTCATAGAGTGCTCACACCTCTACCCATCATCCCAATATATACATCAGATCATGCGGATGATTGATGATACGAATGATCATGATGATGATCAAGATGATCAGGACTTACATGATGATGTGGATGATGATGATTTGGATGAGTGATATATTACATTGGATATATATTTTGCATTGATATACATATTTATTTATATCTATATATTTTCTCATTCCATTTATGTTTTGAATTGTGTCTATGGTACTGATTAATGAAAATTCTTGTTTTAATAATTTTTATTACTCTTTATATTTAACATGTAATTTCTTACTTTAAATAAATAAGTCATTCATATTATATGCATTTGTGTGTATATATTTATGTGCATGTAGTTGTGTGTCTATAAAATGTATGTATCCACATGTATGTATATATCTATATTTGTGTAAGTGTGTCTATATGCATGTATATGTGTGTATCTGTGTGTGTATATATATGCATGTAGATATGTTTTATGCATATACATGTGTGTATGTGTGTGTGTAAGTGTATGTGCATATGTGTGTATGTGCATATATATGTGTATGTGTGTGTATATGTGTGTATGTGCATGTGTATGTGTATGTGTATAAGTGTATGTATGTGTGTATGTGTATGTGTAGGTATATATGCATGTGTATATGTATGTGTGTGTATATGTATGTACATGCATGTGTATGTGCGTATAATGTGTGTGTATGTGCATGTGTATGTGTGTGTATATGTATGTATGTGCATGTGTATGTGTATGTATATGTATGTATGTGCATATGTATGTGTGTGTATAAGTATGATGTGTGTGTATGTGTGCAATAATGCATGCATGCATGTCCTTTTATGTGTGTGTAGATATGTTTGTGCATATGCATATGTGTATGCATGTGTGTATGTGTATGTGTATGTGTATGTGTATGTATGTGTATGTGTATGTGTATGTGTATGTGTATGTGTATGTGTATGTGTATGTGTATGTGTATGTGTATGTGTATGTGTATGTGTATGTGTATGTGTATGTGTATGTGTATGTGTATGTGTATGTGTATGTGTATGTGTATGTGTATGTGTATGTGTATGTGTATGTGTATGTGTATGTGTATGTGTATGTGTATGTGTATGTGTATGTGTATGTGTATGTGTATGTGTATGTGTATGTGTATGTGTATGTGTATGTGTATGTGTATGTGTATGTGTGTGTGTATGTGTGTGTATGTGCATGTGTATGCATATGTGTGTGTATATGTGTGTGTATATGTGTGTGTGTATGTGCATGTGTATGTGCATGTATATGTGTGAGCATGCATGTTCATGTATATGTGCATATGTGCATATGAATGAGTAAGTGTGGGTATCTTAATTAGCGAAAATAGAACAATTTATATGATATACAAACAATGAAAATTGTACTTACAATAGTTAGCCATATTTTATGGTTGGTGAACTTCTTAAATAACCTCCAATAAAGAGAGATAGAGAGAGAGACCATAAGAGAGAGATTATAAAAGAGAGAGATTCGAAAAGAGATTGTTGGTGCTTGTAAGAATAGTGTAGATCTGAACGTTGGAGAGCTCTTTGATCAAATGGGCATAAAATGACCATTGAAGAGCAATCCAAGCTTTTTGTTTATTTTGATGAAACACCACTGTCGCATAAGCATTGTAAAAGTGTCATGTATGCAATCATATAAAGCATCACATAAGTGACACTCAGTTGCATCGCATAAGCGACACAAGTGAGCATTGCATAAGCGACCCAAGTGAGCATCACATATGCAAAACTCCCTTACAAGCCCTATAAGTGGTGCTTAGTTCATGATGCTTTTGTGAACATTGCTATGCGCATCAAAAACAACATCAAAAATATAGTCGAGATTAACATTGTTTAGACAATAGTATGCACTTGATACCCAATCCGATGAAATGCACGATCACATAGTGATGAAAATGGGTCCTGTTAATCATCACGATGCCCCTATATTCCTTGTAGTGAAAGGTGAACAATATATGGAAATATTTCAATGATGATGCACCAGAGTATTCTCTCCTTTTTGAGAGCTCCATGAAGATATCCTCGGAGTAGAAAACCGAGCTCCAGGAATGGCACACTATATTCCACATAGAGGCTGCAAAATATGCAAAAACACACTACAAACATAAGGAGCACAAACAGAGAGTTCTTAGGTGTTACCAATGCAGTCGACCATGCAATCTGTGGTTGACTAGGACACTATATGTTTATTAAAGAACATATACAAAAGTGTCTTATGGCCATTCGGCCTTTCACATGGACATTAACACTAACAATCTACCACTTAAGGCCAATATGGTCAAAGTAACTATGGGAGAAAAATGAAGAATGATAAAGAATACCTGAGTGTAATTATACAATTATACCTCCCATCTCATGGGCATGTTACACAGTATACAAGTGATTGTGTAAGATCATAAATCAAGTAACCCCCACCAAGTGACGATAGTGTCGAAAGCTATCTTGTGGTAGAGCCTTAGTCAAAGCATCTGTAGCATTATCTTGAGTACCCTACATATTGAACCTATGAAGTAGTTTGGATATGTACTGAGTTTGAGACAATTATATGCATCTTTTGCTCCTATCAAGAGTAATGCACATGCCAAGAATATGTTTGGCATACCCCGAATCCTTCATATCAAATGTCTCGCTCAACCTTTTTTTGAGAATTGACAAGTCTTAAGAGGACTTCCCAGCAATCAACATATCATGGACATAAAGTATCAAGCATATCAAACTGCCATCTAAGCATCTCTTTGTGTAGAGAGAATGATCCTCATTGCTTCGAGAATATCCTTCAGACTTCATAAAAGCATCAAATGTTTGGTACCATTGTCTAGGGGACTATTTCAGTCCATATAAGCTCTTCTTGAGCTTACAAACTAGACTTTCTTTGCCAAGAACTACATAACCCTCTCATTGTTCCATGTAGATATCACCTACAAGATCTCCATGCAAGAAAGCAGTTTTCACATCCATTTGGACTAGCTCTAATTCCTCCATTGCAATGAATCCAAACAACATTTGCAAGGTAGTCATCTTGACAACTCAAGAGAAGATTTCCTCGAAATCAACACCATGTTGTTGCTTAAAACCCTTTGCAACAAGTCATGTTTTATACTTGGGAGAAGCACTATCTGATGTGAATTTCGGCTTATGTACCCATTTACATGGTAAAGCTTTCCTGCCCTTTGGCAAAGGTACTAAATCCCAAGTACCATTCTTCTGAATAGAATCCAACTGGCTCTTCATGGCATGCTCCCACGTGACATGATTCTTTGTCTACATAGCCTCTTTGTATCGAGAAGGGTCAGCAACATGTGTTAGCATAACAAGATCTAAACCTGGAACATATGTATCAGGTGGATGTGAGACACATGCAGAGCATCTCAATGGTTGCTAAACAGGAACATTTGTAGACTCATTTGATTGGACATTCTCTTGAACATCCCTATGTGTAGCATTTTTATGCATGCTAACTAGAGGACTAGTATCCTCAAACATCACTCTTCTCACTTCAAACTCCTTAATGGGCTATTTATGCATCTTAGACTCATTGAAAATGACATCACTACTTCTGATCACTGACCCTGTTTCAAGATCCCATAAGTGATATCCAATTTGTCCTTCTTGACCATATCCAAGAAAAATGCATCTCTTTGACTTATGGTCCAACTTTTGTCTAATATTCTTGAGTATATGAACATATGCTTCACACCCAAAAATGCTACATTGTTAATGCTCACAAAATGAAAAATCATAGAAAGATAACACACATAAGTAGCCAGAAGGAGAAATATTTTCCATTCCACTACAAGATATTGTTGGGAGTGATGGTTGGATGCACTCAAGAGATTGAGTTGGAGCTGCTAGACCTGCTTTGCTCCAGCCCTCCTTTGCTTCAGATATGCTTAGTACACTTGATTAGCTTCCAAATGATACCAAGAAAGCATATATGTACTTTGCAAATGATATGTGTAATGATCAAATCAAAACAGATAATTTTGCACTTCACAAATCCAAGAAAACTTGCTATTTTGGTATTGACACCTGCTCAGTCTTTCACTCAGTGTGACCAGCACACTTACAATTGATCTAATTCCTTTTGGACATATTAAATTAGCTTAACAAGCTACCATTTGCAAGTGGAATGAGAAGAAATGACAAACTATACTCTGAGAAAGATGTTTAGCAAAATTATATGTACCCCCGACTTTTTAGGAACACTGCAGCAGAATACCAGGGTCCACTTCGAGCGCGATTTCTCTGTAATGGCTGAATCAATTGACTTCAAACTTTGTAGGTGTATAGAAGAC
The DNA here is from genome assembly GCA_020310875.1 of Ceratopteris richardii. Classification (NCBI taxonomy): domain Eukaryota; kingdom Viridiplantae; phylum Streptophyta; class Polypodiopsida; order Polypodiales; family Pteridaceae; genus Ceratopteris; species Ceratopteris richardii. The sequence goes on along the minus strand of CM035428.1, from coordinate 161,676,828 downwards.
TTTGAGCTGAATCCAATGTGCTTTGAACCACTTAATTTGGTTCAGTAGATCCTGAGATATGACCTGTTGAAGTTGACAGACTTGAAGATGATGACTCAAAGAAACCACAGATAGTGAATGTGTATACTTCTATTGATTGATGTAGTTTTACAATCTCATTACCATGACAAGCATAGCTAAATGAGGTCTTGTGGTGTAGGCTATGAAGTAGCACTAACACGCACTGAGTTACAATGATAAAATGCCTCGGGAAATGAGCAGAAGTGAGTGACACACCCGCGACTTTTTTACATCATCTTTTATAGAGGTTTAGTGATTATTTGAATTTGAAATTCAAATCTAAGCTCCCTAGAATCTCTCCTCTAAAAGTAGGGAGATATTCTCTCCAATTACACCATCCAAATTCCACGACTAATCAAGTAGGTAGGTGATTACTTGTAAATGCCAAGTCATATAGACTTTTACAATGAGTAAAATGTAATAACACATAGGCAAGTGTTCCTATGGTTCTAGCTTCTCATAGTGATATCCTTCAAGGGTTCCAAGTTAATCTTCCAAGGTTCCAAGCCAAGTGTGAAGGCTTGAAATGCACCAACAGCTCCCCCTCAAGCCAAGCACTTTGGCTTAAGTCTTCATCTTTAGTCTTTAATCACATCCTGCAATCCAATCATGGATTTGAATCTGCATAGCTTGTTTCCATCCAATGCTTTAGTGAGTAAATCTGCACATTGCATATTAGTAGACACATATGTCAATTGAATCTCTTTGCTTAGTAACTTCTCCCTCACATAGTGGTAATGAACCTCTATGTGTTTGGTTCTAGCATGATATATTGGATTAGCTGCAAGGTGAAGAGAGCTAGTGTTATCTCCAAAGATAATTGGAGGTCTAGTGTATAGACCTAACTCTGTATACAAGAGCTTCAACCAGATAGCTTCTTGAGTGGCATTGGCAAGCCCTCTATACTCTGCTTCAGTGGATGACAATGCCACTGTAGGTTGCTTCTTGGCTGACCAAGAAATAGGTTTATCTCCTGCAAAACAAATGTAACCTGATGTGCTCCTCCTATCATCCTTGCATCCTGCCCAATCTACATCTGAATATACTTTAATATCAATATCTGATGTATAAGGAAAGTACAAACCATGGCTTTGAGTTCCTTTGAGGTACTTCAAGATTTTCTTTGCTGCCTCTAGGTGAGGTACCGTTGGTTTGTGCATGAATTGGCTTAGCACACTAACTCCATATGCTATGTCAATTCTTGTCAAGGTAGCATAGTTCAAACTACCTACCATGCTTTGATATCCTGTAATGTCTTGTATTTCATCCCCTTCATGAGCACTTAGCTTTAGGTTGACCTCCATTGGAGTAGTTGAGACTTTAGCATCCTGCAAGCCAAACTTCTTGACCATATCCTGTACATACTTCTTTTGAGTGATATATATACCTGAGTTGGTGTAGACTAACTCAAGACCTAAGAAGTACTTCAATAATCCAAGATCATTAATCTTGAATTCTTTCATCATCTGTCCTTTGATGTGTCTAATCCCATTGACATCATTACCTGTAATGATGATGTCATCAACATAAACACACAAGTAGATTACCTCTGTACTACTTCTCTTTATGAACAGAGAAGTATCAGCTTTGCTCATCACAAATCCTTGGTCTTGGAGGTAAGTTGTCAACTTGTAATTCCATGCTCTAGGTGCCTGCTTCAAACCATATAGAGCCTTCTTCTATTTACAAACATACTTTACCTTCTTGGGATCTTCATAGCCAGGTGGTTGACATGTAGACTTCTTCAGATATCCATCCATTCAAGAAAGCATTCTTGACATCTAATTGGTACATGTTCCAATTCTTGGATGCAGCTACACTCACCAATATTTTGATAGTTGGCATCTTAGCCACAGGAGAAAATGTCTCCTCATAATCAATGCCTTGGGTTTGTGCAAAACCCTTGGCTACCAACCTAGCTTTGTACCTATTTATTGTTCCATCTGAATTCCTCTTTAGCTTGTAGATCCATCTGGATCCTATCACCTTCATAGAGTCCTTCTTGGGTACCAAGTCCCAAGTATCACTCTCCTTGAGAGCTTCCATTTCTTCATCCATAGCTCCTTTCCATTCTGGTTTGGTGATTACCTCTTCATATGTACATGGTTCTTCATTCAACAAGTCTTTTGCAAGATATACAGAATGTTTAGTTACAAGTGATGTGTCATACCCAAATCTGATAGGCTTCTTCTTTTCTCTCTGAGATCTCCTCATTGCTTGAGTTGAGGATTCTGGTGTATCCTCTAATTTCTTCATCTTCATCTTTCCTTTGGACTTCCATGCCTTGAATTCCTCAAGGTTAATTGTATCATCGTCATCTGAGCTTGATTCATCTTTCTGGATTGGTTCCTCCTTGGTGAGCTTTGGGAAATCTTCTTCCATATCATAGGGTAGACTAACTTTCCTGCATTCATTCTCATACCATGAGTCATTCTCATCAAAGATGACATCTCTGCTTACCTTGAAGCCTTTGTTTGTTGGGTTGTAGAATCTGTATCCCTTTTGGTTCAAATCATAACCAATGAAGATACATTTTTCAGCTTTTGGATCTAGCTTTCCCCTTACCTGTGAGGGAATATGCACCTATGCTATACAACCAAAAATTTTGCAATGATCCAGAGAAGGTCTCTTACCATGCCAAGCTTCATATGGTGTCATGCCATCAAGTGATTTGGATGGCAACCTGTTGATGAGATAGGTGGCAGTAGATACACTTTCTGCCCAAAGATAATTTGGCAATTTCTTTTCATTAAGCATAGACCTAGCTGTTTCTACAATGAGTCTATTCCTTCTTTCAGCTACCCCATTTTGTTCAGGTGAGTACCTTGTTGTTATCTCCCTCTTAATACCTCTTTCCTACAAGAAATCTTCAAACTCATTGGAGAAGTACTCTCCTCCTCCATCTGACCTTAGCCTCTTCAAGCTTCTTCCTGTTTGGTTTTCAACAAGTGCAAGATACCTCTTGAAACAATTAAACACTTCATCTTTATGTTTCATAAAGTATAAGATAGTCCACCTGCTATAGTCATCAATGAAGGACACATAGTACCTTGAACCTAAAATGGAAGGATCCTTACTAGGTCCTCAAACATCTGTGTGTACCAAGTCTAGATAGTCTTCATGCATGGAACCTTTCCTTGAATAGGGCAACCTGTGAGACTTACCAACTGACATGCTCCACACTTGTAAATCATGTGTTGCTTGGATACATTAGGTATCCCAAGCACACATTGATCCCTGCACATTTGCTTTAGGGTTCTTTCACCTATGTGACCTAACCTCTTGTGCCATATTTCTAACTCTGAAAGTGTTTGATCCTTGTAATTATATAAAGCAATGTTCTTGGTGTCTTCTAGCTCAAAAGTAAACAATCTACCTGATTTTTCTCCCTTGGCTATCCTTCTGAATCCATGTCTTGGGTCCTCCACATATGCTCCATGTTGAGTGAACCTGACCTGCAACCCTTTCTCCACAATCTGACCAACACTCATTAGATTCTTGGTGATGGTTGGTACATAGAGTACCCTGCTCAATAGATTTTGGTTACCATCACATGTCTTTAGATTTTGGTTACCATCACATGTCTTTAGATTTCCAATCTTTACAACAGAGTGTTTAGTATCATCACCTGTTTGTACCTGATGTTTGCCCTTGGGTTCCTCCAAATCAGAGAGTAGTGCCACATTGCCAGCTACATGGTTAGAACATCCTGAGTCAACATAAAATAAATGATCATCATTTGTACCTGCCTTGGAGGTCATATTCATGATCAATAGGGAGTCATCTTGCTCCTCTGTATAATTGTTGTAATCCCTTCTATTTCTGAATCCACCTTGATAATTACCATTATGGTTGTGGTTGTAATTGTTGTTGTATTGATTGTTGTATCCATTGTAGCTTTGGTGTTGGTTGAATCTGCCTCTCCCTTGAGAGTATCCACCTCTTTGATAGCCTCTTCCTCTCTGATTCTTGTAGTTCTTGTAGCATTCATCTGTGGTATGATTGGACAATCCACAAATGTTGCATGGTGATGAGTTGTAGGGTCTCCCCCTACCTGACTTACCTCCTCTGCCTCTTCCTCTTGAGGATCTACCTCTCCCTGCATAGTTTGCTTGGGAGGTAGAACCTTCTTCATCAACCTTCTTGCTTTTACCTTTATCTTTAACCTTCTTATCAGTATATAGAGTAGAGGGGTTGTTACCTTTTGATTGATCTCCTGCCTTTGTAAACTTTGCTTCATGTGTGAATAGTTGGCCCATGAGTGTTGTGAGATCTGGGGTATGCATGTCCATGTAGAGGTCCATTGCAGTGGTGAAACTTTCCCACTTATCATCTGCCTTGAGTCCATTTGTTACTTGCCTGACTATTTGCTCCTCTTCAATCTCCTCTCCAATGCTTGCTAATTGGTCTGCCACATCTTTAATCTTGGTCACATACTCTGAGACTGATTGCTTGGGCTGCTTCCTAAGGGTTGTGAATTCAATCCACAGTTGATTCTTCCTGGCCCTTGTGTTGGAAGAAAAATATGTTGACAGAGTTTCCCAAGTCTCTTGGGAAGTCTTACAGTTCCTTACATGAGGTAAAAGGAAATCAGATATAGAGTTAAGAAGGTAGGACCTGGCCAAAGCATCTTTTGCACACCATTGGTTGAGCCTCTCTTGTTCATCCTTGGTGGGTAGTCCTCTAGCTTTGAATGAGGGCAATTCCTCATCTCCTGATATGTATCCAAATAAGCTCCTTCCTTGTAGATAGGTCTTCATTCTCAATGACCAAGCTTGGTAATTGTTCCTGTCCAATTTGTCAATGAATGAAGGAAAACCATCTCCCATGTTTACCTTATTTGCTCTAATACCACTGTTGGGAGTGATGGTTGGATGCACTCAAGAGATTGAGTTGGAGCTGCTAGACCTGCTTTGCTCCAGCCCTCCTTTGCTTCAGATATGCTTAGTACACTTGATTAGCTTCCAAATGATACCAAGAAAGCATATATGTACTTTGCAAATGATATGTGTAATGATCAAATCAAAACAAATAATTTTGCACTTCACAAATCCAAGAAAACTTGCTATTTTGGTATTAACACCTGCTCAGTCTTTCACTCAGTGTGACTAGCACACTTACAATTGATCTAATTCCTTCTGGACATATTAAATTAGCTTAACAATCTACCATTTTCAAGTGGAATGAGAAGAAATGACAAACTATACTCTGAGAAAGATGTTTAGCAAAATTATATGTACCCCCGACTTTTTAGGAACACTGCAACAGAATACCAGGGTCCACTTCGAGCGTGATTTCTTTGTAATGGCTGAATCAATTGACTTCAAACTTTGTAGGTGTATAGAAGACTTTGAGCTAATCCAATGTGCTTTGAACCACTTGATTTGGTTCAGTAGATCCTGAGATATGACCTGTTGAAGTTGACAGACTTGAAGATGATGACTCAGAGAAACCAGAGATAGTGAATGTGTATACTTCTATTGATTGATGTAGTTTTACAATCTCATTACCATGACAAGCATAGCTAAATGAGGTCTTGTGGTGTAGGCTATGAAGTAGCACTAACACACACTAAGTTACAATGATAAAATGCCTCGGGAAATGAGCAGAAGTGAGTGACACACCCGCGACTTTTTTACATCATCTTTTATAGAGGTTTAGTGATTATTTGAATTTGAAATTCAAATCTAAGCTCCCTAGAATCTCTCCTCTAAAAGTAGGGAGATATTCTCTCCAATTACACCATCCAAATTCCACGACTAATCAAGTAGGTAGGTGATTACTTGTAAATGCCAAGTCATATAGACTTTTACATTTTTTAAAATGTAATAACACATAGGCAAGTGTTCCTATGGTTCGAGCTTCTCATAGTGATATCCTTCAAGGGTTCCAAGTTAATCTTCCAAGGTTCCAAGCCAAGTGTGAAGGCTTGAAATGCACCAACAGATATATGTCCGAGAAGATCATGTCAAATACAAGAAATGGGCTATTCAGTAACAACTAACAAGTGTTTTTTGTTATATAAATAAAGGATAAAGTGAGCCACCTTTCTTTCCTTTTGCAATAACCATATTTCCCTTTGATATGCAAAAGGGTTGAGCATAGAAGACCACCTTCTAACCAAGGTCACCAAGTTGACCAACTTACATCAAACTATGTGATAACTGAGGTACATGGCATACACTATGCATAGTAAATTTTAAACCATCAATGAATTGCACAACCACATCTCCAATCCCGACAACATCACATTGATAAGAGTCACTAAGTCTCACACTACCACAATACTTTGCTGCACCAATCTCTATGTGGTTTTAAATGGAAAGAAGCACTAGAATCTAGTAGCCATGTGTGGAAAAGAGAATCAACCATAAGAGCCTCAGTAGGCACAGTACTATCAAGTGTGAACACATCAACATCATCAGATATAGCATCGATTTATTCAATCTTCAGGGTGAAGGTAGATGGTGCAGGTAATTGTTTAACATCCCCATTACCATTTTCCCCTTTACCTTTAGCATTCTTTAACAAATAACAATATTTCTTCATATGTCTTTTCTTATGACAATAATGGCATTGGATATCCCTCTTCCTTGATTTACTTCTACTCTTATTTCATTAACCATTCTTTTCCTTGTTCTTGCTTCTACCACATTGTTGATTCTTTCCTTGGTAAGAATTACGAACATTATATGCATCTCCACTCTCAGTGCCAACCATAGATTTTCTACGAATCTCCTCACTCAAGACTACTCCACGCATATCATGATAAACCAGTTTACCACCAAGTGCACTATTGTCAGTAGCTATGAAAAATGTATCCCATGATGATGGCAAGGTGCATAACAAGAAGATTGCTTTCATTTCATTATCCATGTCTATTTTCTAAGCATGTAACTGGGAGAATATAGCATCAAACACATTCAGATGAGCAACGACACTGTCTGTGTCCTTCATGCAAAGATTATATAAGTTTCTCATCAGATACACTTTGTTTAATGTCATTTCTTTTTCATATGTATTGCATAACTTCTTCCAAAGCTCCAAAAAAGTTTTGGAAATTTTTTTTGCCAGAGTATCCTCTGCAAAATGAGCATATGAACAATGTGAAAATCTCATAAAGCTGCAAGTACTAGCATGTTTACCTACATAGTGAATCACTAACTCCACTACAGATAATCAGTTTCCCGAAAGAAGCCAACTAGGCTTATTGAACACCTATGAACAACTATCATATATCTCCTATGGCGAGGCTGGGTAAGTCTTCCACCTACATCACCAAAGAGACCCCGACATTTGGGTGTCTCCTAGTTAAGAAAACCTCACCACAGCCCTCTTTATCAAATGTAAAAGGCTTTATGCAAAAACATAACCGCCATATCAATGACCACATGGATGTACATAAGCGGTATCCACAGAATCATACATAGTGTATACATGCTCAATATATACAGTAAAATGGTAGTGAAAGGATGAATTCACTACCCAAACACTGGCCAAAAACACACAAGTGTCTTACAACTCTGTTCTTTAGGCTCAAAAAACCTGCTCCCACAACAACTAAAATCTTTCAAGAAACATGTAGATTAACTAGTGTGGCTGAAAACACAGATCCAAAAGGGTGAAGTTTTGTTGTCAAAGAAGTACAAAGAACACTTTCTTGATGTTTTTGGACCTCTATGAAGAGAACTATGCACAAAAATACACTAAAATGGCTCTGAAAAATCACCCCAAAAATGCTTCAAAGATAGGCTTTCAAAGTAAAGAATGAAGCTTTGAGGGGCCAAAAATTGTTGAAGATAATGTGAACCTTAGTCTTTCCCCTTCTTCATGCACTATAAGAGTGTAGCTTAGTGGCAAGAGATCTCCACGGTTGAGCCAGCTCTAGGGGGAATGGTACTGGGATGGGTGACCTCCCGAGAAGTACCGAGAACCTCCATCTTCCTTGATCATTGAGGTCCTCCCTCGCCTGTAGCCAATGGCACTAACGGTGACTTTGGTGACTTGGATGACAAGGTCTATGCCCCAATCGCCACCTTAATTGTAAGCCTTGGGGAAAGCCTTGGGTGTGTGGGCAGGTGTTCGCTTCACTTGCACAAAAAGAACAATGATTTTGCATCAATATGCTATGATACCAATGAAGTATTTCGATGACAATGTACCACATTGTGCTCTCCTTCTTGAGAGCTCCATGATGATATCATCAGAGTAGAAAACCAAGCTCCAAGTGCTGCACACAGTATTCCACACAAAGGCTATAGAATACACAAAAACATAGTACATAGGGAGCATGAATTGAGAGTTCTTTGGTGTTACCAACGCGATCAAACATGCATTCCATTGCTGACTAGGCCACTATATGTTTTATTAAAGAACATATACAAAGGTGTTTGATGGACAATTGGCCTTTCACATGGACACTAACAGTAACAGCCACCTATCTTTTCTCCTTTCGCTATCTTCTTGAGTCTCGGATGTGGGTCTTCAATAAATGTTGCATGCTTGGTAAATCTTACCTGCAAAGTTTTCTCAATAATCTGACCTACACTAATGAGATTCTTAGCGATGGTAGGCACATAGAGTATTGTGCTTAGTCATGTTACCATTTGAAGTCTTGACATTACCCATCATCTCAACTCGATGTCTTGTGTCATCTCTTGTTTGGACTTCATGTCTATTCTTTGAGTCTCCCAAGTGAGAGTAGAGCCACATTTCCTGCCACATGATTTTAGCATCCTAGTCTATATAAAACACATGCTCATATGACTTACCATTGTTCATTGCCATATTCATAAGGTGATGTGAATCTTCTTGAGCTTGATCATTTGTATAGTTCTGTGTAGTCTTTTCTTCCTTTGTATCCACCTTGCTAGTTGTTGTTGTATGATTTGTTGTTATATCCATAGGAATTATTGAATCTTCCTCTTGAAATTCCATAGCCTCCTTTGTTGTATCCTCGTCTTCTTTGATTCCTTGGGTTCTTGAAACAATTCTCTATAATGTAATTTCTTAGGCCACATATAGCATAGGTTGATGAGCTTTGAGCTCTCCTCGTGGCTTGTCTACCTCCTTTGCCTCTTCCTCTTCAGCCTCTACCTCTTCCTGCAGAGTTGGCTTGAGACATGATTCCTTCATTATCAAATTTCATATAATTGCCCTTGTTACCCTTGATCTTATTATTATCTCTATAGATAGCAGACAATTGATTACCTTTTTTCTCACCATTCTTTATGAGCTTTGCCTTCATGTGTGAATAATTTCCCCATGAGTGTGTTGAAGTCATGTACTTGCATGTCCCTATAGAGATCCATTGTTGTGATGAAGGGTTCTCATTTGTCATCAGCTTTGATCCCATTAATGAGTTTCCTCACTATTTCCTTTTGATAAATAATCGCTCCAACACTTCCAAGTTGGTATCAGATGTTATTCGTCAGGGTGACAAAATTATTCATGCTTTGATTGGGCATCTTCTTGAGAGCTTTAAACTCCATCCATATTTGATTCTTCATGGAATAGGTGCTTGATGAGAAGAATGCTTCCACTAAATTCCATGTCTCTTGAGATGTCTTTCAAATCCTATTGTCAGTGATTAAGAATTTAAAGACAGAGTTGAGAATGTATAAACTTGCCAAAGCATCCTTTGAGCACCATGCATTCAACCTTTCCTACCTCTCTTGTGTTGGTTGGCCTTTGCTTCTGAGTATTGGCATCATCTCATCTCTAGATTTGTAACCATATAGGTTTTGTCCTTGTAGAAAGGCCTGCATTCTGAGTGACCATGTTGAGTAATTGCCTCGATCCAATTTTTCAATGGATGAGGGGAATCCGTCACCCATGATGCATAGTCTTTAGTTTTGCTATGATACCACTATGAAGAGGTGATGGGATGTTGACAAAGATGAGTGAGTGTTGACAAAAACTTGATCAACACCAATCAAGTTGACTTCCTGAGTACTTATTACACTTGTTTAGCTAGCCAAGCATGCATAAAGAAACACTAAGGGCTTTGGAACCTCACACCCAAATAGTTGTGACAAAATAGATATGTTTGCACATCGCAACACTAAGAAAAACCTTCAATTTTGGGAATAGAAGCTCTGAGAAAAATGTGCGAGCTCACAACCTCGTACAAATTGACCATAGGTATTTTTCACACATTAAATTAGAATTCCAAGCTAACTAAAACAAGATATTTCATGAATTTAGCCTCACTATACATAGGGCAATAAGTTTAAGACATCAAGGGGGGTCACCTGAACTTTTAAGGAAGAAGGAGATGTGCAGACATAGTCACACTCAAACTTTCATGTCTTGAACTCTACACATCGAAAGCTGATGAAACCTTACATGTAAGCTCATAAGAGTCTCCTCTGAGAGTTCCAAGTGAAAAATTGGATATTGGATATCCATACACTACGAAATGAACCAGAAAAGATGATTATGTAAGTCTAGGTAGTGTAGAAGCAAAGAGAGAATGAGAAATCAATGTCAATGAATCATAATGTGTATTGAAATTGCACATATGATCCAAAACAATTTTGGAGGTCTTCTCTCACTTCCGTTGAGTACAATTTAAGCTCATAAGCTCTGCTCAAAACTCATAGCATGACTTTCTCACCTTGCAACTATAAGGTAGTCTTTTTATACATGTTTTTTGAATTTGAATGTGGGCAAATTATCCTCTGAAAAATGGTCCTACATCTTAGGATCAATTTGAATTTGAAATCCAACTAAATTGTGGCTTTTGGCACCCTTTATTCACAAGACTCCTCCTACTTTTAGCTTTTACATTTGTTTGAGATAAGGACCTTTACAAACATAAGATCATATGAATTACACTTATTTGTGATGAAATATGAGAGAAATCCAAGAGCATAAGCAAAGATCGTAGACTTTTTTATTGCACCAACAAATGTTATGGTGATGATGGTGTTGTATCTACACCACTAAGACCATGTTGAATCATAGCCTACCACTCATATTTCGCGTTTTATATATGTGATGTTTTACCAATAGACATAGCTCTTTTTTGGCATCATATGGATGGAGTGTATTATTTATCATTTAATAAATGAAGTGTTGTCTTCCATTTCTAGTACTATCTTCATGTTTATGCACTTTGTATATGATCATGGTTATAAATTTGATGTTCAAGTAAGTCTTAATATACAGTTTGAGGAGGTTATGATGTTATTATACTATGTCATTATGGGCATGCCTTTAGTTCTAATGTTATTGTACACAAATGAAAAAATTTATGATTATGAAGTTACTGTAGTTCATGTAGGTTATGGTGACACTTTTATTGTTGGGAATATTCTTATATAGGGCGATTTTGTATAGCTGTATGCATGCACGATTATGATTATGCAAGATTATGGCATTCACGAGTTTACAATGATGATGTTATTGTAGTTCATGCACGCTATGGTTATACTTTTTTGCTAAATATTATGGTCATGCATAATCTTATTGTACACGTCTATGCATGCATTATTATGATTACGCAAGTCATTTGTTTTACAAGCATGCATAAGTTTACGGTTATGATACTATTTTGATTCATGGAAGTGTTTGTTATGTTATTAATGTTATGATCATTGTTATACAAGTTCATGTTGTATAGACCTATGCAAAAACAAGGCTGCATATGCTTGCACATGCCTAGGATCATGCTTATTTATTTTTTATTTTTACTCTACCAACAAATATATCGATGATTTTTTTATTTTTAATGGAAAAAGTATTTATTTTCTTGCTTATAGTTTGAGACATGCATATTGACTTTCATATCAACCTACATACTCATGAAACATGGATTTACTACTGATGCAATTTTAGACATGCATAATGAACATTATATCGACAGTATGAACAAATACCCACGTGCCTTAAGACACATATTGCAACGCCTATATGTTTTCCTACATTTTCATACGGATGCATGTATCGATGTGTATACCAACACTAGCACTCAACATACACCTTGAACACTAGCACTCGACATACACATTGAATAACCTATTGTGATGCACTAGTCTCCTTGGATTAATTACATCTAGATTGGCTTAGCAACAATATACTAATGACGTTTTACAGATGCATTAAGGATTCATATCTTTCTTTTTCACTATTCACATGACTAGATGATGCACGAATTCAAGATATGTTTCGTTCACAAGTTCCATATACTTTCAAGTGGCTTTGACACTCTCAATTCTCTTGTTATTCTCCTTCTTTCTACGTTTTTCAATAAGATTTTTAGGTAGCTTATTCTTCTTTGTATTGACATTTTGGCGTTTGTAAAAGGCTTCTATCTTTGAATTGGCTAATAATGCAATGTGACTTCATTTCAGGATTTGAGAAATAGAAAATGCTAATAGGAGTACCAATAGCAGTATATGAGAAGGATAAATCAATGAGCAAACCACTGAAATAATGTACTGATAGGTACAAAAATCATGTCTCTCTAACTACAAGTACATCGATTATCTAATACCACGTAGGATAAAAATCATAAAAAGGGGATGAGTACACTGGAAATAAGAGAAACGTTACAATAGAAATTTAACTTTTTCCAGACCATTAGATGTATGAGGATGTTGATCTTGTCTACCTCGCACTGTCAAATTAAATCCTCAGTTAAAATTTAGAAATCTCTAGGTGAGGAAATAGAAGGTAAATGTCTGCTTGCTCAGGTGAGGAAATATTTTGTGTATAAGTAGTCCATGAGGGGCTTTGCATCAGTGACCGCTACCCATAGACTGGATTGCCATCCATAAAAAGGCTAGTATCAAACATACAAAACCATTGATATAAAATGCCCCAAACGTAGAAATCAAATTACTGACCAGTAAAAACAAGAAAAAAATTACTAACCAGTAAAATAAGAAAATTACTAACCAATAAAATAAGAAAAAAAAAAAGTAAAATTACTAACCAGTAAAATAAGACTTTTCCTTCTTTGAAATCTTTTTTTACAAGACATTCTCAGACAATCTCCCTTTTAAATCAAATATATTATTTCATCTCATACCCATAAAGCATTAATGTAGGTTTAAGGCTGGATCGCCCATGAAGGGATGCCACATTCATAAGCCTTCTTTATAGGTTTATCTTACTCTCTTTTATATCTCTACTTTTCTAACTTAAAGCTTGGTTGTTAAAGCCTTGTCATCAGCTTGGACAAACACAAAAGGGTTAAATATGTATGGGCATTGAACAGCACTCCCTAAAATCTTTGTGATATCACTAATGAGAGCATTGAAATGTTAATCTTAGGAGCTCATCGCTCTTGTTTACAAGGCTTTTCAGATAAGCCTTGAGAGTCTTCTGTAGCCGATTCAACTCATCATAAAATTGATCCTTTAGAGTAGGACAAGGGAGATGCCAACAAGTGGAGGAACCTACAGATGTCTTATATAAACAATGGATATGCCGATTGTCACCACAGTTTTTGGAAGCTATCTCTGGTTAGTGTGTAAAGAACGTTTCTGCATCTCTGGTTAGTGTCTAAAGAACTTTTCTGGCGCATACTCCTCTGCAGAGAAGTCCAAGGATGAGTGGCAACTCAAGACTGGAGATGCATATGCAAGGGGCGGTTAATGTCACATGGCTTGCTTACGCAGGTGGCAGCGAAAGTGAGCGACACAGCAGAGAGAAAGGTGTGTTGAGAGAGACAAGGGCCAGGGAAGCACATGCACCGTGGTGGTGGTCGATTCTTGTCTCCATGACCGAGCATGAAATCAGCCGGCATGATCTGCCAAGAGGCGGAAGTGACTGCATCGGACATGAATAGGCTTCTTGTTATACGCTAAATCTGCATGTTATTTTTGCTTCTGTCAATAGTAAGAGAAAGCAAGAAAAGCAATGAAGCTTTTCGCATGCACGCGTCATTGTACAAGGGTCTTGATGAATGCGCATGCACAGGCTTGTGATCACTTCTTTTCGCCATGGGAGGGGGATGAAATCAGCACGTAAGACCGTTCCTTTGCAGGACCAGAGTGAATAGAACATGAATAACTTCCTTATTGCGCGCGCGCGCGCACACACTCCTCCTGTTGGTTTTCTTCGTCATAATAATTCTAAGGAAAATCAAGAAATATCTTCTATACAGTTGCGCAGCGGTCCTATCGAGGCAAGCGACATCAAGGCACATGGTCGGTACGCTTATTGCCATGGGCCATTGCATACACACGGCGCAGCATCTCGCCACCGCTGGAAGATTAAGTGGATGACCATGATTCATGAATGGCGTTTTCTTTTTCTTTTTTTTGACAAAACAGGAAATAAATTAATGGAGGAATGTACAATCTGTGCAAAGGGCAAGAGCCACACACAGTTACATACATGTACAGAGCCATATCAAGTCTCTGAGTGGAATACAATGGGGAAATCAAGTTTCTCTAGCAAGAGGGTTTACAAGTAGACATCAACTCAAGCATGCTACCTATGGAACTAGGAGCTTGATGCATCTTTTGGATACAATTATAAGAGGCTTTTCTTATTACAACAGGGAGGCACTTAAGGAATTTTTTTCTCCCTTTACTGAAAACAGCGTTGTTCCTACTCAGCCATATTAACCATAAAATATGACCCCTCCAAATATTCCATAAAAGCACAATTGCCTGTTGACTGAGCATAGGCTTTCCTCTCTCTAGAAGGTACTTATGAACAGGATGCCAATATTGTTTGGCATGGGCACAATCATAAAAGAGGTGGATAACATCTTCCTCTTTGCCACAGAAGGTACAAGATCCTCCATTAGAGATGACTTTCCTGACTTTGGGGCCAATCCAAAGGCCCTGATGAATGATGACTTTCCTGACTTTGGGGCCAATCCAAAGGCCCTGAAGGAATGAGTGCTTGATGGCATCTGGAAAGGCCCACAAAGATTTGAACCTATAAGTCCACTCGTTAGCAGTCCAATTAAGTTTCCACTTGCGGTTGAGCTTTGCAAGAATTTGCCTTATAGAACCCCTCTCTTTCTTGAATTTCTTGAGAATGTGAAAAGCAGTTTCTGCGAGATTGGTGTTCCTTCTGGTGCATCCCTCCAGCTGCATTCAAGCAAATACTTGTGGTAGGCCATAACCTGCAAGCAAGACACAGAAATATTAGTGACGTTGAATAATTCTTGATCAGAAAAAACCTTATAACCAGTCATCAAGTTTTTCCAGGATCTAAATCTTGCTTTATGGAACTTATGCTCTCTAATGGAGAGGGAGCATAAGTTCTTCTTGGAGATCCAACCAAGCCATGGAGATTCCTGCACAACAAAAGCAGAGTTACCAAGCATTTTTTCTGATGGCACAAATTATTTTTTTGCTCTGAACCAAGCGTTCCAGAATCTGCAGACAAGGGGATTGCCCACAGCAATAATGTTCTGGGGGGACACAACAATATCCCACAGATCAATGTTAGACCAAGATTTATAATCAGTGAGAAAGAACTTATGATTTTTTCTATGAAGCAGGGCAGCCCAAACTTCAGAGGAACCTATACTTCTAGCTATCCACTTAGCAGCCAGGTTATCAAACATTTTTTTGGGGCAGAGAATACCTAACCCTCCCTGAGATTTGGGTAAACAGCAAGTATCCTAGGTGACTTTAACAAATTTTTTATGATGAGCATTACTAGCCCATAGAAATCTGCTGGTCAAAGAGATGATCTCGTTAATCTGCTTTTTAGAGGGGGACCAGCAAGCCAAAAATTAAACAACTTTAGGCAAGACATAATGATTAAGAATGAAGGTTCTATGGGGGAGGGAGCTGTTAGAATCCTACCAAAACAACAGATGCTTTTTAAACCTCTCAACAACCCAATCCCACCTTTGAGAAAAGGTAACATTAAAGCCCAAGGGGATACCAAGCAATCTAAAGATTTCACCCTCTTTTATAATTTTACACCCCAATTCAGAAATGCAATCAGGAATCACATTTGTTGAGGCCTTAAAACCAGTCTTGTTATGGTTAACAAGAGACCCACTGACAAGGCAAAACACATTCAGACAATCAAGAAATTTAGAGACAGAGTCTTTATCAGCATTCAAAACCACATTAGTGTCATCTGAAAACATTTGAAGACAAAGAGGGGAGGGGGAGGTGGGAACATTTATACCTTTCATCCGACCACAATTAATAGCATCCTTGATAAGCCAGCCAAGGGAATCACTAGCTATGGCAAAAAGGAGAGGCACAAGAGGGCAACCCTACCTAATGGACCTAGAAAGTTTGAAGGGCTCAGACAAATGGCCATTGATAGCAACTCTAGATTAGGCATTTCCAAAAAGGGTACTAACATATCTAATGAATTTTCTTCCTAGCCCCATATCACTCAAGGATTGCAAGATGAAGTCCCACTCTATCCTATCATAGGCCTTGTCAAAGTCAATTTTAAGAAAGTAAAAGTCCTGGTTCCTATCCTTAGCACAGTCCATGCCCTCCCACAAGGATATGATAGCATCAAGAATGTATCTACCTTTGATAAAGCCCTTCTGCTCAGGTAAAATAAAAAACTTCATCAAGGGGCTGATTCTTCTAGCAAGGGAAGAAGCAAAGATTTTATAGATGGTATTCAGACAACTGATAGGTCTCTAGTTGTTAAGATCATCTTTATTACCTCTCTTGTGGATAAGCCTAATCACCCCAGTGTTAATGTGAGAAGGGAGATACCCTTTACTGGCAACCTCTTCCCAAATCAAAAGAATGTAAGGAGCGAGAAATTCATTCATCATAATAAAAAATTCATTAGGCAAACTATCAATACCAGTTTACAGGCTTTCAATTTACAGATGGTTTCTTTTTCTTTCACCGACAGTGAGGGGCAGGTCCAACATAGGCACCAGGCTTTGAGGAATCATTTTTTTCCTTTTCATAGCAATGGTACCATCGTTCTTTTTTATAGGAGGGATATAATCCATAATTTTGTGTTTTTTCATCAGAGAGAACATGTGTTTATTGTTTCTGTCCATCTTCCCACCTAAAAATTCTTTAGAAGAGGCAAGAGAGTAGCTAGATTCAAGATATTTCTCTTTGCACAATCTCAAATGAGTGTCTTGGAACTCTTGAGAGTTAGCATCCAAAGTGCTTAACAAATCTGCAAGAGATTTTCTTCTCTTAGCCCTAATGTCTATAGCATTCTTTAGTTGAGTAAAAAGCCTTTGAACATCCCTAACAGAATTATTCCAGGCATTACATGGGGACACGCTCCTATTGAAATGAGAGAAGATAATTTCTTGAACTTGGGCCATAACACTAGGCAACTTTAGCAGATTGCAATCAATATGGGTCCAGCCAGCTCTATAGGTAGGCAAACCTTTTTTGAGCGTGATCAAAAGTGGCTTATGATCAGACATGAGGAGGCATTGGTCAACAAAGGCACTGGTGTCCCAATAGTCGTGCATATAAGAAAGATTAACATAACATCTGTCTAACCTAGCTATAGTGAAGGTGTCACCAATTTGCTTGTTAGTCCAAGTAAAGCCAGTAGATTGAGAAATATCAACAAGCTCTTAGTCATTGCAAAGATCAGACCAAGCATACTTTTCTTCCCCCTTAATGACATAACCTTTTCCCTCCCATCTCTCCTTAATAGAAGTGACCATATTAAAATCCCCTATAACAATCAGAGGGCCTTGAATGTTATTAATCTCTTTCCAGCAGGAAATCCTACCCTGATTATGGTTGGTAGCATAAACAAAAACAACAGAGATATTACAACAGCGTAGCCACAGGAAATGCTCTTGAATGAATGACTCTCCTCCCGACCATATGCCTCTATATATAGCTCTCTCCAAGGGATTTCTTGCATGGGCAGGTGGATACTAACCATCCAAGTGTCAGCCATGTAACTACATGTGTGCCAAGTGTCCCAGTTAGCCAGAGTTAACTCCAGTGGATGCTTCTAGAAGGTTCTAGAGCTCTTGGGCAAAACACTCTCCCCATGTACCCTATGGGGGTTGAACCCAAGACCTCCTCCTTCACACCCTTGAGTCTTAACCACTAGGCTAAGTGGATTACTTGATTACAAGAGTAAATGACCTACTAGTAAGTCTGGGCTCGAGATCTTTGGCCACACACACAGATGACCAAATGGAGTCCGATTTCATATATGTCTGAACCAATCAGATCCTTAGATCACAGACTTACTTTATTACATTCTTCCCCCCTTGGAAAATATTTTCATCCTCGAAAATTAGAGCTAAACATATTGTAGGCAACCCTCGAGCCTCATGTTCTAAAACTTGAAGAACATGCATTCATGCAAACAAGTTATTTACTTAGAACTTGAAAGTAAAAAACCTTATCATGTTCTAGATCTTGAAGAACATGATCCGTTTATGCACTTAAAACTTGAAACTAGAAAACCTTCTTTATTTGGGACCAACTTAAAACTTGAAAGCTAGAAAAGTTCGTTGGATTGTGGAAACTTTTTTCCATGTGGAATTTTCTTCAATTCCATCCTTCCATTTTACTAAGCACTCTTTGTACAAGTGACTTCTTGTACATTTATCTCGGGTGCAAAGTATCCTGTTAGGTTCATGAGGAACTGTTTCACTTACTGGAATAGGAAGTATAACCTGTTGTCCAACTAGATTATCTCAATCTGTTAGAATCTTCCTAAGACGACTAACATGGAACACTGGATGAATCCAACTATCATCTGGAAGTTGTAATTCATAAGCCCACAAACCAAATTTCTTGGTGATTGGAAAAGGACCGGAATATCTAGACGACAACTTGGTGCATTGACCAATCTTGAACCTTTTCGATTTTTCAGGAATACAAAGATAAACTTGATCACCTACCTGAAAAGTAACATCTCTTCGCTTCAGATCGGCATATGCCTTTGCACGATCTTGAGCTTTCTTTAAGTTTTCTTTAGCTAACTTAAGCTTAAAGTTCATGTCTTGAAGGAACTCTTGAGCTGCTTGAACTCATTCATTTCGAAGTCCCACTGCATATGGAGACCTAGGCTGGAAACCATACATCAACATGAATGGAATAAATTCAGTTGATGAATTCTTGGAACTGTTATAGGCAAATTCAGCTAAAGGAAGATAGTCTTCCCAATCAGTCTGTTTGGAATTGACATAAGCTCTCAGTATTTCTTCCAAAATATGAATGAATTTCTTTGTCTGTCCATCTGTCTGTGGATGTTCAACTATACTTAAACTTAGTTTAGTTTCAAGTCTACTAAAGACTGCTCTCCAAAAGCGACTTGTAAATCGAGCATCTCTATTAGAAACTATGTCTACTGGAAGACCATAGAGTCTATAAAGTTGATTTATAAATATTTTAGTCAATCAATCGACTACAACCCAAATTGAATCAAAACCTATCTGAGTGCGGGGTAATCCAGAAATGAAATCCATGGAAATACTTTCCCACTTTCCTTTGGGAATTTCCAAAGGATGCAACAATCCTCTAACTTTAAGTCGTTCAAACTTATTGACTTGACATTTATGGCAATTTGATACATAGTTTTGCACATCTCGATGTAAACTAGGACAATAAAAATGTCGTTTCACTAATTCATAGGTTTGATTAATACCAAGATGTCCTTCACTTGGAGCATCATGTCATTCGAAAAGTACTTGATTTCGTATGTCCGGCATACTTGGGACACAAACCTTACCTTTATAAAGAAAATATTCATCTTGGAGAGAATAATGTTTAAACTTTCTCTCAAAAGTACTTGCTTCATTTTGTTCAGCTTGTTCATCTGCTTTCCATGCTTGACTATAACTTGGATCTTCTTTACAGCTTCCTTTCAAAGTTGAAATAAATTCACTTTGAATTTGTACAAAACTTAGGTTGTTCAACATAGGCATCCGACTTAAGGCATCTGCCACTGCATTGAACTTTCCTTTTCTGTACCTTAGTTCATAATCGAACTCTTGCAGCTATTCGGCCCATCTTGCTTTTCTACCTCTCAGATATGGTTGGTTTGCAAACCACTTGATGCTCTCTTGATCAAAGACTATGGTTAACTTTGATCCATATAGGTAATGGTGCCATTTCTTCAAAGCATTAATAATAGGGAACATCTCTCGCTCATAGGTAAACAGCGAGTCGTAACAAACGAGAACTATGTCGTAAAAAGAGAACACTCTCGTCAAAAATTACATGTTTTCACCTCATTTTTGGAATTCCTTTACACCAGTATACATATATTACAAAAATGAGGTGAAAACAAGTAATTTTTGACATTTTTTGTCATTTTCTCAAAAAAAAAAGAGCTCAAAATGTAGTCAAAATTTCACTATATTAGGCATTGACGTGTCCCAAAATGTATATGATAAGACATTGACATGTCCAAAATCTATATGATAAGACATTGACATGTCTAAAATATATATAAGAATGTAGAAATCAATAGTTTTTACACAAAAATAACATTTTAGACATATCTTTAATGGGTGGATATCTGATTGTTATTCAAAATTGCTACAAAACATGGTTTCATTAACCAAACTACTTTGAGGCATTTACATAAGCACTAAAAATGTCTGAGAGCTTCAATGCAACTCACAACTTTGTCGATCTATGTCTACACCCTCATCATCTGATGCACTTGATTCAGTCTCATACTGTTGAGAGCTCTCTTCTTCTTCTTCTATATCCACAAGAGCTCTATCTTCATCCACGTACATACCAAATTTTGCAGGATCATGCACAACTCTTCTTGTTTTCCTATGATTTCCTGTACCACATACATCTGGAAGCTTTTGTTTTATCATGTTGATGGTTGCTTTCCTCAAGTGACCAGTTTTTGTCAAGGAAAAATCATAAACAAGAATATCTACATCATCCATTTTAAGAGTGGATGTGCTTCGAATATTCTTTTTCCTTTTTGAACCTGTTCATTTAGTATCACACACCATTTCTAAGTTATATTTACCTATGAATGCATTACTACTTTTAGTGTACCAATGCACCACCAAAGCCTCTATTCTTCTCTGATCAATATCTTTAGTTATCTCTAAAACCTTTGCAATCCAAAATGGTCTGGTAGCCTCATCACCATCAGCAAGTACTGCAATAAGCGTTCCAACATTTATCTCTATTAAATTTCCTTGCCATCTTGCTTCTGCCTGTTTTGTCATCCTTGGGCCTACATAAATATTTCTTTCTGGTGTATGTATAAAACTTTGAAGTGCATCTGCATTACATGCTTGGGCCACATTCACGGATCTTTGTGTACAAAAATCCCATGTGAATGGAACATCAACTGGCCAGTGACCTGCAATTGTATACTGTATAATCTCTTCTTGATGATTGAAAAAGTCCTCCCACCAAGATACATCTTGATCTCCAGCATATTTTTTTGCACGCTCAATATGTCTCTTCTTTTCAATGAGTGCATGCATCCAGCTTTTACTTTGATCAACCACACTTCCACATCTTTCTGTATTGTTTTTATCTTCATATGGTGATTGTTCTGCACCATACACTGTTACAGTAGACAAATTAGGCACCTGCAATAAGAAACTGCATCCCTCTTTAGGCTCCCACCCAAGAGAAGATGAATACTGCTTTGCAAATAAAAGGGTTATTTCATCAACCCTCCTCATCAAGAATACATGGTTGAAACTAATATTGTGCAATGGAGCCAAAACCTTAGCACTGTTATCAAGGCCCATTGAGCAAAAGTGCTTAAAGTCATAAATCTGTGTGAGGTGTTGAACTTCTGGTTTTGGAGTATATGCTTCTGAAATCAGCTCAGATAAAATCGGAAGAGTAAAAGCATTGTTAAGTGCCAACTTCTTAGAGAAAGTACTGAACATTTGATCAATGTGATCATGAGTGTGGCCAACCAGAAGAAAATTTACCTTAACCTTCTGAAATACCTGTTTTTCAACAAGCATGCTTAAATATCCAAAGACTGTAGAATTTTTATCCTCTCTTGCAGTATTATCTAGTTGCAAATATAGAGTTGGTGGCAAAATACCCTTCCATGATTGCAAAACACGATGAATGACAGTAACTGTAAGGTTTGGATCATTATGCACATTCGGATATGTGAAGAAAACCTTGGACATTAGAGTTCCATTGTATACCAAAGCACCAACCAACTGCATTTGCACAAGGACTTCATCTCCAATGTCCTTAGGGATGCGATAAAAATGTGGCAAGCAAGTTTTTTTTTTATCCATACCATCGATCAACAAACACATATAACGCTCCGGATTTCTGAGTGCCTTACTTCGATGATGAATTACTTTCTTTCTCTCTAATGCTTGACTGTCACGATGGTTGTTAAGAAGGTTTTTAAAATTATGCTTTTCCTGTGGTGTTGTAGCCCCTTTTGCCATGTTTTTCAAAGTGGCGCAAACTGAACATTCACCCATTCTAACTTTACGAGGAATAGAAACATTGTTAAACTCTTCCTTCCATAATCGAGTAAAGTGACGATACAACACATACTTCTCATTTCTATTTTCCATGTCTTCTCTATATATTTGAAATACCTCTCGACGAGTAAAGTTATCTGACAAGTGCAACCTTCCAATTGTAGGCATAACTTCACAATGCAAGCTAAAATAGTTCATCATCCAATTCATTGCATGACGTCCAACAGATCCTTTGGTCCCAACATGGAACGTATCCAAAATGAGATCCCCATTCAAAAACCCTTGTTGAACCCTATGTATTCTAAAATTTCCTACACCCATTGCAATTTTAAATGCAGCCCTACAGCATGGCATCCCTTGAGTAAAGAAATATTCAAAACCAACACGCGTTACTGACATGTTATCCTCAATCATTTGCATGCAAGAAACAAGGTATATATCTTGCCTTTCACTATCTAAATGGAGGAATTTTTCTCTTATGTGCTTTAGTTTCTTCATTCCTAAATTATACAAACATTTCAAACCACAACAATGCTTCACAATATCCAATGCAATCTGTCTATCTGAAGTAAGAAATTTAAATCTTTTTCGACTTACTTCACGAGACCTTCTTTTAAATCGTAGATTGAGCTTGCTTTGCTTTTTCGTTGCTCCACATGCACTTGAGTCAGAAGGGAGATCAATGGTTGGATCAGATGGGAGATCAAGAGGTGCATTTGGCTGAGCAGCATTGCACTGTGAATTGGATAACTTAAATGACTCAACAGAAAACATGGAATCATCAGCACGTTCTAAATCATAGGGATCATCACTTCTCTGGAAAGGTTCAACTGAGAACAATGAATCAATATGAGCAGAGGAAGCTGATGCCCAAGCATCCACTGAAAAGATTGAGCTCATCTTCACTGAGTTCACAGAAGACTGAAGATGAATGACCTTTTTAAATAAGTAGAAATCCGAGATCAAGTGAAGATGTCACATAAAATGTCACATCAAGAAGATATGAAATCAAAAGCTTATTAAAGTACATTAAATAACATTAAACATCAAATTACATCAAATCACTTAATTACTCAAATATACACTAATAAGGGAACCAAAGATTTGATTCACTTTTGATTCAAATGAGAAACACAATTGATTTCTAACTACATATGAGTCATTGAGTCTAAGCATTGTGAATGAATCAAAATATATCCAAGTTGAGTTCCAACAGGAATATATAATAAAATTGTTTGGAGAAATTTTACAAGAAGAAATTTTACAACTGGAATATATCCAAGTTGAGTTCCAACTGGAATATGCTATGCCATTGAACACTATACAAGAAGAAATTTTACATTTGGTTAAGATTTCAAGGATTAGGTTTTATTGTGGTCTTGGCTAGATATCAAAGAGGTAGATGAAAGTATATTAAAAAAGAATTATGTGTAAAAGAGGCACACAGAAAGTTTATTCATACATTGATTTTCCATTTCAACAATGTGTTACAAGATAAATGTGAATATGAACTAAAGTGTGGAGGATAACACTATAAAGATGTCATTAATCTCACAACTTAGACCTAATTTTCTCCCAAGCAACAGACTCTAAGAAAAAACTTCTACATGAGATTAGAAATCCTCATGTACATACCATACTGTTGCCATTGAAGTTTAATTTCCATGCAAATGTATATAAATAGTTGCAAGGTTCTGTACTTGAATGTTTATTCATACATTGATTTTCCATTTCAACAGTGAGTTACAAGATAAATGTGAATATGAACTAAAGTGAGGAGGGTAATACTATAAAGATGTCATTAGTCTCCCACATTTAACACAACTTTGACTTGATTTTCTCCCAAGAAAGAGATTCTAAGAAAAAAATCTCTACATGAGTTTAGACATCCTCATGGACATACCATACTCTTGCCATTGAAATGTAATTTCTATGCAAATGTATATAAATAGTTGCAAGGGTCTATGAATATTTCATTAAAGTGGCTCTGAAATAGCCTATTTGTGTGGGTGCTATTCCCTGGTTAGATAAGTTGACAGATTTAGTTAGCAACTGGACTCATTCAGTTAGATCCAGTTAGTCTCTGGTTCAAGTTACCCAATTGCCTATAAATACCAGAGGAGGAGATCATTCGCATTTTCAAAATCCACGAGCAAGAGAGAGCAGCAGAGCACAGACAGCCATGGAGCACAGAGCTCAGTATACCAGCAAGCCAAGTCTGATGGAGAAGAAGAATGTTGGCAAAAGTACCAAGAGGTAGACAAAATCCTAACATAAATAAAGATTCCAAAAAGATTCCCTCTGTATGTCTGTGTAAAAAGTCTGATTTCTAGGTATTAATTTTTCTTACCTCTAGAAATATGGATCCAAAGCATGTACAGCTCGATGCCTGGCATCGACTTTAAGGTGTAAGTCGATGCCAGGCATCGACTTAGGATTGCAAGTCGATGCCTGGCATCGACTTGCAGCCCCCAGTCGATGCCAGGCATCGACTTGGGGCTGCAAGTCGATGCCAGGCATCGACTTGCACCGACAAGTCGATGCCTGGCATCGACTTACACCTGAAAGTCGATGCCAGGCATCGACTTGGGCCCAAAAGTCGATGCCAAGGATCGACTTGCCGGCATCAACATGCACTGAAAAGTCGATGCCAGGCATCGACTTTAGGGTGCAAAGTCGATGCTTGGCATCGGCTTTTGGGCCCAAGTCGATGCTTGGCATCGACTTTTGGGCCCAAGTCGATGCCAGGCATCGACTTTGTGTGCAAGTCGATGCCAGGCATCGACTTGAGGGTAAAAGTCGATGCCAGGCATCGACTTGGCCGAAAAGTCGATGCCAAGCATCGACTTGGGCCCAAAAGTCGATGCCAAGCATCGACTCTTGCACCCCCAAGTCGATGCCTGGCATCGACTTTCACCCTCAAGTCGATGCCGGGCATCGACTTGCACACAAAGTCGATGCCTGGCATCGACATGCACTTAAACATCGATGCCTGGCATCGACCTGAAGCTCAAAATCGATGCCTTGCATTGACTTGGGCCTTTGAAACCACATTTACGTTTGATCTGATATTTCCAAGTGCCTTCAGGGATGCGGAGTACAAGGATGAAAGGCCCATCAAGAAGCTCAGAGTCACCATGGGCTCTGGTGACCAGCAACGTGACAAAGGCAGTGGTCACCAAGCAAAGCCAAAGAAAATTATTGCACCATTATCCTCTGAGAAGGCCAGCAACCCACTAGGAATATCCTCAGGTGGACAGAGTAGCATAAAAATTCCTGTGGAGGATCCAAATATGAAGGAAAGGTCTAGGGAGACGGAGGTCATGAGGACAGATCGGCCACTTCGGGACATGACAAATCTCGAGTGGTGCCTTCAGTACGTTGAAGAGAAGAATGCAGTCCTCCTTGTGTTCGCAGGGGCCTATGGCAGAGGAAAGATCACGACAACACAAGGTTTTCAGTATGGACTTGTTTACAAACTGGATTATGAAGATGAAGATTCTGACAACCTACTTTTCTTGGTGGAGACATCGAAAGGATTAAGAAATGTCATATGCAAGATGGATTTCTTGTGCCCAGAGTGCTGTGTTCCAGAAGGGCTAGCTCAGATATGCAGAGACTCAATGAATTTCATCAAGGACTTGATGCCATGGATCCAGGGCAATATCATGCCAACACAGCAGAAGAAGACGACCCCTGTAAAGGCAAGGGGTAAGCAGAGCGTGCAGAAAAAGCCCCAAAAGAAAAAGAAGATAATTGCAGAAGAGGAGTTTTCTGACTCAAGCTCTAGCTCTGGGGACATAATTGTTGCACCTGGTGGAGAGCTTGCATCTGGTGTTCTTGGTACTGAGCAGAATAAGATGAGGGAGGACATAGCTAGAAGAAAAGTTGTGAAGAAGGGGCAATTGTTCCACCTGCCGATTAATATTATCCACAGGCCACCCGTAGATCCAGTCACAGGGAGGAGGCCCCTTGAGATCAGGGAGCCACATAATTTGCACGTACAGAATCTTAAGAAGAAAATGAAAATAAATCCTCATGCTACTGTTGTGCCATTCCTTGTCATGGTGGATCCAAATGAGTGCAGCTGTGTGGACGATTTCAATGAGGGTTTGTTTGAGGATTACACTTATTATGTGATTGGAGGTTCACACTCTGCAGAGGCTCGTAGACAGTTAGTGAAAGAGCACCCTACTACATTTTTCTTCAGGTATGCAGAGTGTAAGATATATGCTGGTCTTATAACTGAGGAAGCCAAGCTTCTTGCTTGGGATCACAACAACGACAATGACTACAGGCAGAAAATGTCCTCCATAGAGAGAATTCGGTTCTTCCACCATGAATATGAAGATTGTCTTGTGAAGGAAGCTGGAAGAATACATCCCAATCTACGAAAGCAATGCCTTATTGAGGTTGGAATTGCATTGGATGAGAATAGAAAGTCAGATGCTTTGAGAAAATATGATCCATGGTTTCAACTGGCATTCAGATCAGGTGAGATCTGGGATCTACAGGATAGAATTTTCACAATGTGGGAGAACAAGGAGGTCAAGGGCCAGAAGCAACGAAAGTCGAGGCCAGACCCACAAGTTGATTTGAAGGGAAAGGGAAGGAAAGTTGACCTTTCAATTGAAGAGGCTCCTGAGGACATGAAGCTGACCCCATGGAGGGCCCTTCAAGGAATCAAGGATGATACATTGATCATATCAACTTTGTCAAGGGTAATCTCGAAGGAGTTAAGCCTGGAGGAGATGGTGACTGAGCTCAATAAGTATGTATGTTATTCTCAGATCCTTTTTCCCTCCTCCCATGCTTCTTGTCTAACCTAGTCTCTTTTATATTTCTGTGTCTGTAGTCATAAAGTGTACATGAAGATTCAGGAGGTGATGATGAAGAGGCTGGGTTGCTTTTCTTGGACAGAGGTCCAAGCAGACTATCCAACCACATCATCCTACAAAGCCTTATCAGAATATTTCATCCTGTTTCGTGATTGGGTAGGTTCTCTTATCAGAATATTTCATCCTAACCAATTTGATGCATTGCATGGCATCGACTTGGGGGCATAAGTCGATGCCTGGCATCGACTTGGGGGCATAAGTCGATGCCTGGCATCGACTTGCAGCATAAGTCGATGCCTGGCATCGACTTGAGGGCATAAGTCGATGCCTGGCATCGACTTGCAGCATAAGTCGATGCCTGGCATCGACCTGCAACAAAAGTCGATGCCTGGCATCGACCTCGTGGCAAAAGTCGATGCCAAGCATCGACTTAGGTCCCAAGGTCGATGCCAAGCATCGATTTTCAGTAGAAGGTCGATGCCTAGCATCTACCCCAACAAGAAATTGATGCCATGCATCCGTTCTTTATGTTCTGTTTGCTGTACTGAAGAGCTCTTTTAATTGTCTTTCCAATTTTTTCTGCAGAAACCAAGGAAAAGTAAGTCTATAGAGGTACTAGATGATTGCCCCCCTGCATTCCTTGCTCACATTCAAAGAGCAAGGCATGAGAAATCTAGACTGAAAGCGAAGGAGATGGATTTTGATGATGAACCTGATCTTAAATGTTTCTCCATTCCCCTAGACCCCCTTAGGCCTGTATATTACAATGTGTTCTGTAGTGATGTAAATAATATTTGTTCTGTTGTGCCTAGAAAACATTTCTCCCTTCTCATAGCGGACATACCCTATGGATTTAGGATGTTAGGATCAGCTAATGAGGATGAACCCTTCAAACACCCTCAGATTCGGAAGATGGTCACTGATTTTGCAGAGTTGACTATGTCTCCTCTTTGGAGGATAGTAATTTTCCATAGCAGAGACCAGTCTTTCTCTGTTTCAACTGCTCTGAAGGCAAGATGTCATGCTCTGGAGTGCCTCACTTGGTAAGTAATCTTCTTTCTATCTCCATGGCTTTAATGATGCTCTCTGTGACTCATAGTTCTTTTTTGCAGGGTGAAAACAAACGTAAATCACACTCCTTTGCATCGGTTTGTGAGCGCCACTGAATGCATTACAGTTGGCTATTATGATGAAGTAAGCAAAAGGAGAGTCAGGGAGCATTGCAATGAGAATGGGATCTCAAATGTGCTCATGTTCCCAGCCGTTACCAAGAAACTTCGTCATGTAGCTGGGGACATGACATTGGTTAACCCTTATTAGAAGCCACAAAAACTCATAATGAGATTGCTTCAGCTATTTTCCAATGATGATGACTGGGTCCTAGACCTTTTTTCGGGCACAGGTAATTTCAATTTTCACAATTTTCATTAGTCATGGTTGATTGAAGCCTCTAAGTGGTTTTCTGTTGTTTCAGGAACGACTCTGGCTTGCTCCTTAAAGATGTTCAGGCACTGCATAGCTGTGGAGAAGGATGATGCTCAAGTGAGCTTCATTAGAATGAGAATCAATGGGCTGAATGAATGCCCAGATGAAGACCAAGAGGTTGGAAGGAAGCACATTGCAGATACGGAGAGATTCCAACCAGCTTCAAGGGAGCCTGTTCCCCCACTTGCAGATGAACCGGGGGACATGGCTGACCTTGAAGAGCCAATCTTGGAGCAAGAGAGGCAAGATAGGTGTTCTAATGTGCTAGAGGATCCCAATATCCTTGAGCCTGAGGAAAGCTATGATCAGATTCTATTGTAGATTCACATTACTCTTGTAGAACACATGAAATGTAAAAGATCATTTTAATGGAAATATAATTTGGAGTTCTGCTTCCACTTTGTGTTCAACTTGATTTATCTTGAGCATTTCTCTGATCATGTGTGAATGTTTCTTAGTATAATTTTGTTGAATATTATCTTCTCTTGGGAATGCTTTTGTGAAATGTATTTCATATTCTATTAATATGGCCAGGCATTCAATGGGGATCTTAACCATACAAAGGGGATGATCTTAATTGCCTTGTTAAAATGCTCTGATTTTTGCAACACATGTACTCTAATTTTCAAGTAACTTTTAATTAGCTATCATCTGTGCTTGTTGAGGTTATAGATGTAATGAAGGAGCTTCACGAATTCTTACTTGTACCTTTTCAACTCTAATCTATTGTCCAAGATCATGATGTGGGATTCTTGGTCATGCTCAACAACTAGTTTTCATGGCAGCAAGAATTTTAGTATATCTATCTTGACTACTTGGGATATGAGATCAAGCTTCTAGTGACAATATTTACAAGCAAGACTCGTGATGCTTTCTAGATATTGTAAAATGCCCACTTTTTTGCTTCATATAATGGTATTTAGGTAAAAAGAAAAAGAGAACATGTCTTTGTTCTCCTTTGTTGTGACTTAGTGTTGGTAGAGTAGTTTTGCTGAGCAGGACTTAGCTTTCTACTCTCGAAAGCTATTGGTCGACCATCTTGGCTTAGTACTGCTCCTATCACAGATGAACTTGCATCTGTTTCTAATTGGAAAGGCTTGTTCGGATCTACGGTTTGTAGAACCGGGGCCAAAGCTACAACAAGTTTAAGTTCTTGAAAACTCTTTGCTTGTTCCTCTTTCCAATTTATCTTTTGATGCTTCCCTTTGAGTTGATTCGTCAAAGATACTGCAATCTTGGCATATCTAGCCACAAACATGCGATAATATCCTGCCAATCGGAGAAAAATTTGTAATTCTCGAATCGTCTTGGGCTCAGGCCATTTAAGAATCGCTTGGACCTTTTCAGGGTCGACTTTGATTCCTTTCGTGGAAATAATATGGCCTAAATACTTTACTTCTGGGGTAAAAAATTCACATTTTGACTCTTTATCGTAAAGTTTATTATCACGAAGAAGTTGAAAAACTTTTTCCAAGTGCTCTAAGTGACTTTCATGATCTTCACTGTAGATCAGAATATCATCAAGAAAATCTACAAAAAAATTTCCCAAGTACGGCTTAAGCACTTGATTCATTAAAGTCATAAATGTTGCGGGTGCGTTTGTCAACCCGAATGGCATCACTAGAAACTCCTAGTGACCAAACTTTGTTCGAAAGGCTATCTTGGGAATATCATCATCTTTGATTCTGATCTAATGATAACCTTGGCGTAAATCAATCTTAGAAAAGACTTTTGCCCCCTTTAAGCTATCCAAAAGATCTTCGACTAGCGGCATGGGAAACTTGTTCTTTATTGTAAGATTATTTAATGCCCTATAATCTATGCACATCCTCATAGTTCCATCTTTCTGTCTTACTAGAAGGATGGGTGCTTCCCAAGGAGACTGGCTTGGGCAGATAAATCCTTTATCCAAATAGTCTTGAATCTAATTCTCAACTTCCCGATTCTGGACATAGGGGAGGCGGTATGGGTTTTGGGATTTTGGCTTGGTTCTCGGAAACAGATCTTTACTGTGATCCATGTTTCCACGAGAGGGTTTCAAGTCGTGGGGGAGTTCTTTAGGGAACACATCTTTAATTTGTTAAGTTTACTATGAACTTCATGAGGAATAAAAGAGGAGATATAAGAAACTTGATTCATATTATTAGAATCTATTACATCAGTGCCAAGGATAAGAAAAGCTTGAGTCCTGGCTTCATTATTTACAAGTTTCTTAAGTTCAGTATATGAAATCAAAGGGATACTTGGAACATCATGCTCGCCATTGATTTTATACACTACACCGTCACGCTGGAATTCCAAAGTGTTAGTAAAATAACACCTGGTCAATGAAGGTCCTAGACTCCATAGCCACTCTCTCCCTAATACCAAATCTACCCGATCCACGTTCATTATTTGGAGGTGTCTTTAAATCCTTGGATTTCTAGTTCCAAATTAGATATCATTGTGTCCCAAACACGGGTGTCTTGACCATGCATCATTGAAACAATGTATTTATGAGGAGATGGTTTCTGAGGAGGAGCTAGTTTTTTCACCAACGCATAGTTAATAAAATTATGCGTAGCAGAATCATCATCCATTATCCGGATGGTGTGCCGTTTGACTGATCCATGCAGCTTGGCCAAATCATGTGGACTAAACTCTTGAGGTTTCCACATGTTTTTGGAGATCTGGCATTTATGGGTACTATCGCAGTGCATTATCTCAACCTTCTTTGCACTTGAATTTGTATCCAAGTCCAAATTTTGAATTAGATGTATCTGATGCTTACCCTTTCCCTTATCAGTCAAAGAGATCTTACTTTCTCTTCCAACTGGACAGGCACGACTATGATGTCCTAGCTTGAGACACTTAAAGCACAAATTTTCCTTTTGCGCTTTAACATGATCTTCTGGAGAAAGTACGTGTCTAAAAATATGAGGTTTTTTAGACACCCTTTCATTCGATCTTGCCCCTTTGCCTTTGTGCTTAAAGTTATTCTTCACGGAATAACTACTTTCTTGCGGAACATCCAGACGTGAGTTATCCTCATAAATCTGTGCAACCTTAATTGCCTCTTCTAGGGATTTAGGTGCATGTCTTTTGACTTTCGACTTCGCTGGTTAAGTCCTCTGACAAAACCGCGAAGACGATGAAAGTAATCTAAGTTTTTTAATTTCAGAATAACATCTCGGTATTATGAAATATAAACTGATAGTGGTCTACCTTTCTAATGAATTTTATCCCATGCCTCCCAGTTGCATTCCTCCTCATTATCGAGGAGAAACTCTTGCTTGAAGAGGCGAGAAAATTCAACCCAGGTAGTAGGTTTCTTATGAGTCTCAGAGAGACTCATCCACCAAGTATAAGCCTTGGGTCCTAGTGATAAGCCTGCTTCTACTACTCTCACATGATCGGGGGTATGTTTGAGTTCGTGGACATCATTCCACTTCTCCAGGATTATTCCTATCCTTATCCTCTCCAAAGAAGTAAGGAGGACGGATCTCCTTCCCTAAGGAAAGATCCACTAGGCGGTTATGACTTCCCTAACATCCCTAGCGAAGTAGCACACAAGGGAGTAGAAGATACCAAACTAAGACGGCTCATACTTCCCGTTAGGCGAAACATGTTTGTATGGGGAGAGGATATTCCCTTATCCTTTTCCATCCTAATAGACATTGGTGAAGTTGCAATTGTATCTGTGTGACTACCCAAAGTAGGCTTACTGATATCCCTAGGTGTCTGAAGTAAGTTCAGAATGGCCTTAAGGTGATCTTGGATTCCATCAAGAGATTGACGGAATTCTGCAACCTCATCCGGAATATTGGACAACTGTCCAAGTCATTGCTCAACTAGTAACTTCCTACCTTCCATATCTTTCCCCTCGTTTAAGGTAGTGTTTGTTTCCCCTTTCCTCACAGAATCCTCAACATCTAATGCGACAATCGTCGATTCTATTTTAGATGCATCAGACGCATGTCTAGTATTTGAAATCATAGGTGCAGATGAATGTAATGCATGTGAAACTACTGGTGTTCTAGTCATGAATGAGGATGTTACTAACATAGGAATGGAAACATACATTGACGCACTAGTAGTACTCGTAAGCGAGACGTGGCTAGAAGTCCCCTCCATCGCACATAGAGCATTATTAAACTTACTAACTCAGTATTTCTAACGCAAGTGGTGCATGCAACAAAATCAAAAGAGCTATGCAAGAATATCACAAGAAATTGTCCGTGATGATTTGCTCCATCGAGGTCGACTTGATTCTAACTGAGGGTGCTAGAATAATGACAAAGTTAGGCCTCCAAATATTCATTCCAAAGCTCCTCTTCTTTTAAACTTTGCTCGAACCTTTAACTTTCTTTGGCTTTGACCACCACAGATATGCTCTTGGGCTTGGTTGGGAATATAAGCAACTCAAGAAGAAGCCATAATCCAAGTAAACTTGGCTCGGGATTAGCAGAGATTACCCAAAATTAGAAGCAAAATATCATAGACTACAGATCACCGAATGCTCTAGTGTAGTGGATAAGACTTTTCGCTTCGAATTGGCAGGGACTCGGTTCGATACCCGCATGGCTAAGATCTCCGCTTTTGCTTATGTGTGATGGTTGATGAGGTTCTATAGTTGTGATGGGTTCGGAAGCTTCAGGAAGCACCCAACAAGAGTGCTCTCTTGGATACAGGAGAGACTCCACATTGGGAGGTTGAGGGATCGAAGCCCGCACGCCGATCTGCAGTATCTCCTCTTTTGCTCCTTTATTAGAACTTCTTTAGCGGGGAACAGGAATGAAGAGAATTGTTGCGAATAGGAGGTCACAAACGTAGCTTGGTTCCTTGGCTAAGGGATGTTGAGATATCAAGCTCAACATGTGATGATCCAGGATGACACGTACCAGTTTTTCGTTTCTCTGACATGTATAGTGGTCATACTAATAATATGTCAGGGATACTTCATTGAGCTTTATTAGATTTATCTACCGAGAGTGATGGCACATTTGTTTCTTGCGAGCTCACTCATTCGCGGATATTAGGTTTTTCCTTATGTACTAATCTTTATATATTGCACTTGTTGTATTCTTGTTTTTTACGTCATTATTGTACATTCCTTTTATGTAATAGAAGAAGAAGAAGAAGAAGAAGATCATTCTTTGTTGCCTCAATTTGTGTGTGTGCTTCTCCTTGAGAGTGAGAGTGTGTGTGTGAGCTCTCTTCCTTATCTCCTTCCTCGTGACATGGTATCAGAGCCAGCGTGGTTGTAGAGAGCTCGTGGAGAAGGCGACGGTGAAGACTACGCGGCAAGGCGTGGAGAAAATGCGATTTCACAAATGGCCTCCGTTTGCTACGAAAATCGCCGTGAAGGTAGAAGACCTTCGTTTGGAGCCCGCAAGGTGGGGCCCACAGAAAAACCACATCAATTTTAGAAACTGTAACTTGCGTTGTGTTTGGTGACACTCATATATTCCAGATCCAGAATTTCAAGGGATTCCGTGTACTGTTGATACACGAAAATTGTGTTTTTCTGAGATCGAACTGTCACGTCATAGTGCGACAATGTTCAAGCAGAAGTGCTTCTTGTAGTGTTTTGTAGTGTTGTGAATTGTTGTAGAAATGGCAAACGCAGATGGAATGAGTCAGTTTATGAGCGATAAGCTGGACAAGAACAACTTCCATGCTTGGAGATTCAGAATGACAAATTTCCTGATGGGAAAAGGCTACTAGAAGTACATCGAAGGAGAGAATGAAAATGCTCCACAGTTACCAGAAAGGAATCGGACTGCACATCAGTTAAGAGCATATGAGGAATGGAATCAAGTAGCAGGAAACATAATGTATTGGCTATCTGTTAGCATACAGGATAGCATGATTGGACACATACAGGATGCGAAGACTCCAAAAGAGGCTTGGAACAGCTTGGTCACTTTGTATGAGACTAATACAAAGGCACGGAAATTGCAACTCAAGAACGAGCTGCATACATTGGAAAAGAAGAGCATGCCGGTAAGTGACTACACTCTTAAAATCAAAGGCATATGTGAGTCACTTGCATCTATTGGCGTGAATGTAGATGATGATGATAAGGTGGAAGTGTGTCTTCGTGGTTTAGGAGCTGCATATAAGCAGTTCAAAACTTCCATACAGACCAGGGAAAATATTCCGAATTTTGCTGATCTGGTATCTATGCTGATTATTAAAGAAAAGAATCTTGGTGAGGATGCAAACTCCCAAGGAAAGCCCAGTTCTGAGCAGGTATTCTACTCTGGCAGAGGAAGAGGCAGAGGTAGAGGTTCTGGAAGTGGAAGAGGAAACAGTAACCAAGACCAAGGTCAACAACAGAATCATGCAGGAGGAAGAGGACTGTTTCGAAGCAGGGGGAGCCAAAGAGGTCGCAGAAATTTCCAAAGAAATGATTGAGGTAATGACAGTAAAGGATGTTGGAATTATGGTAAACATGGACACTTTGAACGTGATTGCAGGTTAAAGAATCAAAATAACAGAAGGCAGCAAAACAACTATGCATCCACAAGTGCAGATGATTCTGAGAAGCTGCTTATGGTTCAACATCACATGATGAATACGATGTCTGCTGGTGTTTCAAAATCAAATGATAATGTCTGGTATGTTGATTCACGTGCTTCAAATCACATGACCAGTCATGCAGAATGGTTTAGTAGTTTGCAGAAAATGCCAGTTCCTAAATATGTTGAAACAAGTGATGATACATCGCATCCTATTGAGCATACAGGAAACATAGCATTGTCTATGGAGGACGGGATGGTAAAACATCTTGCTGATGTGTTGCATGTTCCAAATATAACAAAGAATCTGGTTTCTGTTGGACAAATGGTTGACCAGGGATTACAAGTCAAGTTCAATGCTGATGGATTATATGTAGAAGAGTACAAGCAGGATGGACGATTGGTTGCCAAAGGAAAAAAAGTGGGTAGGATGTTCACCTTAAATGTGAAGATTCCTAAAATGAGTGCAACCATGTTTGCAAAAGGTGCAGGAGTTATTGCAGATATAGAGATATGGCACAAACGGATTGGACATGCAAACTTGCAAAGGCTGAAAATGATGCAGTCAAAGGAGATTGTCCATGGACTACCAAATTTCAAAGTTGCAGAAATGCAAAAGGTATGTGCAGCATGTCAATTTGGTAAACAGTCAAGAGCATCATTTCCACATGACAAGCATGTTAGTGAGAATGTACTAGAAGTAGTACATACAGATGTTTGGGGTCCAGCAAAGACCACATCTATGGGCGGTTGCAGGTTTTATGTTACCTTCATTGATGATCATACACACAAAGTATGGGTATATTTCATGAAAGAGAAGAGCGAGGTGTTCACTCACTTCCTGAATTTTAAAGACAGGGAAGTACATTGAAACATTAAGATTTGATGGAGGAGGTGAATACATGTCAAATGAGTTCAGTAGTTTTATAAAAAATCATGGAATCCGGCGTCAGTTTTCATGCAGGTACACACCACAACAGAATGGTGTTGCTGAACACAAAAATAGACATATTATAGAAATAGCAAGAGCCTTGATGGCCGAGAAGAATATGCCTCATTGTTATTGGGCAGAAGCTGTGCATATTGTTGTATACATCATGAACAGAACTTCGACTGTTGCTGTACATCAAGTTACACCTGAAGAGAAGTTTACAGGTAAAAAGCCAAACTTATCACATCTGAAAGTTTTTGGCTGTATTGCATATGTACATGTTCCAGATGAGTTGAGGATGAAGCTTGATCCGAAAGCAGAAAAATGTGTCTTCATAGGATATTCCCTTGAGCAAAAGGGGTACAAATGTTATAACCCACTCACACGACAGGTGAAGGTGAGCAGAGATGTGGTATTTTATGAAATGTCAAGCTTCTAAGCAGATGCCAAAGAAGGACTGAATCTTGAACCAAATGACAAAGAAAATGCTGAATAATCTAGTGCAGAATCTCAAGTTTTGAGTGGACCGGATGCATCACCAAGCAATAGTTCCAACTCAAATCCATGGAGTGGAAGATTGCATGAAAATTTCAGTCCAGCAAATTCATCAAATACATCCAAGAAAGGTAAAGAAAAGCTTTCTGCTGGTAGTAAAACATGTGCAAGTTTTGACGATGTTGATGGAGATTCAAGTGGTTCAGAAAAGAGTATTGATGAGGAACTTGGATTGCCCTCTGTGAAGACTCCAGGAGTAAGAAGGGCACATGCAGATGATACAAGAAGAAGTGACCCAGGACCAAGAAGATCTGGGAGGATGCGTAATTTAGTGCAACGATTGACATATGATAGTTACATGGCTTGCCATTGTGCCTACATGACAAAGGTAATACAAGATGTTGAACCTTCTTGTTTTGAAGATGCAATTGGTAATGCAGATTGGGAAAAAGCTATGGATGAGGAGATGGCTGCACTTTATGGAAATGATACATGGAAGCTGGTTCCATTGCCACAAGGAAAGAAATCCATAGGCTGCAAATGGGTTTACAAGGTAAAGCATAATGCTGATGGTAGCATAAGCAGGTATAAAGCACGATTGGTAGCTAAAGGTTATGCACAGACATATGGCATTGATTATGAGGAAACATTCAGCCCTGTAGCTAAAATGTCTACTCTCAGAACACTTGTTACATTAGCTACAACAAAAGGATGGACTTTGCATCGGATGGATGTGAAGAATGCTTTCCTACATGGTGAGTTATAGGAAGAAGTATATATGGACCAGCCACAAGGATATGAAGATTCAAAGCATCCAGAATATGTTTGCAGGTTGCAAAAGGCTTTGTATGGGCCGAAGCAAGCCCCTCGTGCATGGCATGCAAGGATTGCTGATTACTTAACCAACATTGGGTTCTCTATGTGTGATGCAGATCACTCACTATATGCAAGGAAGGGTGATGATGGCATCACTATTGTGGCTATTTATGTTGATGACGTGATTGTAGGTGGTGATAATGAAGAAAGCATCAAAGAGGTAAAGAAACTTCTTATGCAGGAATTCGACATGAAAGATCTTGGTGTGCTGCGCTATTTCTTGGGCATTGAGTTTATACATACAGAAACAGGTATATGGATGTCGCAAAGGCAATATGCCTTGAATATGCTGCAAAAGTATGGCATGGCTGATTGTAAGCCAATTTCTATGCCATTAGATCAGAATTTGAAATTGGATACTACATCAGGTGAAGCATTGGAAAATGTTACTATGTACAGGAAAATTGTGGGAAGTCTTATATATCTCACAATTAGAAGGCCTGATCTAAGTTATACTGTTGGACTTGAAAGTGAGTTTATGCAGGTTCCCAGGAAGCCACATTTGGATGCTCTGAGGCACACTCTAAGTTATGTGAGTGCTACTTTGGATTATGCATTGTTTTATGAAGCTGGTATGGAGTTGCAGGTTCATGGATACACCGATGCAGATTGGGCTGGTAGTACTCCAGATAGAAGATCTACTAGTGGCTTTCTTTTCTCACTTGGAGGTGTAGCTATTACATGGAGCAGCAAGAAGCAACCCACTGTTGCTTTGTTGAGTACAGAGGCTGAGTATAGAGGTGCTACAATGGCAGCATGTGAGGCATCATGGCTGGAGATGTTACTTGCAGATTTAGGTATCGAAGTGCAAAAGCCTATCACTATCTATTGTGATAATCTTAGTAGCATACAGTTAGCACGGAACCCTGTTTTCCATGCTAGAACAAAGCATATCGAGGTACATTATCACTTCATCAGAGAGAAGGTATTAGCAGGTGATATTGATCTTGTTTATGTGAGAACAGATGAGCAGGTTGCTGATATTTTCACCAAAGCACTTGGAGCTGAGAAGTTAAAGAAGTTTCGAGAGATGCTTGGATTACAGGATATGGCGTTGAGCTTGAGGGGGACTGTTGAGATATCAAGCTCAACATGTGATGATCCAGGATGACACGTATCAGTTTTTCGTTTCTCTGACATGTATAGTGGTCATACCGATATATGTCAGGGATACTTCATTGAGATTTATTAGATTTATCTACCGAGAGTGATGGCACATTTGTTTCTTGCTAGCTCACTCATTCACAGATATTAGGTTTTTCCTTATGTACTGATCTTTATATATTGCACTTGTTGTATTCTTGTTTTTTAGGTCATTATTGTACATTCCTTTTATGTAATAGAAGAAGAAGAAGAAGATCATTCTTCCTTGCCTCAATCTGTGTCTGTGCTTCTCCTTGAGAGTGAGAGTGTGTGTGTGAGCTCTCTTCCTTATCTCCTTCCTCGTGACAAGGGAGAATCCCTAGACCCAATAGGTCATGAGTTCAAATCCCAAATTGGAGGGCCTGCAACACTGATTTTGCTCTGCACTTTAGATTCCAAAACGCTGATTCACGATCAGTAGATGCACCGGCTGAAATATGAACACGCACGACAATTTGACTCCTTGGATATGTCGATGATCTCCTTACGAGCAGGTGATGGGTTTGAATCCCATGCGTGCTCACAACAGAGATGCTTAATCTTTTGCAAATCTGCTCCTCAAGCTATGCCTGCCAAGATGAAATTCGGCACGCACTTCAAGACAGCCACAGGCAAGTAATTCGAAAGAGAGCTATGATGCTAAAACTGATGAGCAAGAAGCTATGAGAGAGCTATGGAGAGTGCTCTGATATCAATGCAACAGCATAGCCACAGGAAATGCTCTTGAATGAATGACTCTCCTCCCAACCATATGCCTCTATATATAGCTCTCTCCAAGGGACTGCTTGCATGGGGAGGTGGATACTAACCATCCAAATGTTAGCCATGTAACTACATGTGCACCAAGTGTCCCAGTTAGCCAGAATTAATTCCAGTGGATGCTTCTAGAAGATTTTAGAGATCTTGGGAAAAACACTCTCCCAATGTACCCCATGGGGGTTGAACCCAAGAACTCCTCCTTCACACCCTTGAGTCTTAACCACTAGGCTAAGTGGATTACTTGGTTACAAGAGTAAACGACCTACCAGTAAGTCTAGACTCAAGATCTTTGGCCACACACACAGATGACCAAACGGAGTCTGATTTCAGATCTGTCTGAACCAGTCAAATCCTTAGATCATGGACTTACTTTATTACAGATATCAAAAGGATTACCCAGCTTGATGGAGCACCATTGGTTAGATGGGCCCGTGGAACTAGAAATAAAAGAGTGCGAGATATTAGAAGACAGCCCAATGGCAGAACCACCTTTACCTTCAGAGTGATTAGTGAAAAACCATTTAAACCTAGAAGACAGATTGTTAAGATTAAGGAGGAGAGAATTACCCCTGATTTTAATTTCCTGGATGCAAATAATATCTGGCAGCTTAGGTAGGGAAGAAAGCCAAAGGTTAAACATTTTGGGTCTGACAAGGTCTATGAAGCCTTTAATATTAATAGAACAGATAAAGATGTTAGCCAAAAAAACCAGATAGAGTTATTTCCTGCTATTCTTGGGAGACTTGATAGCTGACAGAGAAGACCTGATAACTTCCTTTTGTTTAGGTTTATATGTGATGTAGTTACCATTGGGAGGATCAACTTCTTGAGTCATAGGCATTGACTCAAAGATATCCACATCCTCTTCCATTTGATCAATTTTCTCTTGATCCATTATATTTAGTTCTTTCGTGAAGTCATCATCCTGTGAAACAAGCATAACATTCACATTAGGTGAAGACAAATTAGAAACTTTGGTCTCTATCATGTTACATTTCTTGATGGGAGGAGAAATGATTCTATTCTTTTTCCCCTCCACTCTGCTGAAGTACGACCTTGGCCATTACCTTCCCTATTTTCCTTGTCTTCTTCACTATAGTTATCCTCCTTAGCTGGTTTACCTACTGAGAAATCAAGATCCACCTTGGTAGCTTTGTCATCAAACGGGTTAGAGATATCTTCCAAGAGAATATTGTATAAGTTTTCAGAGTGGGGGGCTTTCCTCCTGGGCTTATGATTGACTTTTCTACCCTGTTGAGGGAGGGAATTATTCCTGTCCTATAACACATTCTTCACCACAGAAGCTTCTTTATGATCCTGGTTAGCTAGTAGAGGACATTCTTTAATAAGATGACCATGTTTATAGTAGTTATAGCAAGCATTGGGCAGATTCATGTAGAGAACTTTTTGAGAATGCAACTTTGT
The DNA here is from genome assembly GCA_020310875.1 of Ceratopteris richardii. Classification (NCBI taxonomy): domain Eukaryota; kingdom Viridiplantae; phylum Streptophyta; class Polypodiopsida; order Polypodiales; family Pteridaceae; genus Ceratopteris; species Ceratopteris richardii. The sequence goes on along the minus strand of CM035428.1, from coordinate 161,635,959 downwards.
GCCATGTGAATCTTTGATGACAATGTGTGTTTTAATTTCTTTGGTGACATCAACTTCTATTAGGATTTGGGGATCCCATTTGGGATTAATTAAGTTGTTCCTCTATTTTTGACCTAAGACTTTGCCTAACATTTTGCCCAAGTTGTCAACCCATGGGTAAAAGTCGATAGGGAGATGAAGGAACTCTACCCACACATGGATTTTGGTAGGTTTAGGACCTTTAGGGTTAAAACCGATATGCCACTTAAAGAAAGAAACCACAATATTTCTGATGAGCCACTGCCCCTCACTAATCACATGTTAGGCACTCTTGGCATCTTAAAGAAAAAAGCAAAAAGTAATTGTTAGGGTAATATTGAATATGTTTCACTAAGACACCTCTTGGTTCCTAATGAGTTTTCAACCAAACTTTGAGCACTTCTTGAGGAGGCCTTGGGCCATGACATAAGCCAATCACTATTCTATTAGTTAGGTGGTCCTGCCAGCTATCTAGAAAGCATCTATCTATAATAAGAGCCTCATTCTCATCTTCACTATCAGAACCTTCTACACAGAGTTCGTGCGGATTATCAAATATTTTCGATTTACCTTTCTCAGACGACAAGAGGGAATCGGAGTTACCTGCATGGTCCTTAAAGGAGAAGAAAGCACCTGTATGATTTTTGTTTTAACAAATGGAGTCAGTATATGACTTGGGGGGAGAGAGCGGAGCACCAGGACATTTTTTTGCAACTACCGGCGATCCCGAGAATGCATGTCCAGCTTGAAGATTGCCATGAGTACCTCTCATTGTGGCCACAGAGGGGAAACCTGCACCTTGGACAGGTGAAAGAATCTCTTGAGGAGAAGACGGGCCATTGTCCGAGAGACGAGCAGTAGCAGTACTTTCGAAGGTGATACCGTTTCGAAGGTGATACCGCTCGAGGAAGATCGAATATTTCTTTATCCATCAATTTTCACATTTCTTTATCCATCGGTATAGAAACATCAAATAACACATGGGCGTGGCAATATGCATCTAAAAGATGTGCGGGTAGTTTTTGGTCCCCTCAATACATTGGTCATCATATACATCTCGAACAACATCTGTAGTATTTTTGTACATCCATTGATATATTATAACAATCCTTATAGGCATTGAAAAGCAAATAAAAATTAATCATTTCTATTAAAAATATTTTGTCAATATACCCATCGGTAGTGGAAAAAATAAAAATAAACGAAGAGGTTCCCATGCATCTACAATCGTATAAAGGCTTTTGTATGCACAGGCCTATACAACATGAACTAACATAACCATAATCATAATAATAATAACATAATCATAACTTGCATGAACCATGTACAACATAAATTTGCATAATCATATCATAGAGGCGTATGCATGCATCGAGTTCTACAATATAGGCCTACATAACCATAATCATAACAATAAGAGTAGCCGTAACTTGCATTAATTAAAATAACATCATAACCATAAACTTTTCCATACCTATGCAATAAGATCATAACCATAAACATGTGCATAATTTTGTACAAAAATAACATCATAATCATAAACGACATAAATCTTAAATAAATATATCAAGTTTATATTCATAATTTTAAACATAAACTAAACTTGAGAATACTCGAAATGGAAGACAATACCTCATGTATAGAATAATACATAATACATTGCATCCATATGATGCTCAAAGAGGTATGTGCATCATTATAACATCACATAGATGATAAAATAGAAAATAAATTTTTGTTAGTACATAAAAACAAATATGAGAAAAAAAATTAAATGTATATACCATCAATGTGCTCTCATGGATGTCGATGATGAATGGGATTTGAACTATCCAAAGGATCATTTCCCCCATCCTCTTTAAACTAAGAAGCAACCTAGCAAGTCCATTCGCATATACATCCTATTCCTTTGCACATGTTGGATGAAATCCAATGGATAAAAATTGCATTCAATAAATAAAACAAGTAAATTGAAGAAATCATGTTTATGTGTTTAACTAAAGTATACAAAAATTACTTACGAATGCATGAACAAATATATCCATTCAAGTGCTCCCTAAATGTAAGGTCTCCATGCCCACCAAACATGAAGGTGCTATAAAAATACTAGCATAGTGGAATAGACCAATACATAGATTTGAGAAAAACACGTAGACAAAGAGAGACAAAAACTAGGGCATAGAGAAATCAAATGATCAAATTTCAAAGACCAATGCGGTTACAAAAATGGTATTGTACCACCCTTGTCCTCCCGAAATGGAGCTTTGATAGTGATATAATAGAGTCTAGATGAAGGGCTTACTAGTGCACAATATTGTATCTGTGAGGAGATGGTGGGATATGCTCCGGAAATGAGTTAGAATTGCACAAAACCTGCTCTACACTTGCCAGGTTGACTCCAAGGATTCTTAATGGACTCCTTTGACATCACAATAATGCATTTACAACCACTAGGTACTTTCAAACATCATTCCCAAAAGATTCTAATAAAATAGGTAACTTGCATATGCAAGGAGTGTGAGAAAACCTTCTATTTTCGGAATGTAGGTGCTCAATACTTTACTCAAAGCTCACAACCGGATATGAATTGATAAGAGAGCTTTTGCACACATCTTATTCAGCTTTATAGCTAACCAAAGCAAGTTATTCCATGAGTTTGGGGGCACTATACACTGAGAAATGAGTTTAGCAACTTAGGGGGGTCATCTCCACATTTCAGGAACCAGATGATGTGTAGACATTGTTAACTCATCAATTAATATCTTGAGATTGGTTGAACCAAAAATAATGAAACCTGATATCTGGGTATAAGACACTTCATTCTAACTATACTAAGTTAAATTGGAGCAAATCATTAAGTACACATAGAGAAATCACTTTTGCAAAATCACTAAAATGATGAAGATGCAACAGAGAACAATAGACAGAAATGAGATTGAAGAAATGTATCAAATTATGTATGCAAATGAACATATGATACAAGGGAACTGTAGTGGACTATGCATACATATGTTGAGCTTAAGTATGCTCAAGGAAGTATCTCAATATCTCTCCAAATGACTCACATTAACCCACGACTAAAAGCACCTCTATTTATACTCATTATGTGTTCACTAGATATGGATTACCGATAGAGTTAGTAAGTGATAGAGGTACACACTCCTTGAATGAAGTCATTGAAAATCTTCTTCAAGAATTCTTAGTGATACATAAGAAGTCTACCCCCTATCATCCCCAAGCTAACAGACAAGCTGAGAGCACAAACAAGATCCTATGTAATGTCTTGACTAAACTGGTAAATAATAAATGCTCTGATTGGGATAAACAGCTTCATCATGTTGTTTGGGCTTATCGAGTTGCCTATAAAATGGTACTCAATGAGTTTGAATTTGAATTTTCTCTCACCTAAAAGTGTTCCCACACTTTAGGGGTGGTTCAAGTTGATTCCTTCTACCACATGAGTCGTAGGTTCAACACTCTACCTTCACTCAGACTCTATTCTTTCTTGTCTTTTACATTTATCCAAAGGTAACTACACCTATATTGACAAGAAGGTGTTCATATGTGGTCCTCCATGTGAGGTACATTAATTGATGAGTAGTCCTGAATACTTATCCAAGCACTTAAGCTAGCTAAATGTGCCAAAAAATCCCCCTCAAGCCTAAGATGCTTGAGTCTTCAGTCCTTCATGATTTCTTGTAGACCAATCATTCATTTGAACCTCTTCAATTTACTTCCATCCAATGCCTTTGTCATCATATCTGCACATTATTGTTGTGTGGATACATATGAGAATTGTATCTCTCTACTCATGATCTTTTCTCTGACATAATGGTAAAGAACCTCTATATGTTTGTTCTTGGCATGATAAATAGGGTTAGGAACAAGATGTAATGAACTAGTGTTGTCTCCAAATATTTGTGGAGTAGAAGTATTCAACCCTAAATCTGAATATAGGGTCTTTATACACATAGCTTCTTGAGTAGCATTTGCAAGTCCTCTATATTCAGCCTGTATTGATTAAAGAGTAATTGTAGGTTGCTTCTTTGATGACCATGAGATCAATCTGGTACTACAAAAGTGAGATTGCCTGGTGTGCTTCTCCCATCATCTTTAGAACCCACCCAATGTGCATCAGAAAATAGTTTGACATCTATATCAGATGTATAAGGGTAATATAGCCATTCGTTAATTATGCCCTTCAAATACTTTAGGATTCTTTTAGCTGCTTCCATGTGAGGCTTCCTTGGGGTGTGCATGATTTGAATTAGCACACTAACTCCATAACATAAATCTACTCTAGTTAGAGTAGCATAGTTCAAGCTTCCGACTAGGTTTTGGTATCTAGTCATATCTTCAATTGCTTCTCCTTCATGAGCACTTAGCTTATGAATTACCTCCATGGGTGTCCCTACAACCTTTGTATTTTCCATCTTGAATTTGGCGAGTATATCTCCAATGTACTTTCTCTGATTTAGGAACACACCTCTTTTTGTGTATACCCTTCTATTCCAATTCTTACAAGGTGTTACACTCATGAGTACTCTAATTGTAGGCATTTTTGCCACACATCAGAATGTCTCTTCATAATCTATACCTTGGGTTTGAGACAACCCATTACCCACAAGCCTTGCTTTGTACCTCTTAATTGAGCCATTAGAAACCTTATTTACCTTGTAGCTTATCCATCTTGAGCCAATGAGCTTCAATAGATGGTTTTTTGGGAACCAATTCCCAAGTCTGATTTTCTTATAGAGCTTTTATTTCTCCTTTCATGGATGTCTCCATTCTAGTGTCTTCTTGGCCTCTTCTTATGTTGATGGTTCTTTAGATTTTGTATCCTATGCTTATATAAATAGAGTGTTTCGTGACCAAAGATGTGTCATAGCCATACCTTTCTAGCTTCTCTTTTGCTCTAGTAGATCTTCTTATAGTTCGTTGAGATGATTCGGTTGCATCTCTCAACTCCTGCACTTTAGATTTGCATTTGGAGTTCCAAGAATTGATTTCTCTTCTTGGAGTCTTCTGATCATCATCATAATCACTTGATTCTTCATGTATATGCTAATTCCTCTTTGACAATGTTGGAAATTCTTCCTCTAGGTCATACAGAAGTTTGATTTTCCTGCAATCATCTTCAAACCAAGATTTTCATCATCAAAATCAACATCTCTACTAAGAATGAAACCTTTATTGCTTGGATTTTATAGTCTATAACCTTTCTGATTAAGTTCATAGCCAATGAATATTTAATGGTCAAGGCTAGGTCTTCTTCCATTCCATGTTTCATATGGCATCATCCCATCCAATGCTTTTGATGGGAGTCTATTGATGAGATAGGTGGTTTTGGATATAGCCTCTATCCATAGGCAATTGGGCAACTTTTTCTCATTTAGCATTGACCTTGCAGCCTTGACTATGGTTCTATTCCTCCTTATTGCCACTCCATTTTGTTGTGGAGTATACTTGGTTGTAATCTCTCTTTTGATTCCTCTCTCTTGGAGATAAGAATCAAAGTCATGGGAGAAATATTCTCCCCCTCCATCTGCCCTTAGCCTCTTCAAAGTCTTTCTTGTTTGATTTTCAACAAGTGCTAGATATTTCTTGAAACAAGAGAACACTTCATCTTTATGCTTCATAAAGTATAGTATATTCCATCTACTACAATCATCAATGAAAGATACATAATACCTCGATCCGAAGATTGAAGGATCCTTGCTTGGCCCCCATACATCTGTATGGACTAGCTCTAATAGGTCTCCATGAATGTATCCCTTCTTTGTAAAGGGTTGCCTATGAGACTTGCCAAATTGACACGCATTGCATTTATAAAGCATGTGTTGCTTGGAGATATTTGGTAAACCAAGCACACTCTGATCCCTACTTATTTACTTTAGTGGCCTCTCATCTATATGAGCTAACCACTCGTGCCAAATTTCTAATTCTGATAATGTTTGACTACCATAATTGAATAAAGCAATGTTCCTAGTATCTTGGAGTTCAAATGTAAATAATCTATGTGACTTTTCTCCTCTTGGTATCCTCTTGAATCCCTGATGTGATCCTCAACAAATGCTCCATTCTTTGTGAATCTGACCTACAATCCTTTCTCAACAATCTGACCTACATATCTTGCTTAATAGGTTCATATTACCATTTGAAGACTTTATGTCGCCTATCGTCTCCGCTAGATGCCCTGTGTCATCTCCTATTTGGACTTCATGTCTATTCCTTGGATCCTCAAAGTCTGAGAGTAGAGCTACATTCCATGCTACATGATTTGAGCAACCTGAATCTATAAAGAATACATGTTGCACTACTCAAGCTATTGTTGTTCACTTCAATCTCTCAAGCATAGCTATAAAACTATTTTTGTGTGCTTGATCGAGATAGAAGCATGCTTCTATTAAACTTTTCTTCTGTTATCATAAATGCGGGATACTCAAGGTGTCTGTGTTATTCATTTTGATCTATCAACCATAGCTAGTAGTTGTGTGCTTGATTGAGATAGAGGCGTGCTTCTTGTTAAACTTTCTAGGGTCTACTTTGTGATTGCTTCTCTATGACCTTCCCACCTCTACTTCCTAGCTTCTAGATGTGGCACTCATGGAAAGATAGGTCTAGATCATATTTGAGGTCTTCTAACCTTGTATTACATGTGGCATACATGATAAGATAGGTCCGGATCATATTTGAAAAGTGTTCATGTTTCCTTTTTGTACATCATATGCTTTTGTGCATTGGATATTTTGGATTTTAGATGGCGAATTCCTAACCATCTTATTATCAACCTTTTTCACCAATTATGATTTCTCTTTTTGAAACGAAAAACCACTCGCTTATGATTTCTTATCCATGTGTCAAAGCTACCATTTTGCATCATGAAAAGAAGGAAAGCGCCGTTCTTCTTTTGCATTCTTATCTTCAGATTTTATGTTTTCACTCGATAGAAAATCAAAGCTGGTTGAAGGTGTAATGTACTAAATATAGATAAAAATAAACAAGGTGAAATGACAAAAGAGGATAGAGGGTAAATAACATAGCAAATCCATGGGCAAAAATTAGAAACCAGCATTACAATACAATCGGGATTTTTCAACATAGATTTCGATCACTACCATCAATTTTCACATTTCTTTATCCACCGGTATAGAAACATCAAATAACACATGGGCGTGGCAATATGCATCTAAAGATGTGCGGGTAGTTTTTGGTCCCCTGAATACATTGGTCATCATATACATCTCGAACAACATCTGTAGTGTTTTTGTACATCCATTGATATATTATAATAATCCTTATAGGCATTGAAAAGCAATTAAAAAATTAATCATTTCTATTAACAATATTTTGTCGATATACCCATCGGTGGTGAAAAAAAGTAAAATAAACAAAGAGGTTCCCATGCATCTCCAAGCTTATAAAGGCTTTTGTATGCACAGGCCTATACAACATGAACTAACATAACCATAATCATAATAATAATAACATAATCATAACTTGCATGAACCATGTACAACATAAATTTGCATAATCATATCATAGAGGTGTATGTATGCATAGAGTTCTACAATATGAGGCTACATAACCATAATCATAACAATAAGAGTAGCCGTAACTTGCATTAATTACAATAACATCATAACCATAAACTTTTCCATACCTATGCAATAAGATCATAACCATAAACATGTGCATAATTTTGTACGAGAATAACATCATAATCATAAACGACATAAATCTTAACTAAATATACCAAGTTTATAATCATAATTTTAAAGATAAACTAAACTTTAGAATGGTCGAAATGGAAGACAATACCTCATGTATAGAATAATACATAATACCTTGCATCCATATGATGCTCAAATAGGTATATACATATATGAAAAAATAAAACATGGTACATTGCATATATGAAGATTGCAAAAAAGATGTCTATAAAAAAACGTTACCATATTTTTTCATATATGTGATGTTATAATCATTATAACATCACATATATGAAAAAATAAAACATGGTACATTGCATCTGAAGATTGCAAAAAAGATGTCTATAAAAAAACGTTACCATGTTAAAAATGATATAAACAAGAGAGAGTACCCTAAAATAGAAAATAAATTTTTGTTAGTACATAAAAAGAAATATGAGAAAAAAATTAAATGTATATACCATCAATGTGCTCTCATGGATGTCGATGATGAATGGGATTTAAACTATCCAAAGGATCATTTCCCCCATCCTCTTTAAACTAAGAAGCAACCTAGCAAGTCCATGCGCATATACATCCTATTCCTTTGCACATGTTGGATGAAATCCAATGGATAAAAATTGCATTCAACCTAGCAAGTCCATGCGCATATACATCCTATTCCTTTGCACATGTTGGATGAAATCCAATGGATAAATATTGCATTCAATAAATAAAACAAGTAAATTGAAGAAATCATGTTTATGTATTTAACTAAAGTATACAAAAATTACTTACGAATGCATGACCAAATATATCCATTCGAGTGCTCCCTAAATGTAAGGTCTTCATGTCCACCAAACATGAAGGTGCTATAAAAATACTAGCATAGTGGAATAGACCAATACATAGATTTGAGAAAAAAACCTAGACAAAGAGAGACAAAAACTAGGGCATAGAGAAATCAAATGATCAAATTTCCAAGAGCAATGCGGTTACAAAAATGGTATTGTCCACCCTTGTCCTCCCGATATGGAGCTTGGATAGTGATATAATAGAATCTAGATGAAGGGCTTACTAGTGCACAATATTGTATATGTGAGGAGATGATGGGGTATGCTCCAGAGATGAGTTAGAATTGCACAAAACCTACTCTACTTGCCAGGTTGACTCCAAGGATTCTTAGTGGACTCCTTTGACATCACAATAGTGCATTTACAACCACTGGGTACTTTCAAACATAATTCCCAAAAGATTGTATTAAAATCAGTAACTTGCATATGCAAGGAGTGTGAGAAAACCTTCTATTTTTGGGAATGCAAGTGCTCAGTATTTTACTCAAAGCTCACAACCAGGTATGAATTGATAAGAGAGCTTTCTCACACATCTAATTCAATTTTATAGCTAACTAAAGCAAGTTATTCCATGATTTTGGAGGCACTATACACTGAGAAATCAGTTTAGCAACTAAGGGGGGTCATCTCGACATTTCAGGAACTAGATGATGTGTAGAATTGTTAACTTCATCAGTTCATATCTTGCGATTGGCTGAACCAAAAATAATGAAACCTGATATCTGGGTATTACACACTTCATTCTAACTATACTAAGTCAAAGCGGAGCAAATTATTGAGTAGACATAGATAAATCACTCCTGCAAAATCACTAAAATGATGAAGATGCAACACAGAACAGTAGACAGAAATGAGCTTGAAGAAATGTATAAAATTATGTATGCTAATGAACATATGATACAAGGAAAGTCTAGTGGAATATGCATACATACGTTGAGCTCAAGGTATGCTCAAGGAAGTATCTCAATATCTCTCAGAATGATTCACATTAACCCACGACTAAAAGCACCTCTATTTATACTCATCATATGAGTTTGAATTTGAATTTTCTCTCACTTAAAAGTGTTCTCACACTTTAGGGGTGGTTTAAGTTGATTCCTTCTACCACGTGAGTCGTAGGTTCAACTCTCTACCTTCACTCAGACTCTATTCTTTCTTGACATTTACATTTATCCAAAGGTAACTACACCTATATTGACAAGAAGGTGTTCATATGTGGTCCTCCATGTGAGGTTCATGAATTGATGAGTAGTCGTGAATACATATCCAAGCACTTAAACTTGCTAAATGTGCCAAGAAATCCCCATCAAGCCTAAGATGCTTGAGTCTTCAGTTGTTCATGATTTCTTGTAGACCGATCATTCATTTGAACCTCTTCAATTTACTTCCATCCAATGCCTTTGTCATCATATCTGCACATTGTTGTTGTGTGGATACATATGAGTTTTGTATCTCTCTACTCATTATCTTTTCTCTGACATAATGGTAAAGAACCTCTATATGTTTGTTCTTGGCATGATAGATAGGTTTAGGAACAAGGTGTAATGAACTAATGTTGTCTCCTAATATTTGTGGAGTAGAAGTATTCAACCCTAAATTTGAATATAGGGTCTTTATCCACATAGCTTCTTGAGTAGCATTTGCAAGTCCTCTGTATTCAGCCTCTATTGATTAAAGAGCAATTGTAGGTTGCTTCTTTGATGAACATGAGATTAATCTGGTATTGCAAAAGTGAGATTGCCTGGTGTGCTTCTCCCATCATCTTTAGAACCCACCCAATGTGCATCAGAAAATAGTTTGACATCTATATCAGATGTATAAGGGTAATATAGCCCTTCATTAATTATGCCCTTCAAATACTTTAGGATTCTCTTATCTGCTTCCATGTGAGGCTTCCTTGGGGTGTGCATGATTTGAATTAGCACACTAACTCCATAACATAAATCTACTCTAGGTAGAGTAGCATAATTCAAGCTTCCAACTAGGTTTTGGTATCTAGTCACATCTTCAATTGCTTCTCCTTCATGAGCACTTAGCTTATGAATTACCTCTATGGGTGTTGCTACAACCTTTGTATTTTCCATCTTGAATTTGGCGAGTATATCTCCAATGTACTTTCTCTGAGTTAGGAACACACCTCTTTTTGTGTATAGCACTTCCAAACCTAGGAAGTAAGTGAGTAAGCCAAGATCATAATCTTCAACTCTTCTTTCATTTGAGCTTTGATCCTCTTGATTCCATCTACATCATTACTTGTACTGATTGTATCATCCACATATACAGAAACATATATGACCTCTAAGGGATTCCTCTTTATGAAGAGGGAAGGTTCTACCTTGCTCACCATAAATCTTTTATCCTGCAAATAAGTGAGTAATCTATGATTCCAAGTTCTAGGATCTTGCTTCAAGCCATACAAGGCTTTCCTTAACTTGCATATATGTTCTCGATATGATTTATCTTCAAAACCAGGAGGTTGAGCCATGTATATCTCCTAAAAAATCCAATCATTTAGAATAGCATTTTTAACATCCATTTGATAGATATTCCAATTCTTCCAAGGTGTTACACTCATGAGTACTCTAATTGTAGGAATTTTTTCCACACGTTAGAATGACTCTTCATAATCTATACCTTGGGTTTGATAAAACCCCTTACCCACAGCCTTGCTTTGTACCTGTTAATTGAGCCATTAGAATTCTTCTTTACCTTGTAAATCCATCTTGAGCCAATGAGCTTCATAGATGGTTTTTTGGAAGCCAATTCCCAAGTCTGATTTTCTTATAGAGCTTGTATTTCTTCTTTCATGGCATCTCTCCATTCTAGTTTCTTCTTGGCCTCTTCATATGTTGATGATTTTTCAGATTTTGTATTTTATGCTTATATAAATAGAGTGTTGAGTGACCAAAGATGTGTCATAGCCATACCTTTCTTGCTTCTTTTTTGGTCTAGTAGATCGCCTTATACTTCGTTGAGATGATTCGGTTGCATCTCTCAACTCCTACACTTTAGCTTTTGCCTTTGAAGTTCCAAGAATTGATTTCTCTTCTTGGAGTCTTCTCATCATCATCAGAATCACTTGAGTCTTCATGTGTATGCTAATTCCTCTTTGACAATGTTGGAAAGTCTTCCTCTAGGTCATACAGAAGTTTGATTTTCTTGTAATCATCTTCAAACCAAGATTTTTTTATCAAAATCAACATCTCTACTAACAATGAAACCTTTATTGCTTGGATTTTATAGTCTATAACCTTTCTGATTAAGGTCATAGCCAATGAATATGCAATAGTCAAGGCTAGGTCTTCTTCCATTCCATGTTTCATATGGTATCATCCCATCCAATAATTTTGATGAGAGTCTATTGATCAGATAGGTGGTTTTAAATAGAGCCTCTATCCATAGGCAATTGGGCAACTTTTTCTCATTTAGCATTGACCTTGTAGCCTCGACTATGGTTCTATTCCTCCTTATTGCCACTCCATTTTTGTTGTGGAGTATACTTTGTTGTAATCTCTCTTTTGATTCCTCTCTGTTGGAGATAATAATCAAAGTCATGGGAGAAATATTCTCCCCCTCCATCTTCCCTTAGCCTCTTCAAAGTCTTTCTTTTTTTATTTTCAACAAGTGCTAGATATTTCTTGAAACAAGAGAACACTTCATGTTTATGTGTTTCATAGGGTATGGTATTGTCCATTTGCTACAATCATCAATGAAAGATACATAATACCTCTATCCAGAGATTGAAGGATCCTTGCTTGGCCCCCATACATCTGTATGGACTAGCTCCAAGAGGTCTCCATGAAGGTATCCCTTCTTTGTAAATGGTTGCCTATGAGACTTGCCAAATTGACACGCATTGCATTTGTAAAGCATGTGTTGCTTGGAGATATTTGGTAAACCAAGCGCACTCTAATCCCTACTAATTTACTTTAGTGGCCTCTCATCTATATGAGCTAACGGCTCCTGCCAAATTTCCAATTCTGATAATGTTTGACTACCATAATTGAATAAAGCAATGTTCCTAGTATCTTGGAGTTCAAATGTAAATAATCTATGTGACTTTTTTCTCCTCTTGCTATCCTCTTGAATCCTTGATGTGGATCCTCAACAAATGCTCCATTCTTTGTGAATATGACCTACAATCCTTTCTCAACAATCTGACCTACACTTGTTAGATTTTTTGTTATGGTTGGCGCATACAATATCTTGCTTAATAGGTTCATATTACCATTTGAAGACTTTACATCACATATCTTCTCCGTTGGATGCCTTGTGTCATCTCCTATTTGGACTTCATGTCTATTCCTTGGATCCTCGAAGTCTGAGAGTAGAGCTATATTCCTTGCTACATGATTTGAGCAACCTAAATCTATATAGAAGACATGTTTGTCTAATTTACCTTGCGTCATGGTCATATTCATCAAGAGTAATGAGTCTCCTTGAGTTTGATCATCTGCATAGTTGTTTTAGTCTCACCTTCCTCTGTATCCTCCTTGATAATTATTGTTGTTCTATGAGTTGTTGTTGTGGTTGTAACCATTGTTATTGTTGAATCTACCTCTTGCGCTTCCATAGCCTCCTCTTTTGTAGCCCCTTCCTTTTTGGTTTCTAGGGTTCCTAAAACAATTCTCAGTGATGTGATTAGTTAAACCACATATGGCACATGGAGAGGAGCTTTGAGATCTCCCATTGCCTTGTCTTCCTCCTCTATGTCTTCCTTTTGAGCCTCTACCTCTACCTGCAAAGTTTGCTTGAGAGGTACTACCTTCATCATCAGTCTTTTTACTCTTGCCTTTATGATCCTTATCCTTGTTCTTATCTGTATATAGGGTAGAGGATTGATCACCTTTTGATTTGCCTCCATTCTTCATAAGCTTTCCCTCATGTGTGAACAATTGTCACATGAGGTTGAAATTAGGAACTTCCATATTCATGTATAGGTCCACGGCTGTGGTGAAAGCTTTCCATTTTTCATCTGCCTTTATTCCATTAGTCACTTGACTCAGTATCTGCTCTTCATCAATGACTTCTCCAATATTCCCGATTGGATGTGTTATGCCCATTCTGGTGACAAAATCTATTACAATTAGCTTGGGCATCTTCTTAAGTGTAGTGAACTCCATCCATAATTGGTTTTTCCTTGCATTGGTACTTGATGAGAAGAATGCTTCATGAGTATTCAAATTTTCTTGTGAGGTCTTGCAATTCCTGATGTGTGGAAGTAAAAGCGGAAAGATTGAGTTAAGAATGTATGACTTGGCTAAAGAATCCTTTGAGCACGATGTGGTTAACCTCTCTTTTTCTTCTAGAGTTGGTTGTCATTTGTTTCTGAGGATTGGCATCATGTCAACTCCATAAATATAACCATACAGGTTTCTGCCTTGAAGATAAGCTTCCATTCTAAGTGACCAAGCTGTAAAATTACCTCCATCTCCTTTTGCTATTGCCACTCTTTCACAATAATATATGAGGGCTTTCAAAGCCCCCGATGAACAACCTTCTTGTCTTAATAATGTCTAGATTTGAGGATACCTCTGATTTATTTATGAGAAACTAGAGTGGATCCTATTAGTGGTTGATACTCTCAATCAATGCACTCTATAATGGAGCTCACTTATTCTTATCTTAAACTTCCAATGAAGGTGTCTCAAATTTTTATACTACACTTTTGCAAGTGATTGTATACATTGGTTCATAGTAGTGCAAAATTTATCCATATGTATGAATCTATTTTGATCACTGTTGTTATATTGGGTGTGATTAGAGTGACTTCTTGTGATGATCTATGTGAATATGGTAGTGTAGATGCATCATCACCATGAAAACCTCCACCCCCACCTGATGAGCATGGACCTCATGCTTGACGTGATGCACTAGATGGTGTAGGTCATTCTCTAAATGATCAAGCAAATCTTTGGTTCTATCATCTAGAGACACTCTAGAACTAGTGCATTCATGATACTCTAGATATGTGACACCCATATGTGTGGTATACCATTTAGATGATATAGTATGAGAAAGTGAGTGAGTAGGAGTCTCAAAAGGATTCAGAGAGGTGGACGTCACATACATCTATGAGGCCAACTACATCCATGTGGAAGTCTTGTTAGACAGGATGTCCTCAAGCTCTACAACAATTTAACATCATGGTGTATCATCGGCCATGCTACAAAAAAAATAGATGCATCAATATCATTCATATTAAGTTAATAAAGTTTAATTAAATATTACATAGCTAATAAAGCCCTACCTTTTTAGGTATTTAAATATATATTACAACATAAATCCTCAAATCCTAAGCTTTTTAATTGCATATATACTAGTATAGGTCATAAACTCCTACTCTTTTCGGTATTTATGTAGTTATACCGATATAATCCTAAAACATTATTTTTTAGATATCTATGTATATGTATTATTATAACTCCTTCTTTTGCTTGATTCTTTTGCATCTTTAGTGGAATCTGACTTAAGCGTCGTACTATTAAATATGGACCAATTT
The DNA here is from genome assembly GCA_020310875.1 of Ceratopteris richardii. Taxonomy (NCBI): domain Eukaryota; kingdom Viridiplantae; phylum Streptophyta; class Polypodiopsida; order Polypodiales; family Pteridaceae; genus Ceratopteris; species Ceratopteris richardii. Next base: position 161,620,894 of record CM035428.1, on the reverse strand, counting down.
TAATTTTTCATTAGAGTGATTGAAAACCTCTTGACATAGAAAATCATGAGAAACTTGATTGGATAACTCCACGATGCTAGAATGCCAATTATTTTGTTGTTTAAATACAACTCAATGATTTTATCTTTGTGATATTCAGAACTACAACACCATAACATTCATATTGGCCATGGTCTTTGACAATACATTCCATAGAAAATAAGCCAATGTATGTATGTATGCATGCATGCATGCATGTATGTATGTATATATGTATGTATGTATGTGTGTATGTATGTATGTATGTATGTGCCCACCCCAAACCTAGGGGATGGGCCATGGTGTGGGTGATCCACCATGTGGACCTCCCCAATTGCAAATATGGGAATATCAATGAGTCAAGATTTAGAGCAAACATGAATAAAATCATATGATTTAGATAAGTGGTATGAAAGGAAGAGTACCAATTGTGAAAGGATTCACGGATGAACAGAAATATAACAGAGTTCTAAGAAAGTCTTCTTAGAAGCTGTTCTATAAATCAAACAACAAACTATCAAGAAACAAAAGACTGATTAGTCAATGATAATGTAATAAATACTTTATAGAAATGAATGTGCTTGTAAATACTCCAGCGTTTGAGAAAAAAAACAATCAGCGAAAGCTGAAACGGGCCTCTAATTAAGTGGCCATTAATATTTTTGTGGCCTTTGTTTATGTACATACCATAAAATTGATAACGTCCTCCCTCACCAAAGGGAAGAAAGAATCTCATGTTTCATTGTTGATATTGGAGGTCTATCACCTAGATATGATAGTGTAGGGTATATAAATGATGTCAACATGTAAAGTTGGTTTATATATGCTATTTTGGTATATCTTTGAGGATTCTCGAATTGCCTCTATGGATGGATTACATGAAGAAGAATTTGTGAATGATTATGTACTAAATGTGTGCAAGAGTAAATGTATGGTAATGTGGTTAAGTAAATGAGTGCTTCATGATTCAAATTCAATATTTTAAGATCATTGTGAGCTTGTGAGCTTATTTACACTTCTGCATCGACACACCACACTCACCCTTGTTTATTCCATCAGTGGTGTGAGAGCTTGTTTTGCTTTATCAGTGGTATCAGAGCCACATATGCATGGCTAAGAGCCTATTGAAGCTCTTTGGGACATTGGAAAAGAGTACATGTTGTATGCTCGTGGATTGGACTCAAGAAGCATATGCAAGGAAGTATGCAAGAAGGATGCTAGCCTAGGAGGCATGGTTTAGTTGCAAGAAATTTTGTTTTGTAATTGAGAATTGAGACAGGTTTTTGGAAGCATTGGAGAAGGGTTTGGAAGACTACGATTCAAGTGGTAAAGGCAATGATCCATAAAAGCTATCGATCATTGAAGAAGTCCCTAAAGGTATATTTGGTTCATTTGAGTGATTGAAAAGTGCTTGAAGATATCTTAATTGAACACGTGTTTTGAAGAGGTTATGCACAAGGTGACCTATGTATGTATGTATGTATGTATGTATGTATGTATCCATGCATATATGCATGTAGGTATGTATGTATATATGCATGCATGCATGCATGTATGTATGTATGTATGTATGTATGTATGTATGTATGTATGTATGTACGTATGTATTTATGTACGTATATCTGTATGTGTGTTGGGAGTTCAACTCACAACCTCCTAGCTAGGAGTATGATAGTTGTTTGCCATCATTGAAGATCATTCTCTAACGTTCTCTCTTAAGGTATGATTCCTCTTATATTAATAGGATTATGTGACATTCTTTCCCCCTTAGATTGAGCATAATCCTCAATGCTCACGTATGGCCCCTTTGTGTAAATTGGTATGCTCCTTTTGAAGGATGAGCACTTTCATTTGTCCCAATTTATAGTACTTGGACCTATTTTGGACCTATGTAGCCACCCTTTTATGCTCAAAGTCCCATGCACCTTCATTTTTGGATACTTGGATATTGGTTGTAGGGTGTCAATGTGAGCTTTGCATTTTTTTATTACTCTATTTTTATGAACCTCATTGTAAATAACAGAATATTAACCGTTAGAAGAATCACCTCAAGTGGAGTGGCAACCAAGATATACTTCCACTAGTAAGGTGGTGTCATAATCTTGTATTCAGAGAAGTAGTGTAGATTGCAGATGGAGTCCTTGTAGTAGAAACTCTGAGTTCAGACCATTTGTAATGATATCTTCCTAATGGAATGGATTTCTCTAGTATTATTCTCTTTTGTTTGTCCGGTTATTGTATTTTTGTGTCTCATTAGTTGAGAAAGACATGATTTTGTATCCATTAATCGTGCAACTTCTGGAGGTGTAAATAGCATTTGAGGTCATGAAATCGTAGGAAAAAATTGTAGGAGCTAGCCATGCTAATCGAGAATGAAAGGAGTTAAAGGACAAGAAACCTTGGGATTCAAGAGTGGTACCAAACCTTCTGGATTTGGTATGGCTAGAGAGATTGTAGGGTAAGCTCGTGGCATCAAGAGAGGATTTTGTGCTCGTTTCTAGAACAAACGTGATCAAGAAGTGAAGGAGGAAGTGGAATTTCTCCCTTTAATACCGATAGATGAGGAGTGATAGAGTTGCTAGCCTCCTATGGCGGTTCCAATTCATAGAATTACTAGAATGCAATTTAATTGCTTTAGTGGGAAAGTAGATGATGAGTTAGATGTTCGTCTTTGACTGTTGAATACACAATGTGAACTATTGGAAGGCAAACAAGAAGATTCCTGGAAATGCCAAGGCTTTCAAGCCACACTCTATGGTGAAGCGGTCCAATGGCTACCTAAGTTGACCCCTTATCGTTTTGTGACATATGATGCTCTATGTACATCTTTTCTATGGAGATTCCATAAAGCAAAAATAATTGGAGCACTCTTTATAACATTGCATTATATGGTTGAACAATCTACTCAGACTATTTCGGATTGTGCTTCCTTGTTCTGAAGCACTTTACAATAGATTCTCGATAGAGAACACCCTCATAATGATGTGGTGCGAGGGTGGCTTATTGGATGTCTCAATCCTATGTTGAAGGCGAAAATGCTTCTTTATGGCGTGGATGATGTGAATGTTGGATCATATTATTGATGCTATCAAACAATTGGTGTAGAACGTAAAGGTATCTAACTCATTTTTGTGCTATAAAGTGGCCTATGGTACGAGCAGCATTTTTTACATTTTATCCGTCCTAAAGATGCAAGAGATAGTGGAGGAGTTAATGATAATAAGTAGTTAGCTCCCTTTAGACAAGGCCGACCAAATCATCGAAGCATGGATGAGGTCTACAACCTCTCAACCAAAATCAATGGGAAGGTGGAACTTACCCAAAAGATGGAAAAAGACCACAATGTTTATTTTGTATGGAGTTTCGATATATGAGATCAAACTATGTAGAATCAAAAGAATGGTTGGCACAAACAGGAAGCTAAGCTTAAAGCTTTAATGACTAGTATGGTCACACTACCTTATGAGGAGTCATTGGCAACTATTGTTACTAGATTTAGACAACATCAATCAGAGGATTCATGTCTGCAAAGTAGTATTTTATATAAAGGAAGTTCGGCAATAGCCTACTCTCAGTAGCAACATCGTGTATACAATCAAGCATCTAGTTGGGCACCATCTTCATTTTCTTTGCCAAAGAAAACTATGGCATTGTGTTGAGAGCTGCTAAATCAGAAGCAAGCTACAATCCCAAATACAACTAGTTCAAATTGAGTAATTTCTCTAACAAGCTGAGTTTTGACAGATTCAACTCTTATAAAGGAAAGTGTATAAATTTAGCGAGAAGAATAATTTGCTATAGAATAAAGAACTTCACCATAATTATAGACTATCCCAAATTCTTTGCAAGTGTTATATAAGTCAACTATTCAATAACACTTCGTTTAGCCTTTCAACGAAGCTCTTTTAGGCAAAGTTTGGATTCCTCCTTAAGAGATTACGATGAAAAAATATGCAGTTCTAATCAATCAAGTTGAAATCATGGAAGACAGATGGGTTGACTATGCTTTTCCTTTGATTATAGTATGGTAAAAGATCATACCCATTTCTAGAGTTTTGAGTGATCAAGGCTCTAGAGTTAATATTGGTAGGTTATCGATTTTTAGAGAGATGGGGTGGAAAAATATTCAATGAGCTTCATTTTATATTCAAGTAGTTTCAAGTGCCCAAGATTTGTTAATATTAGATCCACAAAAACCTTTTGAGCTAGATCGATGCTAGTGGCATCACAATTGGTGTAGTTTTAATTCAAGATGTGAGACCGATTGCTTTTAAAAGTAAGAAACTTTCTTAGTCTCAAAGAAACTACCTTGCCCATGTAAAAGAACTATATGCAACAGCTCATGAATTGAAACTTCGAAGACACTATTTGTACAGGGCAACTTTTAAAGTCTTCACAAACCATCACATGTTAAGTTGTTTCTATTCCTAGCTTGATCTATGACGGAGAAAGGATACATATGCTGAGTTAATGCAAGAATGTCATATGGAAATTCTGTATAGAAAATAAAGAGCAATACAATTGTAGATGTATTATCCCATATTTTGCATCACGTTATCTATACAATTATTG
>CM035428.1:161593804-161603804 GCA_020310875.1 Ceratopteris richardii | reverse complement strand
CTATGATCACCGTCATGTTGATATTATGTACCTACACACCACTTGCTTATTTTGAGGGCACCCAAGGGGGTCCTTTTATAGGCCTTTTGGGAAGATATTTGGAGATGAGATTATTTGGGAGAATATTCTAGATGTGACACATGTGTGGTAGAGAATACAAGATTGAAAAAATCCTAGAAGATTTTTGGACATTCGAAGGTGTGCATCTCATCCCATATGGTCATATCTTTGATATTTTCATGAAAAATCATAAAAATACTATAAATAGCACCTCCAATTTGTGGGAATGGTCTTGATATCCAAGTTTGAGTGTTTGGAATATTATATGCTTTAGTTTGGGTCCAAAAGTGAATCATATGTGTCCCATTTGTCAAGAATCTTTGTGTAGGAATCAAAAGTCTATGGTAGGGCTTGAGTCTTTAAAAATATGTTTGGACTCTTTCAAAAGAGAGAGTGGGTCAAGGTTAAATATTTGAATTTATAAAAACTACTTGTCCCACTCTATATTTAACTTAGGATTTGATTCTACCATTCACTATAGGTAAGGATAGCTACTTTACTAGGGTGGGGCCCACGTTATCCTTGGATTTTTATTTCCTAAAATACATATATTTATGGTTTTCATGAAGGCTTGAGAAAATGCAAATACTATAGGGGTACATACCTATACATGAGGTACTATTAAGGAGGTGTTTCAAAAAATATTTCCTCATACTTAGCGCTCTCCTTGGCTAGAGGAATTGATGTCTCTAGCCTTCAAAGAGTTTGTTGATGTTTCAAGGTGGATCATCTTCTTGTAGAACTATTGATATGTCCTTCTCCCTTGATTGATCATGTTGTTCATTGCTTTCTTTTGTCCTTTGCCAGTATTTCTTTAACCTCCATCCATTGACCTTCGTCTTGTGCACCTTCCTTGATATATCTATGAGTTGATAGCTTCCATTCTTGAACTTTGTCTTGATAAAAAATGGTCCTTCCCATCATGGTCAGAACTTTGTATCATGCCTATTATCAAAACGATTGTTATATTGTAGAACAAGAGTTCCTTCTGTTTACTCTTTATCCTTTAGTTGCTTGTCAAATTCCTCTGTTATTTTCTTTGCTTGATTGATGTAATGTTCCACTGCAAGCTCCCTTTTCATACTCATGTGTTGTAGATCTATAAGCCTCTTTTGGATTACCTCGTCTTCACTTTGTGCACTTTCTTTTAGCAGTACACGGAGACTTGGGATTTTCGCTTCTATTAGTAACAAGGCTTCTTTTCCATAGACTAAATGAAAAGGAGTGAATCCTAAGGATGCCTTGTAGGATGTGTGATATGCCCATAATGTTGTAGTGAGGTGCTTATCCCATTCCTTAGGATGCTTCTTCACCTACTTACTAATGATTTTACAAAGAATTCCATTGGTCTTTTCAGCAAGACCATTACATTGAGGATAATAGGGTGTGGAGTATCTATGCTTTATGTTTAGTCTACTCACTAGATCATTCAGAACATCTGATCTAAAACATGGACCATGATTAGATGCTATTTCTAAAGGTATTCCAAATCTACAACATATGAAATCATAAATGAACTTCCCAATATATTGTGTTGTCATTTTTGTGTTAGATGTTTTTGCCCATCTAGTCATATAGTCAACAGCCACAATGATGTAGTCCTTCCCTTAGCTTGTCCTTGGTAGGGGTCCAATTGCATCAATTCCCCATTTCTTGAATGGCCCATAAGATATGACTAGTGTCCTTGGTTCATACATAAGCCTCTTATTCCCTCTAATCTGATATTTACTACATGTTTTACACCAATATTGGACATCTTTATGAAGTGTAGACCATGTATACCCTGCTTGAAGTACTTTCCTTATTGTTATTTCATGTAAGAAGTGTCCTCCACATGCATGATCATGAAATGATTCTAGAATGCTCTTTATTTCATCTGATGACAAACCCTTGTAAGGATAAGATCCTTACCTTTCTCATAGAGTTGATCTCATATCAGTTGGTATTGTAGTTCCTTCTTTCCTAGTATATGCCTTTGTACCATGCAATCTTAAGGCATGCATTGGGCGAGGAGTTTCATCTCAATGTAGTTGAGAAACCAACTATAAAGTCAAATTACTAAGAATAAAAGAAGAATTATGTGTCAAATGTACAACAATGACACTCAATTCTTATCGATGCCACAACAACACACAACTAAGAGACCAAATTTAAACTTAAAATCATCTGATGATTCTCTCTTAAAAGTTCTTAATGGTATGATAATTCATTTATATATGCCCTACCATTTTATGTGTAAGTGTGCGCATGTATTTGTGTGTAAGTATGTGTGTAACTATAGGTCTCTAAGAAACAGAAAAATAAAATTAATATGTTTGGGAATGTGTGAATGTGCATGTGTATGAATATATGTGTGTATATGTGTAAGTGTTTATATGTACGTGTATGTGACTATGTGTGTGTATGTGTGTATATGTGTGAGTGTGTGTGGGATTTATATAAATATTTACCTGTCCTAAGTATGTATCTATGTATCTATGTATCTATGTATGCATTTATGTATGTATGTATGTATGTATGTATTTATGTATGTATGTAGTATGTATGTATGCATGCATGCATGCGTGCATGTATGTATGTATGTATGTATGTATGTGCCCACCCCAAACCTAGGGGATGGGCCATGGTGTGGGTGATCCACCATGTGGACCGCCCCGAACCATTCAAAGAATGAAAATATGGTAACATCAATGAGTTAAGATTTAGAGCAAACATGAATAAAAGCATATGGTTCAGATAAGTGGTATGAAAGGAAGATTACCAATTGTATAAGGATTTATGGATGAAGAGAAATATAGCAATGTTCTAAGAAAGTCTTTTTAGAAGCTATTTTATAAATCAAAGAACAAACTCTATCAAGAAAAACAAGACTGATTAGTCAGTGATTATGTAATAAATACTTTATAGAAATTAATGTGTTCGTAAATATCCAAAATTAGAGAAAAAAATACAATCAGTGAAAGCTGAACGGGCCTCTAATTAAGTGGCCATTAATATTTTTGTGGCCTTCGTTTATATACATATCATAAAATTGATAATGTCCTCCCTCACCAAAGGTAAGAAAGAAAAAACAAATTTAGCAGACACAACCCTATAGTAACCACTCTAACATAATCAAATTTAAGATATGTACATAGGCCAAGTGAAATAAATGGTTATATAACACAAAGTAAAAAATGATAATAATATAGAAAACTAAAAAGGCACACATTTTTTAAGACTTTTATCTATTATTGCAATTTTATTTGAAAAGTACAAAAGATATAAAGAAGAATATTCATATAGGGATATAATGAATGCTGATGATGATGTCTGAATCTATAGCATGCATCGAGTGAGGAGTGTCATCTTAACATACCTGCCAAGCAAACCATAAAACCGAATTAGTAAGAGGTAAAGACCCACTGTGGACGATAGGTACAACAACAACACTCATTTGTTATCCATTTCACACCAAACACATAATTAAGAACTTAAAATAATATGATGATGCTTTCTTAAAATTTTTTAAAGTTATTATAATTCATGTATATGCGCCGCTCCATATTATGTGTGTGTAAGTGAAAGTCTCTTAAGAAAAAAATAACAAAATGGATATATATTGGAGTTATATAAATTGTAAGATGCCACATTGATTTTCCACGCGAAAAAAAAAAGATGTGTAGGTAGTAATGAAATTTTATGTTTAGGATATTCTGATCATGTGTGCAAAATTTTGTAGCAATAAGTTTTTACATTCTCTCTCTAGAAAGTTGTCGCATGAGATTTGTATGTTAAATTTGAGCATGAAGATGAAGGAATCTGAAAAAGTATTGTATGAGAGAAAGGTAGAGTACTCTTAGTAGAAAAACTTTACCTGATTGAATTTTTTGTAGTTCCTATGTTTTATGTGTCATTTGGTTCCATGAAGATAGGTTAATGAAGAGATTTTTCATGTTTTTTCATCTCTCTTTAGAATTTTCAATTTTGCAGGGCCCAAAAGTGATATCTTAAAGCAAATTTGGACCTAAGGTGTCTCTAACAATGTTGTACAGATTTAAGAACTAAATATTTTTGTCGCTCACAAGCTTAAGCTAATTCCTCACCGTTTTTGAGTTACAGGCCTTCATTCATTCATCTTATTCATGTTCGCAGATTTAGAAAACGCACATGGGTATATGGGTTATTTTTGGGTGATTGACATGTGTGTGAGTGCGTTGCAGAGATCACCTCTATTTTTGTAGGTATGATTCTTGAGGTGGACATGAAAAGTAGATGCATGGGTGGTTTGGAAGTCTTGGATGAGACATGCGAAAAGACGCTATCTTGGAGCATGCAGATTCTAAGAGTGCGGATCTAGGAAGGCGTGATTGGTCGTGCACTAGCGAAAGGTGGAGATCCAAAAAAGACAAAGATTGAGAGATAGAAAACGACGATGGTCGTACAATCATGAGGATCATTTTTTCGGCTTCTCGAATTGCGATTGAGATTGGGATTGAGATTGAGAATGAGATTGAGATTGAGATTATGATTGTGATTGAGATTGGGATGATTTGTGATTGTGATTGAGATTGGGATTGAGATTGGGATTGAGACCAGCTCGGGGGTGGTCGGGTGGATGAGGCTTAACATTGAAGCTATCTGATAGATTTTGTATCACAAGTCAGAACTACTTGTAAATCTGCACAGCTAATAAAATTCTCTCTCCTCTTGTTCTGTGTATACTCTGTTTTCCTTCTTTATATCTTGTGGTGTCGAAGCCTATTATTCTGTGTGGGATTGTGATTCAAGATTAGGAGACTTGTTACATAAATATCTACCTACTCTATGTATGTATGTATCTATGAATGCATATATGTATTCATGTATGTATCTATGTGCATATGTATGTATGTATGTATCCATGTATGTATATATGCATGTATGTATGTATATAAGTATGTACGTATGTATGTATGTATGTATGTATGCATATATGCATTTAGGTATGTATGTATATATGCATGTATGTATGTATATAAGTATGTACGTATGTATGTATGTATGTATGTATGTATTTATGTATGTATATATGTATGTGTGTTGGGAGTTCAACTCACAACCTCCGAGCTCGGAGTATGATAGCCACTTTCCATCGTTGAAGATTGTTCTCTAATGTTCTCTCTTAAGGTGTGATTCCTCTTACATTAATAGGAGTATGTGACATTCTTTCCCCTTAGATTGAGCATACTCCTCAATGCTCACGTATGGCCTCTTTGTGTAACTTGGTATGCTCCTTTTGAAGGATGAGCACCTTCATTTGTCCCAATTTATAGTGCTTGGACCTATTTTGGACCTATGTAACCACCCTTTTATGCTCAAATTCCCATGCACCTTCATTTTTGGATACTTTGAGATTCTTTGTAGGGTGTCAATGTGAACCTTGCATTTTTTGGTTACTCTATTTTTATGAACCTCATTGTAAATAAAAGAATATTAACCGTTAGAACAATCAGCTCAAGTGGAGTGGCAACCAAGATATAGTTCCACTAGTAAGGTGGTGTCACAATCTTGTATCCAAAGAGGTAGTGTAGATTATAGATGGAGTCCTTGTAGTAGAAACTCTGAGTCCAGTCCACTTGTAATGTTGGAATGGATTTCTCTAGTATTATTCTCTTTTGTTTGTCCGGTTATCTTATTTTTGTGCATTGTTTTTGTAATTCTATGGAGTGAAGTCTATTTATTTACAGAGATAATTATACTATGGTTGGGAGTAGAAACCTATAGTTATGATATGATTGATCAAAAGTTCCCTTTCCCCAAACCCAATTTGCATAATGGAAAGTTGCTTTAGTGGGAATTTAGTTGCTTTAGTGGGAAACTAGATGATAAGTTAGATCTTCGTCTTTGACTGTTGAATACACAATGTGAACTATTGGAAGGCAAACAAGAAGATTCCTGGAAACGCCAAGGCTTTCAAGCCACACTCTATTGTGAAGCGGTCCAACGGCTACCTAAGTTGACCCCTTATCATTTTGAATGGTTGGCACAAACAGGAAGCTAAGCTTAAAGCTCCAATGACTAGTATGGTCACATTACCTTATAAGGAGTCATTGGCAACTATTGTTACTAGATTTAGACAACATCAATCAGAGGATTCATGTCTGCAAAGTAGTATTCAGTAGAAACATCGTGTATACAATCAAGCATCTAGTTGGGCACCATCTTCATTTTCTTTGCCAAAGAAAACTATGGCATTCTGTTGGGAGTTGCTAAATCAGAAGCAAGCTACAATCCCAAATACAACTAGTTCAAATTGAGTAATATCTCTAACAAGCTGAGTTTTGACAGATTCAACTCTTTTAAAGGAAAGTGTAGAAATTTAGCGACAATAATAATTTCGTATAGAATAAAGAACTTCACCATAATTAGAGATTGTCCCAAATTCTTTGCAAGTGTTATATAAGTCAACTATTCAATAACACTTCGTTTAGCCTTTCAACGAAGCTCTTTTAGGCAAAGTTTGGATTCCTCCTTAAGAGATTATGATGAAAAAAATATGCAGTTCTGATCAATCAAGTTGAAATCATGCAAGACAGATGGGTTGACTATGCTTTTCCTTTGATTATAGTATGGTAAAAGATCATACCCATTTCTAGAGTTTTGATTGATCGAGGCTCTAGAGTTAATATTGGTAGGTTATCGATTTTTAGAGAGATGGGGTGGAAAAATATTCAATAAGCTCCATTTTATATTCAAGTAGTTTCAAGTGCCCAAGATTTGTTAATAGTAGATCCACAAAAACCTTTTGAGCTAGATCCATGCTATTGGCATCACAATTGGTGTAGTTTTAATTCAAGATGTGAGACCGATTGCTTTTAAAAGTAAGAAACTTTCTTAGTCTCAAAGAAACTACCTTGCCCATGTAAAAGAACTATATGCAACAGCTCATGAATTGAAACTTCAAAGACACTATTTTTACAGGGCAACTTTTAAAGTCTTCACAAACCATCACATGTTAAATTGCTTCTATTCCTAGCTTGATCTATGACGGAGAAAGGATACATATACCTGTAAGAATTATATCATCAACATATATGCACATGTAAATGAACCCATCATCACTTGCTTTAACAAGCATTGCACATGTAAATGAACCCATCATCACTTGCTTTAACAAGCAAGCTACTATCTACTTTAGATACTTGGAAACCAAGTTCTTTCAAGAACTTCACAAGTCTATAATTCCATGCCCTTGGGGCCTGCTTCAAACCATACAAAGCTCTCTTTAGCTTACATACATGATCTGGATACCTTCCATTTCTGAATCCTTGTGGTTGCTCCATGAAAACATCATCTGAAATATAACCATTTAAAAAAGCATTCTTCACATCTAATTGACATAATTTCCAACCTTTACATGCAGCAATGGCTATGAGTGTCCTGATCATTGTCATCTTTGCCACAGGACTATAGGTCTCATCATAATCTATTCCATAAGTCTGAGCAAAACCTTTCACAACTAGTCTAGCTTTATATCTAGACACACTTCCATCTGCATACCTCTTTGTCTTGTAGACCCATTTGCATCCAATGATCTTCTGACTATTTGGTTTAGGAACCAAATCCCAAGTCTTATTCTCCATCAATGCATCATACTCTTCCTACATAGCTTTCTCCCAATTTTCCTTACCTTTTGCCTCTTCATATGTAGAAGGGTCTTCATCTGCCTTTATCATATAAGCATAATCTTTGGTAGCCAAAAAAGAAGTGTCATAGCTATACCTTGTAGGTTGCCATTTGTGTCTTGATGACCTTCTGAGTTCTCCACTTCTTGAAGTTTCTGGTTCATCACATTCTAGATCAAACATTGGCACTTCTTCAACTTCAACATGTACCTCATTGTTCTCTTCTTCATCAAATATATGAATCTTTGATTTACCTTTCTTTTGATTCACAACTTCTTCATCACCGCCATAAATATTGATTGTTCCTGCATACCAAGTACCTTGCTCATCAAATGTAACATCCTTTGATACAAGAAATTGTTTTGTGGATGGACTCCACAATCTATATCCCATCTGCTTATCATCATATCCAATGAACACATACTTTTCAGCTTTAGGTTCCAATTTGTGCCTTAATTGAGATGGCACATATGCATATGCCAAACAACCAAATACTTTGCAATGATCTAAAGTAGGTCTCTTACCCCACCATGCCTCATATGGTGTCATACCCTACAAAGCTTTACATGGTAATCTATTGACCAAATATGTGGCTATATTTACAGCCTCAGCCCACAAATAATTTGGGCAATTTTTCTCCTTCATCATGGATCTTGCAAACTCAACAAGAGTTCTATTCCTCCTTTCTGCTACACCATTTTGTTAAGGAGAGTACCTGCAAGTAATTTCCCTTTTCATACCTGCATTCCACAAATAATTACTGAACTCATTAGAGAAATACTCTCCCCCTCCATCTGACCTTAGTCTCTTCAACTTATGACCTATAATTCTCTCTGCATACACATGATAATGTTTGAATGTATTGAATACCTCTAACTTATTTTTGATCACATAGATAGTGATCCATCTGGTAGCATCATCAACATAAATCACATAGTACCTTGAACCATTGATATTGAAATCTTTTGATGGTCCCCACACATCTATGTGTACCAATTCAAGCTTCTCAGAATACATAAAACCATGCTTGGAATAAGATTGTTCATGAGCCTTACCTAATTGACATGCCTCACATCTGTATGTCATATGTTGACCTGCAACATTAGGCAATCCAAGCACTGAACCATTGTTAACCATATCTTTAATACCTCTTTCATTGAAATGTCCAAGCCTTTTGTGCCAAAGATCTAATTCAGAGATCTTATGTTCTCCATAGGTGTACAATGCATGACCAATGTTACCTTGAATCTTCAATGTGAACAAACTTCCTTCTTTCTTCCCTGAAACAATTTGTTTATACCCATTGCTAGGGTCTTCCACAAACACTCCTTCATTAGTGAACCTAACTTCATAACATTCTTCAACAATTTTTCCTACACTTATCAGATTCTTAGGAATTCTAGGAACATACAAAACCTTACTCAAGAGAGTACTTCCATCCTTGGCCTTCACTGATCCAACTGACTTCACATTATGCTTTGTATTGTCACCTGTTTGAACTACATGATTAGTTACCTTATTTTCCAAATCAGTCATCAATGCTATGTTGCCACTCAGGTGATTGCTACATCCTGAGTCAATGTAGAAGACTCTTTGATCTTCACTTTGCCTTTCACAAGTTGCATTCATTATCAATGTTGAATCCTCCTTCTGATCTGAAGCATAATTGTAATAGGTATTGTTGTATTGTTGACTTTGGAACCCTCTACCTGCATTTCTTCCAAAGTAACCTCTACTACCTCTACCTCTGAAATTACCTCTTGATTTTTGCCACCTCTTCCTCTTGAATTAAAGTTCTGATTATATCCACCATTACTCTGAGTATTATGCCTATAATCATTAGCTAAATGATTTGTCTTACCACAAATCTAGCAAGCTTTGACTCCATCTTTATTGCCACCTCCTCTTCCTCTTAGGAAGTTAGCTTGGCTAGTTGTACCTTCATCTTCATTTGCTTGTTTCTTCCCTTTGATATTCTTCTTCTTATTCTTTGAATACATTGCATGACCTGCACTTTTATCACTTTCACCTTTGACATCCTGCTCAAAAGTTAGCATGTGTCCTAGCAACTGATTTAAATCAGGAGTAAAATGATCTAGTGATAATTCAGTAGACAAAATGAATGGCTTCCATTTTTCATCACCTCTCAAACCTGTGAGGATTTGTCTTACCAATTTATCCTCCTCAATATCTTCATCAACTGCTCCTTATGCATCTGCAATGTCCTTCATCATTGTTACATAATCTGAGATGGACTGAGAGGCCTTCTTCTTGAATGTGGTAAACTCTGCCCA
>CM035428.1:161571304-161586304 GCA_020310875.1 Ceratopteris richardii | reverse complement strand
GAAGAATCTTTGTGTAGGACTAAAAAGTCTATGGTAGGGCTTGAGTCTTTGAAAATATGTTTGGACTCTTTTAAAAGAGAGAGTGGGTCAAGATTAAATATCTGAATTTATAAAAACTACCTATCCCAGTCTATATTTAACTTAGGATTTGATTCTACCATTCACTATAGGTAAGGATAGCTACTTTACTAGGGTGGGGCCCACGTTATCCTTGGATTTTTATTTCCTAAAATACATATACTTATGGTTTTCATGAAGGCTTGAGAAAATCCAAATACTATAGGGGTACATACCTATACATGAGGTACTATTAAGGAGGTGTTTCAAAAACTATTTCCTCATACTTAGCGCTCCCCTTGGCTAGAGGAATTGATGTCTCTAGCCTTCAAAGAGTTGGTTGATGTTTCAAGCTGGGTCATCTTCTTGTAGAACTACTGATATGTCCTTCTCCCTTGATTGATCATGTTGTTCATTGCTTTCTTCTATCCTTTGCCAGTATTTCTTTAACCTCCATCCATTGACCTTTGTCTTGTGCACCTTCCTTGATATATCTATGAGTTGATAGCTTCCATTCTTGAACTTTGTCTTGATCAGAAATGGTCCTTCCCATTGTGGTTGGAACTTTGTATCATGCCTATTATCAAAACGATTGTTATATTATAGAACAAGAGTTCCTTCTGTTTACTCTTTATCCTTTAGTTTCTTATCAAATTCCTCTGTTATTTTCTTTGCTTGATTGATGTAATGTTCCACTGCAAGCTCCCTTTTCATACTCAAGTGTTGTAGATCTATAAGCCTCTTTTGGATTACCTCTTCTTCACTTTGTGCACTTTCTTTTAGCAGTACACGGAGACTTGGGATTTTCGCTTCTATTAGTAACAAGGCTTCTTTTCCAAAGACTAAATGAAAAGGAGTGAATCCTAAGGATGCCTTGTAGGATGTGCGATATGCCCATAATGTTGTAGGTGCTTATCCCATTCCTTAGGATGCTTCTTCACCTACTTACTAATGATTTTACAAAGAATTCCATTGTTCTTTTCAACAAGATCATTACATTGAGGATAATAGGTGTGTGGAGTATCTATGCTTTATGTTTAGTCTACTCACTAGATCATTCAGAACATTTGATCTAAAACATGGACCATGATTAGACGCTATCTCTAAAGGTATTCCAAATCTACAACATATGAAATCATAAATGAACTTCCCAATATATTGTGTTGTTGTCCTTTTTGTGTTAGATGCTTTTGCCCATCTAGCCATATAGTCAACTGCCACAATGATGTAGTCCTTCCCTTAGCTTGTCCTTGGTAGGGGTCCAATTGCATCAATTCGCCATTTCTTGAATGGCCCATAAGATATGACTAGTGTCCTTGGTTCATACATAAGCCTCTTATTCCCTCTAATTTGATATTTACTACATGTTTTACACCAATATTGGACACCTCTATGAAGTGTAGACCATGTATACCCTACTTGAAGTACTTTCCTTATTGTTATTTCATGTAAGAAGTGTCCTCCACATGCATGATCATGACATGATTCTAGAATGCTCTTTTTTTCATCTAATGATGGACCCTTCTAAGGATAAGATCCTTAACTTTCTCATAGAGTTGATCTCATATCAGTTGGTATTGTAGTTCCTTCTTTCCTAGTACATGCCTTTGTACCTTCTTTAGGTGCTTGGGTGGTTCTCGAGTGTCAAGAAATTTGATGATATCTTTTAATACTTCTTGACCTACAAAATTGTTGTCTCTAAGCTCATGGATGCTATGAAACCATCAAATTGCTCATTTGCTAATGCATCTGCTTTCGGATTTTTGCTCCCTGGTACATGACATATTTGAGTATTATCAAATTGTTTTAACAACACTCTTACCCTTTTCGACCATTCAAACAATTTTTGGCTTTGGCAACACCAGACATTTTGTAATTGCTTAATTATCAACATTGAACCTCCTTTTATAGTTAACCTTTTGATACCATGTTAAACACATTCATGTAAGGCCTCACATAGTGTTGCATACTCTGCTTCATTATTTGAATGAGCATTAGAAAGAGTTTGTTGCATACTCGGAGTTACTGACTTGGAGTTTGCTACATACTCTACTTCATTCATCCATAGGCAAATGGTCAAGAAAAATCACTAATAAGAATTTGTAGCATATTCTTAAAAAATTAGTGCATAACAATCAGAAGAATTGGGACTTGTTGTTAGATTCAGCATTGTGGTCATTCAGAAGAGCTTTTAAGGTAAAAACAGGAATGACAGCATTTAGATTAGCATATGGTTTAAAAGTAGTAGTCCTAATGGATTTTGTGGTCCCAATTTTGAGAGTAACAGTAAAAAAGATGTCTCCTAAATTATCCGTCAAGCATCAGAGTAAGTATCTTCTTCAATTGGAGGAGGATTGTTTAGTTAGTGCATACTGTTGGGATAGATGGATGGACACTCCAAGAGATTGAGAAGGTACTACCAAATGCTGCTTAGTACCAACCCCTTGTAGCTTCAGAGTTGAGTTGTGGGCCCTTTTAGGTTTCCAATAACACTCTACAAGTGCCTATGTACTTTGGAAATGATGTGAGAAAAGATTGAATCAAAATAGACTACTTCCAAATAGAAGGATCAATGAAAAACCTTCTATTTTTTATCACACACCTACTACTTGTTATGCTCAATTCTATTAGTACAGTAGGAATTATATAAATTCCTTTTAGAGCTATCTAATTAGCTTAGTAAGCTAATGATTACAAGTGAAATCACTTGAAATGATGCACTATACACAGAGCAATCAATTTAGGAATTAAATCATCACCCCCAATTTTTTAGGACCTCTACAGAGTTTGACTAGTGAGTGCTTTGATGCGCTTTTCTCCAAATTGGCTGAATTGATTCCCTTCAAAATCTGTGAGCATGTAGATAACTTGGATCTGATTCCAACAAGCTATAGGCCATTGAAAATGGTGGAGAATGAACTGAGATATGAGCAGCACAAGTTGACAGTTATGAATGAATATAACAGAGAAATCATAGATGAACAATGTAGATGTATTGTATTAATGAACAATGTTGTACAAGATCATAGGCTTGACAATCATAGCTTAATGATAGGGATTAGTGTGGGCTACAATGTAGGCCTCACACTCTTACAAAATGACCATGAACGCGGGAATTGAAGGCCTATTACCTGCGGCTTTCCAAGTCACTTTATATAAGTGTTACATTCAAATTTATATTTGAATTCAAATTTTGGCTCTCTCTAAAAGTAGTCCTTCAATCTAGGAAATATTCCCTCAATGAATTAGTTACTTTTCTAACTAACAAATCCACGAGTTTTTGGTAGGTGATTACAAATATTCTCTCAAGTAAAATAAATGACTTTTATGAATGTAAAAGGATAAAATTCTCCTAGCAATGGTTTCCATGGGGCTTCATATGTTTAGGCACTTCAAGCCAAATGTGTGGGCTTGGACTTTGCACCAACAGCTCCCGCTCAAGCCAAACATTTTGGCTTGGTCTTCATCTTCAATCTTCATGAATATCCTGTAATCCAATCATTGATTTAAACTTGCAAAGTTTTGTACCATCTAATGCTTTAGCCAACAAGTCTGCACATTGCATATTAGTTGATACATATGCCAATTGAATATCCTTGCTCAATAGCTTCTCTCTCACATAATGATAGTGGACCTCTATATGCTTGGTCCTAGCATGATAAATAGGATTTGCAAGATGTAGTGAGCTGGTATTGTCTCCAAAAATCATTGGAGAGGTAGTATGCAAACCTAATTCTGTATACAACAATCTGATCCATATGGCCTCTTGAGTAGCATTGGCCAATCCTTTGTACTCTTCCTCTATAGAAGATAAAGCAACAGTAGGTTGCTTCTTCGAAGACCATTATATAGGCTTATTAGCTGCGAAGGATAGGTATCCTGAGGTACTCCTTCTATCATCTTTGCATCCTACCCAATCGGCATATAAGTATATCTTGATCTCCAAGTCTGATGTATAAGGGAACTACAACCCATGATTCTGGGTGCCCTTAAGGTACTTCAAAATCCTTTTGGCAGCCTCCAAGGAGGTGCCCTAGGCTTGTGCATAAATTGACTTAGAACACTTATTCCATAAGGAATATCAATCCTTGTCAATGTAGCATAGTTCAAGCTTCCCACTATGCTTTGCTAACCTACAACGTTCTCAAGTACATCACCTTCATGAGCACTTAACTTTAGGTTTACCTCCATTGGAGTACTAGCAACTTTGACATCTTGCAATTGCAACTTCTTCAACATATCCTGTATATACTTTCTTTGAGTAATATAACTTCCAGAGTTAGTATAGACTAACTCAAGTCCTAGAAAGTATTTCAGTGATCCAAGGTCACTAATTTTGAACTCCATCATCTGATTTTTTTATCTGCTTGATGCCATTAACATCATTTCCTATAAAGATGATATCATTAGCATATACACATAAGTATATTACCTGTGAATTACTTCTCTTGATGGACAAAGAATCATCTCCTTTATTCATGACAAAACCTTGATCCTGAAGGATGTTGGAATATGCAAGTCCACATCATTTCTTCAAAGTATTATTATAGGTTGAACTCTTTATTAAAGTTCATTATATTCTTAGAGTGATTTATTATGTTTTCCACATCAGCGATAGTCATGAATAAAGCATATTTGAATTCAATGCCAAGTTGGAAAAGTGTTCCTATAATTTAGGAAAAATTTCAAGACAGCAGCACACCTTTTCTAAAGGTAGTTTTGCACGGATCATATCTCGCTAAGAGTGCATCCTTTTTGGTTGATCTAAAATCTGAAATGTTCTGCATAATATCATGTATCAGCTCACCAAAAATCTCCCAAAAACTCATCTCCAAACTCAAGTTATGCTGGCCGCAAGTTGGTAGGTAGCGAATTGGCAGATTGCTGAAAACGACCAGTAGGCCAACTTTGGAAGCTTGTATCTTGAGCTACGTGTGTCATCTCAAAATGGTTTCTTTAGCAAAATTGTTCTCCATATCATGGAGAATCTCCATGTAAAACAGTTTCACCAAACTCCCACGTGTTAAAGGGTTATGCCTTTTTAAACAGAAGCGTCTGAGCATTTTCGGCAGATAGATAGAGGGCTAGAGTTGAGAGACAGTCGACTCATTTCTTGTAGTTGTGGAGTGAATCCTAGGGATTGAAGTGGAGTGGTGTATACCACACACTCTTGACCATTATACATTGGCTTCATTTGTATCATTGATCTCATTTGATAGTGTTATTAGCTTTGTTCTTTTCAAGTAGTTTGAGCTTGAGTTAGCTTCTACTACTGAACTTTGTATTCTTGTTAATTTAAAGATTGCTCACTTATTTGTCTCTCATATCTCATCTCATATATTCTTTGAGAGTGTGCTTAATCCCAGCTCCTCATTTTTTCTCATGGTATCAGAGCACCTAGGTTAGAAGTGCCTAGTGTGAGCATATTTGAGTAAAGGGAAGAGAATCGATTCAACTTGTTGCAGCTGAAGATGCCACCAAGTCTCCATAACCTACACTTAGGAGTTGAGAAGCTCAATGGCAACAACTATGCTACATGGAAGGTAAAGATGGAGTCCTTACTTTTCTTTCAAGATTGTTGGGATTTAATTTTGATGGATAGACCGACTGGAAGTGAAGAAGAATTATCCAAATGGGATAAGAAGGCCATGTTTGCAATTCATATGACAAGGTTGAGTGTCAAAGATGACATTCTCAGCCATCTCCTTGATGTGAAGACTCCCAAGGAGGCATGGGAGACATTGAAGAATATATACGAGTCCAAGAGCACCTCGAGGCAACTGGCATTGAGGGTTGAACTTACCAATTGTACGAGGAAGCAAGGAGAGGATGCTTCAAGCTTCATCAAGAGAGTCAAGGATCTACATCAACAACTAGTGGCTATTGGAGATAAGATGTCTGACAAAGAGCTCTCTACAATCATCATCCATGGATTGTGAGATGGATATGAAGGCTTAGTTCAAGGCCTCATCATCTTGAGGGAGAAGCCATCTCTTGAGGAGATGGAACAAATTTTCAGAGATGAAGATCAGAGGCAGGCTGCAATGAAGTCAATACATGATGGAGGAAAGGCATCAACATCGAATGACAAAGCACTCTTCTCATCAAGGGGAAGAGGAAGATTCAACACACAAAGAGGAAGAGGGCGGCATCAGCCTACTCACAACCAAGATCGACAAAATCATGAAGGTAATCAATCTTTCCAAGAAAGAGGACATCCTTCCTCAAGAGGTAGAGGAAGAGGAGAAGATAGAGGTAGATATTACTCTATCCAATGTTACAATTGCTCTAGGTATGGCCATTTTGCTAAAGATTGTGGGAGTAATCGAGATAATGGGAGAGGAAGATCAGCCTGCTACATGGATGGAGAAGGTGGAAATGAGTCCACTCATTTCGAAGAAGATTCTTCACTTGTATCATTAGAAGAGATAGCAGCCCATACACATGATCCCAAAGAGGAACCATGGTGGATCGATAGCGGAGCAAGTTTTCATATGACTTCTCATGTTCAATACTTTTCTAATATTGATGAATCTCATAATGGTACTATCTTTATAGCAGATAGTACTCCAAATTCTATTGCAGGGAAAGGTGACATACTCATTCGATTGGGAATGGAAGAGAAAAAGACGCTTGGCAATGTTCTCTTGGTACCATTGCTTACCAAGAATCTACTTTCATTTGGAGCTATGACTGAGAAAGGACTCAAAATAGAGTTTGAAGGCCAGAAATGCCTCATTAAAGATCCAAAGAATTCCTACAAAGTGGTTGCTAGAGGAAGAAAGCAAGGAAAGCTTTTCAAGTTAGAAGGAGAAGTCTCAACATTTTCAGAAATGAGAAATGACAAAGCAACCCCCATTGTGCCTACCGAGTTATGGCACAAGAGGTATGGTCACTTGAACTTCAATATTATGTGTATGCTGAAGGAGAAAGGCATGGTCATTGGAATTCTAGCCTTACAAAGGATTGGAAAAGTGTGTGAAGCGTGCTGCCTTAGAAAGCATGCTAGGAGTAAGTTCTCAAAGAGCAGCTCAAGGGCACATCTTATACTTGATGTGGTGCATGCTAATGTATGTGACTCAGCCCACACTCCCTCACTTGGAGGGAATATTTATTTTATTACCTTCACGGATGATTTCTCTAGATATACTTGGGTTTATTTTATGAATTCCAATGCTGATGTATTTCAGATTTTCAAACACTTTCATGGTATGGTGGAAAAGATGACGGGACAAAGACTAAAGACTCTACAGTCTGACAATGGAGGACAATTCTTGTCGAAGGATTTAAGCCATTATCGACTTGAGAGTGGCATTCAAAGGCACTTACTTGCAGCTACACTCCACAACAAAATGGAGTGGCAGAGAGGAAGAAAAGGACATTATTTGAAGCAGCAAGATGCATGCTCAAAAACAAAGGTCTGAGCAACATCTTTTGGGCTGAAGCAATCAACACTTCATGCTATTTGATGAATAGGTCTCCTACCGAAGTCTTGAAGGGCATTACTCCCTATGAAGCTCTTCACAACATCAAGCCTAAGGCACATCATTTAAGATTTTTTGGTTGCCTCGCATTTTCTCACATTCCAGATGAAAAGAGGAAGAAGCTAGATGACAAGTCAAGGAAATGCATCTTTGCTGGATATAGTGATGTAAGCAAAGCTTACAAACTTTATGATCCATGTAAGAAGGAGACATTCATATCAAGGGATGTGATTTTTTATGAGAATTCAAGCTTCAATTCAGCATCAATTTTAGATTTGGATAAAAGCTCTTCAACAACAGTTAAAGTTGAAGTTCCCTCTTCTACAAATGAGGAAACCATTGAAGAATTAGATGAAGAAGATGAAGATCATCGTGCAACTCTTAGAAGGTCTTCAAGGATCAGAACACAACCTCAAAGACTTAGATGTCAACGAGGTAATTCCTCAAATTTTGAGCAAAGTAATGTTGCTTTGCTTAGCTCTATTTTACAACATGACGAACCGTCAACATACAAGGCTACTAGTACTCAAAAAGAATGGCAAGAAGCTATGGACAAAGAGATGGCTGCTCTTCATCAAAATGGGACATGGAAGTTATGTCCATTACCTCCCAACAAGAAAGCAATCTGATGCAAATGGATCTACAAGCTGAAATTCAACAAGGAAGGGAAGATAGATAGAGACAAAGCAAGGTTGGTAGCTAAAGGATATTCTCAACAATATGGATTGGATTATGATGAAACATATGCTCCAGTAGAAAAGATGAGTTCAGTTAGGTTATTACTTTCCCTTGCCTCCATATTCAAGTGGAAGGTGAAGCAAATGGATGTCAACAATGCCTTCCTTAATGGCATACTTGAGGAAGAAGTCTACATGCAACAACTGGAAGGATACATTGTCAAAGGTAAAGAGCACATGGTATGCAAACTTCTCAAAAGTTTTTATGGTTTGAAGCAAGCTCCCCGAGCTTGGTATGCAAGGATTGATGAGCATCTTTGCTCTCAAGGCTTTCAAAGAAGCAATGTTGATCATAGTTTGTAATATAAAGTCAAGGGAAAAGATATTGTTATTGTTCTTCTATATGTGGATGATCTCATGTTGACAGTAAGCAATGAAGCAATGATTGAAGATGTTCAAAGAAAACTCTCTAAAGAGTTTGAAATGAAGGATCTTGGCGACTTACACTACATTCTTGGCATCGAAGTCTCTTTACTAGAGAAGGGAGATATATTTACCTTTTTTCCATTCTTGATAGGTTTGAGATGTCTCACTCTAAGTCGGTCTCTACTAGGATCTCTCCTCTATTTGACCATCACAAGACCTAATATTTGTTTTGTAGTGAACTCTCTCTCCCAATATCTACAAGCTCCCAAAGTATCTCATTGGAATACAGCCAAGAGGATACTAAGATATTTGAAAGCAAACTCGGTTGATAGAAAGAGCATAAGTGGAAATGCCTTCTTCGTAGGCAATGGAGCTATTTCATGGAGTTCCAAAAAGCAAAGTACGATCAGCTTATCCTCTATAGAAGCTGAATACAAAGCTCTCACAACCTCAACTTGCGAAGCTATCTGGCTAAGAAGATACTTGGATGAGATTGGTTTCGGTGAAAACCAACCTACCACCATTCATTGTGATAATGTCTCAGCTCAATCTTTGGCAAAGAATCCAGTCATGCATCAATGAGCCAAGCACATTGAAGTGAGGGAGCACTTCATCAGAGAGAAGATACAAAGTGGTGATATAATCTTACACCATTCCAACACAAAGGAAAATGTGGCTGACCTCTTCACTAACGCTCTCAGCAAGGAGTTGTTCATCAAGCATAGATCATCACTTGGCATGATGGAGCTCCCCTTAAGGGAAGGAAGTCATGAGTAAGGGAAGGCTCATCATGCATATTCAACAAATAAGGGAAGGCTCATCTTCATATGCCTTCAACAAGCATTTTATTTCAGGTTCTTATTATTTTGAAGATGTTGGACTTGATGGAAGGTGTTGGAATATGCAAGTCCACATCATCTCTTCAAAGTACTATTATAGGTTGAACTCTTTATTAAAGTTCATTATATTCTTAGAGTGATTTATTATGTTTTCCACATCAGCCATAGTCATGAATAAAGCATATTTGAAGTCAATGTCAGTTGGAAAAGTGTTCCTATAATTTAGGAAAAATTTCAAGATAGCAGCGCACCTTTTCTGAAGGCAGTTTGCACGGATCATATCTCGCTAAGCGTGCATTCTTTTTGGTTGGTATAAAATTGGAAATGTTATTGATAATATTAGGTATCAGCTCACCAAAAATCATCCGCAAACTCATCTCCAAACTCAAGTTATGCTGGCCGCAAGTTGGTAGGTAGAGAATTGGCAGATTGCTGCAAATAGATAGTAGGCCAACTTTGGAAGCCTGTATCTTGAGCTACGTGCATCATCTCAAAATGGTTTCTTCAGAAAAATTGTTCTCCATATCATGGAGAATCTCCACCTAAAACAATTTCACCAAACTCCCATGCATTAGAGGGTTATGCCTATTTAAACAGAAGCTTCTGAGCATTTTTGGTAGACAGACAGAGGGTTGGAGTTGAGAGACAGTCGACTCATTTCTGATAGTTGTGGAGTGAATCCTGGGGACTGAAGTGGAGTGGTGTATACCACACGCTCTTGATCATTATACATTGGCTTCATTTGTATCATTGAGCTCATTTGATAGAGTTACTAGCTTTGTTCTTTTCAAGTAGTTTGAGCTTGAGTTAGCTTCTACTACTGAACTTTGTATTCTTGTTGATTTAAGGATTGCTCACTTACTTGTCTCTCATATCTCATCTCATATATTCTTTGAGAGTGTGTTTAAGCCCAGATCCTCATTTTTTCTCAAAGGAAAGTAGTCGAGCTATGGTTCCATGCCCTAGGTGCCTGCTTCAACCCATAAAGAGCTTTGTTCAATTTACATACATATGTTACCTTGTTTGGGTCTTCATAGCCAGAAGGTTGAGACATGTACACCTCCTTTGAAATCCAGCCATTTAGAAATGCATTTTTTACATTCAGCTGATACATATTCCAATTCTTTGATGCGGCCTCACTTACCAATACCCTGATAGTTGGCATCTTCGCCACAGGTGAGAATGTTTCTTCATAATCAAATCCTTGGGTTTGTGCAAAACCCTTAGCCAAGAGTCTAGCTTTGTACTTGCTTATTGATCCATCAGAATTCCATTTGATTTTATAGATCCATTTAGAACCAATTACTTTCATAGACTCCTTCTTTGGTACTAGTTCCCAAGTATCACTCTCCTTGAGTGCTTCAATTTCCTCATCCATAGCTTCTTTCCATTCTACCTTGGTCTTTCCTTCTTCATATGATGATGGTTCTTCAAATAACATGTCTTTCGCAAGATAAACAGAGTGCTTAGTAACTAGGGAAGTGTCGTACCCATATCTCATATTCTTCTTGCTCTCCCTTTGTCATCTTCTCATTGCTTGGTTGGATGATTCAGGTATATCCTCCAACTTCTTCATCTTGACTTTGCCTTTGGACTTCCATGCCTTGAACTCTTCTAGGTTGATGATGTCCTCATCATCTGAGTTGGTGTCTCCATTCTGAGTAGGATCCTCCTTAGTGAGGCTTGGAAACTCCTCTTCCAAGTCATAAGGTAGTTTCACTTTCCTGCATTCACTATCAAACCAAGAGTCATTCTCATCAAAGACAACATCTCTACTGACCATGAATCCCTTATTTGAAGGGTTGTAGAACCTGTATCCTTTCTGATTCAAGTCATATCCTATGAATATGCACTTCTCTGCCTTAGGGTCTAGCTTACCTCTTATCTAAGAAGGGATATGCACATAAGCTACACATCCAAAGATCCTGCAATGATCAAGTGAAGGCCTCCTAACATGCCATGCTTCATATGGGATCATCCCATCAAGAGATTTGGATGGCAACCTGTTTACAAGATAAGTGGTAGTAGATACACTCTCTACCCACAAGTAGTTAGGTAATTTTTTCTCATTCAACATTGACCTAGCTGTTTCAATAATTAATCTATTTTTCTTTTCTGCCACCCCATTTTGCTTAGGGGTATACCTTGTGATTTCTCTTTTGATTCCTTAGTCCTACAAGAATATATCAAACTCATTTGAGAAGTAGTGATCTCCTCCATCTGACCTTAGTCTCTTTAGGTTTCTCCCTGTTTGGTTTTCAACAAGTGAAAGATACTTTTTAAAGCAACTGAATACTTCATCTTTGTGCTTCATAAAGTACAATACAGTCCACCTACTATAATCATCAATGAACGATACATAATACCTTGATCCAAAAATTGAGGGATCCATACTTGGTCCCCTCACATCTGTATGGACAGGCTCTAGGTAGTCCTCATGCATGTAGCCTTTCCTAGAGAAGGGTAACCTATCCAAACTCACAGGCACCACATTTACAAATCATGCATTGCTTGGATACATTAGGTATCCAAATCACACATTGATCTCTACATATTTGTTTCAAAGTTCTGTCACCAACATGCCCTAATCTCTTATGCCAAATTTCAAGCTCTGAAAGTGTTTGATCTTTGTAGCTATAGAGTGCAATATTTCTTGTATCTTCTAGTTCAAAAGTGAATAATCTACCCGTCTTTTCTCCTTTGGCAATTCTCTTGAATCCATGTTGGGGATCCTCCACAAATGCTCCATATTGGTTGAATCTAACCTACAAACCTTTTTCCACAATCTATCCAACACTCATCAAATTCTTGGTAATAGTAGGTACATATAGAACCCTACTCAACAGATTCTTGTTTCCATTCGAGGTCTTAACATTCCCTACTTTAATCACTGAGTGCTTGGTGTCATCACCTGTTTGTACATGATGCTTACCCTTGGGTTCCTCAAGATCAGAGAGAAGACATTGCTTGCCACATGATTTGAGCATCCTAAGTTAATGTAGAAGAGATTGTCATCATGTATACCTAGATTTGAAGTCATGTTCATAATCAGAAGAGAGTCTTCTTGCTCCTCTATGTAGTTGTTGTAATCCTTCCTTGATTTGTACCCTCCTTGGTAGTTTCTATTGTAGTTGTTGTAGTTGTTGTAGTTCTTGTTGTATCCTTGATGGTGATTGAATCTTCCTCTTGATTGTGTGTATCCACCTCTTTGATATCCTCTACCTCTCTGATTCTTGAAGTTCCTGAAACACTCATATGTAGTATGATTTGATAAACCACAAATATTGCATGGTGAGGAGTTATAAGGTCTCCCCCTACCTTGCTTACCTCCTCTACCCCTTCCTCTTGAGGTTCTACCTCTCCCTGCATAGTTGGCTTGGGAGGTAGTTCCTTCATCTTCAACCTTCTTATTCTTCCCTTTCTCCTTGGATTTACTTTTATCACTGTATAAGGCAGAAGAGTTGTTACCTCTTGATGAGTCTCCATTCTTGTTGAGCTTGGCTTCATGGGTGAATAGTTGCCCCATGAGTGTGGTAAGGTCTGGAATCTGCATGTCCATGTACAAGTCCATGGTAGTTGTGAAGCTTTCCCATTTGTCATGAGCTTTAATACCATTGATTACTTGTCTTACAATCTGATCTTCTTCAATTTCTTAACCTATGGTTGCCAATTGATCTGCTACATCTTTGACTTTGGTCACATACTCTAAGATGCCTTGCTTGGGTTGCTTTCTTTGGGTGGTAAAGTCAATCCACAATTGGTTCTTCCTAGCCCTTGTGTTGGAAGAGAAATAAGAAGACAATGTTTCCCAAGTCTCTTGGGATGTCTTACAGTTCCTAATATGTGGAAGAAGAAATCAGAGATTAATTTAAGTAAGTAGGACCTTGCTAATGCATCCTTGGCACACCATGTGTTGAGTCTTTCATGCTCCTCTCTTGTAGGTTTTCCTTTGCTTCTGAATATGGGAATCTCCTCATCTCCTGAGATGTATCCATAGAGGCTCCTTCCTTGTAAGTATGTCTTCATCCTCAAAGACCATCCTTGATAGTTGTTCATGTCCAATTTATCAATGAAAGAAGGAAAACTATCTCCCATTTTACCTTAGCTTTCCTCTGATACCACTGTGTTGGGATAGATGGATGGACACTCCAAGAGATTGAGTAGGTACTACCAAATCCTGCTTAGTACCAGCCCCTTGTAGCTTCAGAGTTGAGTTGTGGGACCTTTTAGCTTTCCAATGACACAATACAAGTGCCTATATACTTTGGAAATGATGTGAGAAAAGATTGAATCAAAACAGGCTACTTCCAAATAGAAGGATCCACGAAAAACCTTTTATTTTGTATCACATACCTGCTGCTTCTTATGCTCAATGCTATCAGTACAATAGGAATTAGAGAAATTCCTTTCAAAATTATCTGATTAGCTTAGTAAGCTAATGATTCCAAGTGAAACCACTTGAAATGATGCACCATACACAGAGCAATCAATTTAGGAATTAAATAATTACCCCCGATTTTTTAGGACCTCTGCAGAGTTTGACAAGTGAGTGCTTCGATGCACTTTTCTCCAAATTGGCTGAATGGATTTGCTCACAAATTTGTGAGCACGTAGATAACTTGAAGCTAATTCCAACAAGCTATAGATCATTGAAATTGGTGGAGAATGAACTGTGATATGAGAAGCACAAGTTGATAGTTATGAATGACTATAACAGAGAAATCATAGATGAACAACGTAGATGTATTGTATTAATGAACAATGTTGTACAAGATCATATTCTTGACAATCATAGCCTAATGATAGGGATCAGTGTGGGATTCAATGTAGGCCTCACACTCTTACAAAATGACCATGAAGTACTCGGGAATTGAAGGCCTATTACCTGTGACTTTCCAAGTCACTTTATATAAGTGTTACATTCAAATTTGAATTTGAAACTCCATGATTTTTTGGTAGGTGATTACAAATATTCTCTCAAGTCAAATAAATGACTTTTACGAATGTAAAAGGATAAAATTCTCCTAGGAATGGTTTCCATGGAGCTTCATATGTTTAGGAACTTCAAGCCAAATGTGTGGGCTTGGACTTTGCACCAACACATACATAACTAAGGTAATTCAAAGAAGGAGACATGCTTGGGTCAATATGATTGTGAAAGTTTGAAGAAATTTCAAGGGAAGCTACCGCACATGGATTGGTTGTCATCTAATGTGGTGCAGGTGATGCTGAGATCTGATAATGAGATTAGCAACATTAGTGATCATAGAAGTAAGAAGACCTATTTGTCTACATTTTTCTTAGTGGTCGCATGTTTTCTACAAAATTGTTGGTTTAATATTACATTAAGTACCTTCTTAAGACTACATTGGTCTTCATATTTTAATTTGAGGTTTATGGTGATAGCATTCAGAATTTGCTACATCGGATGTTGCTCAATTGGATTTTACTTGGGAAGAATTAGAGGATTTTGGTATGTCAAAAGCTACTCAATCGGATCTTGCTCGTTTGGGATTT
>CM035428.1:161558804-161563804 GCA_020310875.1 Ceratopteris richardii | reverse complement strand
AATGACACCAAAATCATAGCAAATGGATACATAGAGAAGGAGAACCAGCCCTTACAACAGAGAGCAAAATATTTCCAACAGAGCCTACACAAAGAGAGAGATATCAATCACACAACTTCACTAAAATGAATGTTGCTCCTAGCTTACTCAGAGAATGCTCTAGAGAATTGGTAAGCATAAAATAGACTCTTATAGCTATCCAATGAGACAAGAATTACATCAAATGGATACCATATGAGGGAGAACCAATGCTAACAACTCAGGGGTAGAGAGTTGCAACACTGCCTGCGCACACACATAGATATGCCTACTAAAAGAAAACAAACAAGCAAGCAAGGGGGTTGCTTAAGCAAGGGGCTTGCTTATCACAACTCCAGCACTTAGTGCTCACTTTACATGAGCTAAAACTCCAAGAAGATGGCCCAAAAGAAGTCGGGATACATGCTCCTTTTATAGTGAGAGGTGTGCCCCTAAAATCTAGGAACCACCTTTCCAAATCAGCCTCCTAACTTGGAGGAATTAGTTGAGATGACTTGGGGAGTGGTTGAGTGACTTTTCTTGATGGAATCTCGTGGCTTTTGGCTTCCTTTGATTGCTCCACATGTCCATAAAAGATTCCCCACGAATTTTTAGCTTGAAGCTTGACTTTTAACACTCCCCCTCAAGCTTCAATTCTTCATCCTCATCCAAGCTCCTTCATGTGGATGCATTGCTTGAATTTTGAAATCTTCATCCCATCCAAAGCCTTTGTAAACATGTCCGCAACTTGGTCCTTGGTACCAATATGATGTACTGAAACTTCCTTGGATATCACCTTTTCCCTTATGAAGTGATAGTGCACTTCAATATGCTTGGTTCTAGCATGATAGACAGGGTTTGATGCTAGATGAATGCTACTCATGTTGTCACAAAAAATTGGATATGTGTCAACCTGCAAATTAAGCTCCATAAATAACTTCTTAATCCACATTAGCTCACATGTGACTTGAGCCAAAGCTCTATACTCAGCCTCGGTGGAAGATAATGCCACCGTGGGTTGCTTCTTTGAAATCCATGAGATGATCTTGCTACCTAGCATGACTAGGTAACCACTTGTACTCCTTCTATCTTCCTTCGAACCGGCCCAATCGGCATCGGAATAAGCTTTGACCTGCATATCATCATCAAATGAGTAGAACAATCCTTCATTTATAGTGGCTTTGAGATATCGCAACATTCTTCTTGCAGCTTGCAAGTGTGTAGTCCTTGGACTATGCATAAATTGTGATAACACTCCAACTCCATATGCTATGTCGGGCCTGGTTATTGTGGCATAATTGAAAGAGCCTACAATAGATCGATACAAAGTTACATCCTCTAATGGCTCTCCATCAATGGAGCTTAGCTTTACATTAACTTCCATGGGATTTGAAATAGGCTTGCAATGTAGCATCCCAAACCTCTCAAGTAGGTCTAGAATATACTTCCTTTGTATGAGCATAATACCTTCTTCTTTGTATACAACTTCAATGCCAAGAAAATACCTAAGATCTCCAAGATCAGAGATCCTAAACTCCTTTCCAAGCTTTGCCTTGATCTCCTCAATGCCCTTTGTATCATTACCTGTAATAATAAGATCATCTACATACACACACATGTAGACCACAAGTTCTCCTCTTTGTTTGATGAAGAGAGATGGATCTGCCTTGCATTGATTGTAACCACATTTGATCAAATAGTCCACCAATCTTTGGTTCCAAGCCCTTGGAGCTTGCTTTAGGCCATAAAGTGCCTTCTTCAACCTACAAACATGATGTGGAAACTCTTTATGAACAAAACCTAGTGGTTGCTCCATGTATACCTCTTCTTCCAAGTCTCCATTGAGAAAGGCATTCTTGATATCCAATTGGAAGAGCTTCCATCCTTTGCTAGCAGCCATTGCAATGAGTGTCCTAATGGTGCTCATCTTTGCCACGGGGCTGAATGTCTCTTCAAAGTCCACTCCATAGGTTTGTGCAAAACCCTTGGCCACCAATCTTGCTTTGAACCTAGAAATAGATCCATCTGAATTCCTCTTTACTTTATACACCCACTTATTACCTATTACCTTCATGTTCTCCTTCTTGGGCACTAGAGTCCATGTTTGATTTTCCTCAAGTGCGTCGATCTCTTCTTGCATTGCCTCTTTCCATTCGGTGTACCTGCTTGCATCTTCATAGCAATCGGGCTCATGATCTTCTACTACTTTGTTCATATATGCATAATGTGTTGCCATGTATGAATCATAAGTAAACCTTTGAGTTGGATACTTAACTCTAGAAGACTTCCTTTCTTCACCTTTTGGAGGAATAAACCTCCTTTGCCTTGGGAACTTGATCTCTTTCTTTGACGTGGCTTCTTTCTCCATCATGTGTCCTTCATCATCTTCAACTTCATTACCTTCTTCATCCAACTCCATCAATGTTGCTTTGCCTTTGTTGATTGATTGTGCTTCATAGCTTGATGAAGATCTCCCCCTCCATGGTGAGTTCATGCTTGAACTATCTTCATTGATGGAACACCTTGGGCCGCTTAGCTCTAGGTCTTTTTTGATTCATCATGTCCATGCTTTTCTTCTTCATAGTCCTGCATACAATCATACTTCTTATACCAAGGGAGTAGCTCATCAAATGCTACATCCCTTGATATCCTCAAGTCCTTTGTGTTTGGGTTGAAGCACCTGTAACCTTTATGATCATTTGAATATCCTAGAAACACACACTTTTCTGCCTTTGGTTGTAGCTTGTGCCTCAATTCACTTGGCACATGTACATAACAAGTACATCCAAATATCTTCAAGTGGGAAAGATCAGGTTTCTTACCATAATAGGCTTGATATGGTGTCAAGCCATGGATCCCTGAGGTAGGAGCCCTATTCATTAGATACACGGCGGTATTTGCTGCATCACTCCAAAACATGTTAGGTACATTCATCTCATTAAGCATTGCTCTAGCGATCTCGGCAATGTATCTATTCTTTCTCTCTGCTACTCCATTTTGTTGGGGTGTGTACCTGCATGTTACTTGCCTCTTGATGCCTTGATCCATTAAAAAATCAGAAAACTCATTTGAGAAATATTCTCCCCCTCCATCGGACCTTAGCTTCTTGATATATGTACCTGTTTCCTTCTCTACCATTGCCTTGAATGCTTTGAAACATGTAAACACATCTGATTTGTTTTTGATGAAATAAACCCAAAGCATCCTTGTGCAATCATCTATAAAAGTGACAAAGTACTTGTTACCTCCAATGGATTGCTCTTTCGTTGGCCCCCACACATCTGTATGTATCAACTCCAATGGATGTTGGCTTATGTAACCACTCTTCTTGAATGGAAGTCTCGCTTGCTTCCCTAGTTGACAAGATTCACATAAATGCTTCATACCTTGTCCTTGGAAGTTGGGAAGACCTTCAACCAGCCTCTTGAATTGCATTTCCTTCATTCTTTGTATGTTGATGTGACCTATCCTCTTGTGCCACAAGTCCAACTCCGAAATCCTCTTGTTTCCATATGTGAAGTAGACATGTTGAGTAGAATGAGAATTTACCTCCAAAGTGAAGAGTCTCCCTTGCTTCTTTCCTCTTGCTATGACCTTGTAACCTTGCTTAGGGTTCTCCACAAAGCATCCACCTTTGTTGAACCTTACTTGATAGCGTCTTTCAACCATTTGCCCAACGGACACCAAGTTCTTTGTGATGGTAGGTACATGCAAGACATCATTGAGACATCTTCCTTCCTCCTTGTCATCCAAAGCTACATCTCCAACATGGGAGATCTCATGGGCTGTATCATCACCTGTTTCTACATGTCCTTTACCTTTGGGAACATGTAGATTAGTAAACCAAGAAGCATTGCAACTCATATGGTTGCTACATCCACTATCAATATACCAAGTGTTATCTACTTTGCTTGAATTCCCATTCATGTGCATCATCAAGAGATTGTCATTTTCTGAACTTGTAGAAGCATAATTACCTTGGCCTTTGTATGAAGAACCTTGATTATAGTTCCTTTGGTTTCCTCCCTGGTAGCAATCTCTAGCATAGTGGCCAAACTTGCCACATATGTAACATCCTTCGCCATCTTGATTCCTGTTTTGTTGATGTCGTCCTCCTCTTCCTCTTGATCTTCCTCTCCCTCTTTGTGATGAGGTGCCTTGGTCATGTCCTTGATTTCTTGAGTGGCCTTGCCTTCCTCCAAACCTTCCTTTGCCCCTTCCTTGTCCTTGTCTTCCTTTGCCCCTTTGATTACCTGCATAGAAAACTTGTGCATCTTTGCTTTTAGTTGAACTTCCACCTATGTTCATTTCTTCGGTGACCATGAGAGCAACCAATTGCTCAAAATTGGGAAGATTATCCCTTACATAAACTGAAGTGGTAAAGGGTTTCCACTTCTCATCATCTCTCAAACCATTGAGAGTATAAGCCACAAGATCGTCATCGTCTACGTGGCTTCCAATGGATCCCAATGCATCTGATAACTCCTTGACCTTAAGTATGTAGTCATTTATGCTACTCCCTGAGCTCTTCCTAAGGTTGTTGAGCTCATTCTTGAGTTGGATCTTCCTTGCTTTGGTGCTTGTTGAATAAATCCTTTCAAGTGTCTCCCATACCTTCATGCTTGAATCCAGGTCTTGGATATGAACGATCATGCTATTGCTAATGTGTTGGGAAAGAATAAAGATAACCCTCTTGTCTCTTTCATTCCAT
This sequence comes from Ceratopteris richardii, assembly GCA_020310875.1. Classification (NCBI taxonomy): domain Eukaryota; kingdom Viridiplantae; phylum Streptophyta; class Polypodiopsida; order Polypodiales; family Pteridaceae; genus Ceratopteris; species Ceratopteris richardii. The sequence goes on along the minus strand of CM035428.1, from coordinate 161,559,075 downwards.
TCCCTAAAGGCCCTTCTCTGGTCATTGGTTGGATTCTCATCCAACCTAGGTCTTGGTTCACTTCCACTAATCAACCTCCAAAGGCCCTTGCCCATAAGATAGTTGGAGACCCTAAATCTCCATGGTTGATAGTTACCTTTGTCTAGCTTTTCAATTTGAGTGTTGAAGTCTCCCATATCTAGTCTTTGATACTTGACCTAGCCCTTGGCTAATGCTCCAATGTGTGTAAAATGAAAATGAGGCTCTGAGGTTACCTCAATCCAAAGCTTTC
>CM035428.1:161293804-161553804 GCA_020310875.1 Ceratopteris richardii | reverse complement strand
GGTGGCATGGTTGGTTGTCTGGTTCTTCATTTATCATTGTGAGCCTTTTCAAGTTGTAGTCCCTTGGTATGTGCTTCTTCCTTGGATTCCTGCATGACTGTGTCATTGTGAGCCTCCATTGATGACCTCTAGATCTTCCAAAGATGATGTTCATAATAGTCATGCCAAGTACTCATAACCCATAATGAATGATGGGTAAGTGTGTTCGTGCACGGGTTGAGGAAAATATGTGCCTTGTGCACGGCCTTGTGATGTAGCCTTATGCATGCTTACTTGGAAAATGCATTGGAAGAAGTATGGTGCAAAAATTGGGGGTCTTGAGCTAAGTGCTGAAGGGTATGGCGACGAAGAGGTTTCCTAATCTATCATGGTTATGGTGTTTTCAAAGTAAAGATACTTACCATGGGTCGATCGATGTTTATCACTTTGTGTTGTACACTCGGCATTTTGTTGGAGATAGATGTTTGTGGAAGCACGCGAACAGCACAAGGAAGAAGAAGAAGCTTGCAACACAACACACAATACTGAATGTATTACTAGAGAATGTAAAAAGATAAGTAGCCCATTAGGGCAATAGGCGTATATACAAGCCGGGGAAAAAAACCTCCTAAAGAGGGAAAAAAGTGCCCCGGCGGTCCTCGAGTGTTCACACACATCACTAACTAAATATATCAACAAATCTCCCCTTGGAGTGATGCGGTGAACAAGTAGCTTGCACTCATGTATAAGGAAGTGCCAAGCTATGTGGAAATCACTCCACAAAAGGAAGTAAGCCCAAAGCTTTGCGGAAAGCTTCAAACTTCTCCCTAGGCAAAGCCTTTGTGAAAAGGTCTGCAATGTTCTCCTACGTGGGCACATATGCCAAGCTAATCTCCCCAGTAGAGAACCTCTCCCTGACATAATGATAATGCACCTCAATGTGCTTAGTGCAAGCATGGAACACACGGTTCCTTGCAACTACCAATGCACTTTGACTATCAGTGAAGATTGTGGTGGCAGAAGAGTGACCAATACCCAAATCAGCCATAAGGTGTCTGAGCCACACACACTCAACAGTAGCTGTGTTGCCCTATACTCAGCCTCACAACTGGAAGTGGCCACAATAGGCTGCTTCTTGCTCAACCAAGATATACATGAGCTACCAAGCATGAAGCAAAAGCCACTAGTGGACACACAAGTGTCATAGCAACCAGCCCAATCAGAGTCAGAAAAAGCATGCAAATCTGGCGGTAGTGATCACCCCTTGGGATAAAACAACCCAAGTAGACGAGTACCACTCAAGTAGCGAAAGATGCGATTAACCGTCTGCCAATGCTTGACACCTGGGCAATGCATAAACCTGCTCATCTGTGAGACAACAAACTGAATATCTGGCCTGGGAATGCATAAGTAAATCAGGCATCCAACAGCTTGCTGATAGAGGACAGCATCAAATGCATCTCCAGCATCATGAAGACTCAATCGTAAACCTGTCTCCATAGGAGTGGCAATAGGCTTACAGTCTTCAAGGCCAAAACACTCCAGTAATGTGTCAATATATTTCCTTTGACACAAAGCCATTCCACCATCAACTTGCATAAATTGAATGCCCAAATAGTGATGCAAATACCCCAAATCACAATCTCAAAGGAGGCATGCAAATCAGCCTTAAAATCAGCAATATGCTTCTCAATAGGACCAGTGATCAGCATGTCGTCAACATAGACAACAATGATCAGAAGCACATCATTAGCATGCTTAACATATAAGGTGCTTTCAGTTGGACTATTCTCAAAACCATGTGCAATCAGATAGGCATGTATCTTCTCATACCAAGCACGTGGTGCTTTCTTTAAACCATATAATGCCTTCTTTAACCTGCATACCTGGTTTTCATGCCCTTTGTGCAACATACACTTCTTCATGCAAGTCACCATTCAGAAATGCTATTTTAATGTCCAACTGATGTACATTCCAACCATGATGGGCTGCAACTGCACAAATGCTCTGAACAGTAGTCATACGACATGTAGGCGCAAAGGTCTCATCAAAATCAATGCCTCTTTCTTGCCAATATCCCTTTGCAACAAGCCTAGCCTTATACCTGTCAACTGTACCATCAGGTTTATGCTTCAGCTTGTATACCCACTTAGTGCCAATGGCCTTCTTGCCAGGAAGCAAGTCACATAAAGACCAAGTACCATTCTTCATTATTGCATCATATTCAGATTGCATAGCAGCCATCCAATTTTTTGAATTTTGTGCTTCATCAAACAAAAATAGGCTCAGTCTCATCACAGAGACTAGATGCAGCCATAGCATAGCAATCTGATGCAAAAAAGACACTATGAGATCCTGATCGAGTACGATATGATAGAGGTGTATCTAATTTGCTATCATGCAAGGTCTGCACCAGCCATTTTGGCAAAGTTCTTGCCAGCTCAATATCAGCTCTCTCATCAATAAGTGCATCATGTAAATCTGCATTAGAAATGGAATGATCTGCATCATCACATGAAACCTACAAAGGCTGAGAAGTTGTCTCATTAGGACCAACACTAGACTGTCCACCTGTGAAAAGAAGCAGCAAAGTATCATACATGTATTTGGAGCTAACAGATGTCTCCTTAGTACATGAAAGCAATGGCTGAATAGCATCTTCCACAAAAACCACATCATGGCTAACCAAAATGTGTTTAGTCTGTGGATGATACAGACGATAGCCTTTACTTTCAGAACTGTACCCAACAAAAATACATTTTACTGCTTTACCATCCAATTTTCTATGATGTTTTTCAGACACTAATGCATATGCCAAACAATCAAAAACACGCAAATGAGCAACAGATGGCTTGCGATCATGCCAAGCCTCATATGGAGTGATAGACTACAGTGCTTTAGTGGGACACCTCTTTAGTACATATGTTGCACACATGATAGCCTCAAGCCAAAAACTATGTGGTAAAGCCTGACTCTTGACCATACACCTCGCCATCTCCATGAGTGACCTATTATTTCGTTTAGCAACTCCATTTTGTTGAGGTGTATACGGCACTATACAGTGGTGGTTTATCCCACGTTCACTAAAAAATGCATTAAAATCAGAAGACATATATTCCCGCCCTCGATCAGAACGGAGGGTGCCCATTTTACATGCTGATAGCTTTTCAGCCAAAACCAAAAACTGTTTGAAGCACATGAATACTTTGGACTTTGTCCTCAATGGATATACCCATGCATGCCTGGAAAAATCATCAATGAAAGTCACGAAGTAAAGATATTTTCCAAAAGAAGGTGTCTGCATAGGACCACAGACATCACTATGTACAAGCTGCAATTTCTGAGTAGCGTGAACTGAACCATCTTTTGGAAAGGACGAACGCTGCATTTTGTGCAAAATACAGCCTTCACAAACATGTTTTCTAGGTGCCTCAAGTTTGGGCAAAGAGGACACCATTTCAAATTTCTGCAGGCGTAGCAAACTAGCAAAATTCAAATGACCAAAGCATGCATGCCAAAGCTTTGCATCTGACATAGCCTGAGAATCATTTATTGCACATGCTAAATCATTCACAGATCTTTCATAGTCTATGAGCTTATAGAGCCAACGACATAAAATGCCAGAAGCAATAATCACATCGCCATTTGATAGATCATGAACTGTACACCTGTCATCAACAAATTTCACAACTAAGCCAATCTTGGCTAATGCAAAAACTGATAACAGGTTCTTCTTGATCCCTGGCATAAATAAAGCATCTGACAAAGTGAAAGAACTACCATCAGTAGTAGTCAAAATGATCTTACCAACTCCCACAACAGGATAAGAGGAGTTGTTGACACATGTAACAGTATTCCTTGTAGGGGCAGACTCAAGTGAAGAGAAGAAACTCCACTGTGAGGTAATATGTTTGGTCGCCTCACCATCGAAATACCAAACATCTGAGTCTACTGTAGACATGCACTGCTCATGAGAAGATGGGTCAAAACTATAGACAGTTGTAAATGCCCATTCTTCTTCCTACACAAGATTAGCAGACTCTGTTTTTGGTGTAGAGGCCTCTGCAACAACCATTCCAGTATCTTTCTTCTTTGCCTCTTTAGCAGCCAATTTTGGACAGTTCTTTATGATATGATCATTCCCTTTACAGTACTTACAAAACAATTTCTGCTTTTCTAATTTCTTCTCATCTTTATCTTCCTTCTTCGAATGTGCAGAATTAGTAGATTTATGCATACTAGTTGAAGAGCTCCATTTTCCTTTGCCCTTCTGACTAGCCAGGAAAGCTTGATCTGCAACTCGCATAATGGACCTGTTCTGCCTGGACTAATCTTCCTGCAACAGAACAGAGACTAACTCCGCAAATGATAAGGCATTTGGATTGTCTTTCATCATCAATCAAAGAGTAGAAGCAAAACTCTGATATGAATCACGAAGACCATTCAAAACAGTCTGCATAAGTGAGCTATCTGGTATAACCTCATCAACAAAAATCAATTGTTCCTTCAAGTCTTTGATCTTTGTTAGGAAATTGTCCATAGAATCACCTTCGTTCATGTGCTCTCTCCAACTATTTTCGGAGGTAAGCAACACGAGCCTCATTCCCAGCTTGGTACAATATGGTAAGTGTATCCCAAGCATCCTTAGCTATTTTGCAAGAGCGAACGTGAGGAATAATGGCACGTTTGACAGACAAAGCTATCAATGCATGTGCCTGGGCATCTCTGCCATCCCAGTGAATCTGGTCTGTAGTAGGTGCAGCAAAAACCACAGCACGAACAGGAATATACAAAATATCACCATCTTTGACACCTTCTGCATCAGCTTCAGTACTTGTAGTTGTAATAGTTGCAGGTGTGATAGGACATTTTTTGACACCTTGTACAATGTTCCACAGTCCTTTTGCAACCAACACATGTCGCATCATATAAGCCCATAATGGGTAGTTGGTACCATCCAACTTATCCTCAATAGCCAACATACGGAATACATCACTGCTTTCAGCCATGGCCGACGACTAAAATACCTTGATGCAGAAAATTGACTGTATCTCAAAAAGTTGAACAAAATTTCCCAAACGAATTCTGCTATACCTGTAGCAGACTTTGAGATGCTTATATTGGCGAACAAAAATTAGTATATACCTTTGGCACAAGAAGAAGAAACAGCCTGCATAAGCACTACGATAGCACGTTCGAAGGCGAAAACGAGCTCAGATCGCAATTTCGGCACCACACAGCAAAGTTGTTTTGATTTCAAAAACACGCTAAGTATGCTCACCAAAATTCGTGCGATTCTGAGATTGCAAACAAGGGAGTGTCGACGGTGCCCTAGATGAAGCGACGGCCTACTCTGATACCAATTGTTGGAGATAGACGTCTGCGAAAGCATGCGAACAGCACAAGGAAGAAGAAGAAGCTTGGAGCACAACACACAATACTGAATGTATTACTAGAGAATGTACAAAGATAAGTATCCCATTAGGGAAATAGGCGTATATACAAGCCGAGAGAAAAAACCTCCTAAAGAGGGAAAAAAGTGCCCTGGTGATCCTAGAGTGTTTACACACATCACTACCTAAATATATCAACACATTTGCAATGGAACATTGTCGATGATTGTCTGTGTTGATGGTCCATTGATGAAATTTTTTGAGTGCATGTCCCCTCTTTTCAAAGCAACATTTGCCAAATACTGAGAATTGAATTTCTTTATATTCCTTGACAAACAACATTGGGTAACTACACCAAGCTTAGTTTCACATATTCTATTTAGCTCACGATAAGCAGGAGTCTTCTCACCCAGTATACAGACAAGGATTTTCAAGGTACCAAACTACCCCTTGCAGATATCTCCTTGGATGCTCTCGTACATATAGTAATTAAGCATCGCTCAAGTTTCTGACCTTCAAGCTCTTCCCTCCTACCATGATAAGGGGAAACCATAGTTGTGGATGCAATGTTCATGCCAAGTGCTTGATATCTACCACATCAGGTAGCAATAATATGATCTGCTAGCCAAGACATACTTCTATCAAAACAGATAAATGTCTAGTTTCCTGTAGCTACACATGACTCATTCATGTTCCATGAGCCAGGCTTGGAAACAAGCTCTCTTCTTCTTCTTCTTCTCTTTTTTTTCTTTTTTAAGAGCAATGTCACAAAACAAGAAGAAAGATGTTAGAATTAATAAAAATACTTGGCATATGTCAATGTGCTCTTGTGCCTGGGACTCTCAAATGTGTCTATGCATGGTTGTGTAATGTGGCCCTATGTTAATGCACACTTTGGAAATGCATGACATACATGGTGCAAAAGACTAGGTTGTGCAAGGAGCACATGGTTGTCGCTCATCGAGGCTATCAATGTTTCTTGCAGACGATGATGTGGCCTTTGCTGAAGGTATCCATTGGATCTTGAAGTGATGTAAGCCCGTGATTGTTGAATGGCAACTAATCCTTCCTCTTTATGGGGATCCATTTGAGAATGGTCTTTGACTGTTTAGTGATCTCCTTCTGCAACAAGAGATTGAATCTTGCTCATCTACAACCTTCTGAATTAAGCACAGAACATACTGTGGCTAGAGATCTGATGTTCATTAAAATCAGAAGTTTTATTTTTCAAGTGAAACTTCATCTTGCATATAACACAAAAACATCATCTTCAATTGAAATCAGTCATCTATCATTCTTTTATCCACACCCGTATATATAAGCTATATGAAACATGACGGAACATAATGCTTCAGCAAAAGCGCAGATTAAGTATGGTGATCTCTGGTCAGAAGATCGCGATGACAATTAAATCTAGAACCTCCTTGACCAATGGTAACTAAGACAATTAACACATAAGAATGGAAGGCATTTAAAACAAGTGCAGTTTATATACATGAAACATGGCAGGTTGGCGTTGACATGACATCAATATTCAGCATATTACATGTACGTTAAACTGCAATACTCTTGAGAGTCTGCGAAAAGCTTCTTCTTCTGACTACAAGGATTGCTAATTTTCCAAAAGATTTGCAGTACTTTCCTGATGGGATAGAGCCAAAATTTTCCTTCCTTCGATTTTCTCTTTTTAAGCACCGAACGCTCGTCCTCTGCTTCAAGTCATAAAACCAATTTTCCCAATAAGATGAAAACTCCTGTTCAGAAGAGAGAAACAAATCTTCTGTTATCTCTTTCCCTAATGCTCTCTTCCCCACAGTAGCTCACGACCTTCCCTCTGAATTTGCTGCACTCTCTGTAATTTCCTCCAAGATCCCCCCCATTGATGGCCATCCGTAGCAGCAACATCATCTTTCTTTTTCTATTCTGTCACCCAGAGAGCTCCTCTTTTCCTATTTCAGGACATGCTCCCCCATCAATGTCCACCTCCCTATCAGCGCTCTCTTCCTCTTAGTGGTCTTTTCTCTCCCTGACCTTTTTTGATCGAGGTCTCTCCAGCCTCTGATGTCCACTCCCTCTCAGCGCTCTCTTCTGCTCACCCTCCAACTGAAGCCAGACGAAAATGAAACTAGCAAAAGAAGAACACACCCCTCTCTCAAAGCGTCAATCTCCCTTCTTCTCGTTGCTACCGAGCAACCCTCTCCTCCACGGTGTCTTCTTGCAAAAAGAAACAAAAATCCCCCCCTTTCTTTTTGACGACACGCTTTATTTCTATATCCAATAGGCTGTTCAAGTGGTTCTCTTCTTCTTTTTCACGAAGCATGATGCTGAAATATTTTAACTGTAAAAAGGAAGATTATTATTGACCTGCTGACACCCTTTGCTATCCACCTCTCAATGTGAGCCAAGCTAAAAAACATATTCTTTGGGCCTTGTTGGTATATGGTCGAAAATTCAAGGCATACATCTCTAGAGACATCTTGTTCGAAGACACCCAAGGCCAGCACATGACAGCCCTCTCCTTGCATCTGATCAAGACATAAGTGCCTCTTTTGCAAGCCCATGCTCAACAAATCCGTGTTCTCAACCATATTCATATCTTCTCATTTGAATTGATTCGATGCTTTGTAACGGTGCCCAAGCTTGAGTGTCGATTCTTGACCACAATGTCCTCCCATCATTGGCCTCAAAGGCATCTCATCTTTTCTAACCGGATATTGTGCACGTTGGCAGGTGTCACATTTCTTCACATAGGTATGTGCATCCATATGAAGAGTGGGCCACCAATGTCCTGAGAATAGAATGGTATTGATTACTCGGTCAGGACCAAAATGTCCACCTACAACACCACTGTGTGCAGTTTCTAAGACTTTCAAATAATCTGATTCATGAATGAAAAATCTTAGGTAACCATCTTTGCCTCTCCGATATAGGTTGCCTCCAACTAAGGCATAGTCTTGAGCCTCTTGCTCCATGCTTCGTTTTCTAGCTAGACTAGCCTCGCTGGGCAATGTTCCTGATCTCATGAATTCTACCAATGGAGCACTCCAATCTAGAATTAACGACACTTGATAAAGGGTCGCATGCTCCATTGGGGGTTTCTCCTGGCACATTAGACATTTCTTAATCCACTCATGTATTTCTTTGTCCATGTTAGGCCAATACACTCCTAAACGTTTCAGATTCTGCAATGTTTGTTGTTTAGAATAGTGATTTCCTAGCAATCCTTCATGAGCTTGTTGCAACCAACTACTATGTTCATCATCCTCAACACAACAAGCTAATACACCCTCTATATCTTATTTATACATGCTTCTTGCCAATATTTGATAGTTTTGTGATCTTACAATTTCATCTTTGTTTGTTTTCACATTCTTATTCGGGGGTCCAAAGGTTAGGACAAGTACCAACTTATTTTCCCATTTAGGAACAACTTCTAAATTGAATAGATAAGCATCAGGTAGTTCATCAGACACTCCTTGCAGTGGCTCTCCTAAAGTGATGCAAGAACGGTGATGTGCCCTAAGGTGGGTTCTACCTTTCCTAACAACCACTTCAAAGTTATATTCCATTAGTAAGAGGAACCATCTTACTAAGCGTCGTGTATTGCAAGGTTTATTGACCAAATATAACAAAGATGATCAGTGAAAAACTTGAACTTGTTGGCCAATAAATAGTTTCTAAACTTCTTCACGGCATATACCATGCCCAAGCCCTCTCGCTTAGTGGTGTTAGCATATGCTATGCGTAAATCTAAATTTCCTTCACCTATGGGTTGTGCTAGCACACATCCTATTGCATGATTGGATGCATCCACATGCACATGGAATGGTTTATTCCAACAAGAGTGGTCAGTATTGGTGATGTGCACAAATGTCTCCAGCTCATTGAAGGAATTTTCACACTCATCGTTCCACTCAAAATTTGTCACCCAGGCATAAAGAGGTTTAGCTATGATCGCATACATGCGGATAAATCTACGGTAATATCCACAATGGCACATAAAGGCTTGTACCTCTTTAACATTCCTTGGCCTAGGCAATTCTTTTATGGCTCTTACTTTGTCTTCATCTGTTGATATTCCATTCTTCGAAACAATATGACCCAAGATCTTACCCTGATGCACCATGAATACACACTTTTCTGGGTTTAGACAAACTCGATATTCTCTACACTTGTTGAAGATTTGCCTGAGCTCAGGGATGTGGTATCTTCTTTGTTGGGAATGAGCACATAGATCGTCCACATATACTTGCAAAGATTCCCCACTCAGTGGCAAAAGCTATTTTGTGTTGATCTTCTAGGGCAATGGCTACTTGGTTGTAACTTGAAAATCCATCAAGGAAGCTATACACTTCCTTGCGTGCAACAAGCTCCAATAAATGTTCCGTGATTGGAAGCGGATAACTATCTCTAATTGTAGGCGGCATTAACTTTTTTAAGGTTAATACACACGCACAATTTTCCATTCTTCTTGGGCATCACTACAATGGGGGACACCCATTCAATATGCTCAATCTCATAGATAAATCCAGCTTCAATTAGCCTGTCGATTTCTTCTTTTATCTTGGCTGCATAAGTGTCATTATATGTGTAGGGCTTCTGTTTGTTGGGCTCGGCATCAACAGTCATGGGGATCATATGAGAGCAAATTTTCGGATCTACTCCCTTCAAGTCTCTATAGTGCCATGCAAACACATCCCTATATTCCCTTAATAGAGCTACAAGCTCTATTTCGTCTTTTGCACTTAGGTCTTCTCCTATGTACGCACATCTCTCTTCGTTCCCTTCTATGGTTACAACAATTTTTTTATCTTTTCTTTATTGTCATACGCTTCTCTTGTGATGGCCTCTCTTTTAGGCATTCGTACCAAAATCTTATGGTCTTCAACTTCATATTTCTTGAAGTTTTCTGGTACTTCAAACAATGATTCCTCCTCGTCTTGTTTCATTGCTTTTCTTTTCTTTTTCTTTTGACTGATCTCACTTCCATCCTTTGAATTTATCGTTTTAATACTTGTGAGAGGTTCTTCTTCTTTTTGGGTAAACACTCCTACATCTTCTAGATAGCGCTTCTCTAAGTTAAAGCAACTATCCATCACAATGGACTCTAGATCATCGTCATTCTCTTCTTCTTCTATGACCTCACTAGGATCACATTCTTCTAGCAAGGGCTGACACATGAACATTTTAGATGTCAAGGCGACCATTTCATTCGTGAATGTCCCCACTCAACTGCTCCAGGACAAGGACAAAACATCACAATACAAAGCTTTTGTCCTGAGTTTGGCAAAGACCATCTCCCGCGTGATTGTCCAAGAAACCCCTCTAGTGAGCCCAAGGTTACACCCATTAATGTGGTAGGCTTAGTGGTAGATTCAAGTGCTAGTAGCAATAATGTGGCTCCTGTACAGGCGGTTACTAGGGCACAAGCATTAAAACAAGATAAACCAGTAGAGCAATCGGAGTCAAGTGAATTAGGAGAACCCAGTAAGAGAAAAACAAGAACATGGAAGGACACTAGAGAGAAAGCTAATCGCTAGTGGAATCAGAACTAGAAGAAAGACTCAAAGAAGCGAAAACAAAAATAGAAGACATTGCATCTCAAAGTCCCTCGCATGCCGAAACTCCATCCACAATACCTCATCCCACCCCACCACCTACTGTAAATAGACCACAACCAAGGTCTGTTCTTGCAGATCCAACCCCAAAAGGCTTGCAAACTCTGTCAAACCGGATTTGCACTTCCAGGGCTTACTAGAAAGATTAGATTAGATCGTAAACAAGCCGCAGTTTCTTTACCTCCATAGGCTCAACCAGTTATTGAAAGAGAAAGATCACGGCCAATGAAAACTTATGTTCTTGATTCCATGGATGAGGGAGCACCTCTTTCAATTCAACAATACTCTCAAGAGTTTTTGCACGAAATACAAGAAGAGAAATGGGCCAAGGAGAAGGGTAATCCCCCTCCTATTCCTGAGATCGATGACCTTCATGATCGATTTCCCCAAGACATTCAATCTATCTATGGAGACCAAACAGAGCACCAAGAAGATGAAAGATAAGATTTTGAATCTAATTCTTTACAAGAGTTGCCACAACTCACACGGCCATGGGAATCTAAATCTCTTCAGATCAGAGCTCCCACAATATTGGTGAGAAACAAAGACTTAGTGGTTCCAAGAAACACTGACGTCATGAAGAACACTAAGGTTCAGTGTCATCTCAGTGTAGAAGAGCTGCTCAAAGCAAAACCTGAGCTATGGAATCATGTGAAGGATCAGGTTCCAGAACTTGATTCCAATATGCCAAAAGTAGGCTCTAAGCAAAGAGTACCAGAGATACCTCTAGACAAAATAGGAGACTTGTGTGAGGGTGAAGAAGGTAATATGTATCTTCCAATCACCTACCAAGGTTACACAACCAAAGCAATTGTAGATTCAGGTGCTGGTGTTGCTATTGCAACCACCTCCTTAGGGAAGCGATGGGGCAAACCCACATTAAGACCAACTAGAATGAAGCTTCAAATGGTAGATGGTCATTTTGAAAGACCTCTAGGATTGCTCGAAGGGATAACTCTAACCACTTGTGGGGTAGAGTTTGAGCACACCTTTGCTATATGTGACTTTGAAAAAAATAATGTCTACGAGATGATCCTAGGAAGACCCTTCCTACGACAATTGCAAATAGTACAGGATTGGGGAACCAACTCCTTGTATTTAAAGCACTTAGGGGTCACCACCAAGGTCAATCTGAAGGATTATACCTTCAGAGATGTACCACCCATACAATGGAATCCTATCCACAAAGCGAAACAAGACTCAACCTCTGTGCATTCTGGAAGTTCTCCTCAACCATCACGAATGCATGAAGATACTCATTTGTGGATGTGCAAGGTTGGAGAGGAAGAGGAAAGATGCCTAAAAGCGAGAGAAGAAGGAATTTCTCAAGGAGAAAGACCAATTAAAGGCCTAGCCTATACATCAATGATATTTCGAGATAAGGAATTTGAGCCTCATGGTTGGGCAGAAATCCTAGCCACCATGGACATTGTCAATGAAGAACAATGGACACCTCATTGTGATGACGAGGGTTATGATATTTCAGGGGCTTGTGGTCTCATTTGTCTCAATTGGGGCCTAGGGTTAGGATTTGTGTACATGACATTGGAATATTTAGGCTCCCAATTTTGTTCCATAGGTGGTGCCTCATATGGATAAGAATAAATATCACTATGCTCACGTGACTTTGTGTAATAAGCTTGTGGACAATCTTCATAGGAGTAGTCAGAACTCTAAGCATTAGGGTCATTTTTTGAGACAAAAGGTGTCACTAGCACTAATGCTCTATTCAGATTTTCCTCTACCATAGCATACTTGACTGGAATCACATTGGCATGAGTTGATCGTTGGTTTCCCAGGACTGGTTGTGGCCTATATTGTGTGTGATACTGTTGTTGTGGTCTATAATATGGTTGTTGGTATTGGTTCTGATACCTACCTTGTGGGTAAGGTTGCTGATAATTCTGTCTAACAGTCTGTCTGTTGTAAGGACAATCTTGAGCCATGTGGTTCGTGTATTTTCTCTCAATAGTGCAATATGGAGCATTCCTTTCTCTAATGTTTTGGTTTTGCATTGGGCATATGGTAGCCATGTTTTGGTCCCCTCCGCAAGTATAACAACGGTTCAATGAGGTGGCTCTTGGCGTTTGTCTATTTGGGACTCCTAGTCTCTTGGCAACTTGCTCAGCTATCTCATCTATTTCCGTGGAGACTCTCAAAGTATGACTAGTATAACTATCAAAATCCTTATAGAGTTTGGACAATCCTAACTCCTCACCCAAGTTAACTTCTATGTCAATACACATCTGCACACACTCTTCTATGGATCTGGGCTCTTTCAAGTACACATATGATCTTAACTTGGTGCTTAGTAAGCGATCTAAGAACAAGGCCACTTGTTTGGCTGGTGTGGGTAACTCTAGAATAGGGCATCTTTCTAAGTACTGCTTGAACCGTCTTCCTGCAAGTCGCACTGTTTCTTGGGGTGTTTGCTTGAAGCTGTGGATCAAGGATGATGTATTATGCCTAATGCCACTCTTGGAAAATTCTACAATGAATTCCTCTAGCAGTTGACCTATATCTCGATAGTTGCGATTGTTTAGTGGTTGAAACCAAGCTAAGGCAGTTCCCTTGAGAGTCAAACCAAATGCCTCGTATTGGGTGAACAAATCCTCAACCTGTTCAGCTCGTAACACTTGTTTGAACTCAGCCACATGATCATAAGGATGTCCTGTCCCCTCAAAATAATTCTTCATTGCCTTGATCACTTGAGTGGGTCTAAGGGTTCTTTGGTATTCTGGAGGTCTAGGCAATGGAAAATCATATTCATCTCTTTGATGCCTATGTGCTTGATGTCTTTCTCTTTCAGGTCTTTCACCTTCCCATCTTGATCTATCTCTACCCACATTGTGTGTAAAGCTTACCTCAGGTCCCTCTCTAGTTTTTTCCCTCTGATTTTCATGAGCCTGGGATGATCCTACTCCGTGGAGGCCATGAGAAACATTAGATCTTGGTGGAGGGAAAACCAATTCACTCTTCCAAGTATATGCATGTCTATCATGTTCGATTACGAAGAACATTTTCTCTGACGTGTTGTCCAGGTAGACAACTTTGCCTGGTGTCTCCGGATCCTTGAACTCATAGATGATGATTATGTCCAATTGGCTAGGTTGATCTGGCTTGAATCTCGAAAAGGCTTCCTCTGTTTCTCTATTCAAGAATAGTTCTATGCTTTTGTTTTCTTGAGGGATCCAATCTGGAGTGATCACTCTGGTCAAAACCGACTTACCTCTAGGAATCTTCCGTTCTCGTCCTACATCTCCTTGCTCTAGGTCTCCTATCTCATCTGTCCTATCTGGTAGGTTGGTGACCACATACATGGTTCCTTCCTTATCAATGTATGAACTTTCTTCAAACTTGACCACTGGGTGTTCAAGTCCAAAGGGTTGATCTAGATTTCTGAGTTGGACCACTGATCGCCTTAGGCTATCCTCATAGATGCATGCACCTAATTGGTTGATCCGAATATAATCCAATTGTTTCTTATATGGACCTTCTGATGTTTGTAGATAGGCAGTGCCTGAGCCACCTACAAGTTTCCCCATGCTAAAAGACATTTATGAGTCACTTGTGTCAGAACTTAGTACGTAAGGATAACCACTTAGTTGTTGTGCCCAAGACTTAGTTGTATGGCACACTTGCCTCAAAAGATCCATTGCTTTGTCTATCCTTGCCTAGGTGTCTACTAGATCTCAAGTTCATAAGCTTTATCTTCTAGTCCCAAAATTCTTCTGTGTATTGCTCAAAATCCTTTGGAGTCCCCTTGGGTTCCTATTCCCACTTGAAGGTCAACTTCAAATTAGTCTATATGAAAATCAATGCATCAACGAGCTTTCCAATGAGCTATAGAGCTCAAAAGATGGACTTTTGATGAAAAAGTTATGTCAAATCAGGCTCTTGTGGGTCAAAACAGGAAAACATGACCTTTAGGAAAAATCATGATTTTGTGTGAAAATCACGATTTTGGACAACCTTGGAAATCACGATTTTGAGTGAGAATCGCGATCCTGAGCAATCCCCAAAAATTACAATTTTGGATGAAAATCGTGAAAAATGTGATTTTGGTTGAAAGTTGTGTTTTTATGAAAATCACACTTTTGAGAATGACCAAAAAATCGCGATTTTGATTGAAAATCATGTTTTCTCAAAATTGTGTTTTTGACATGAAAATCACAATTTTGACTGAAAATCGTGTTTTGTCACAATCGTGTTTTTGGCGTGAAAATCCTGATTTTAAGAATGACCAAAAAATTGTGATTTTGATTGAAAATCGTGTTCTTGAAAATCATGTTCTGAAAATCATGATTTTAGATGAAAGTCATGTTTCTGAAAATTGCGATTTTGTACCTTAGTGAAAATCATGTTTTCTGAAAATCATGAAAATCGTAATTTTGAATGAAAATTGTGTTTTTAAAAATTGTGATTTTGGAGCCAACAGAGAATCGTGTTTTTCCCAAAATCGTGTTTTTGTCTGAAAATCGTGATTTGTGAAAATCGCGATTTTGAGTCAATTTTTTGAGCACAACCAGAGAATCAGAATTCTGAGAATGACCTCAGAATCATGTTCTTTTCAGAAAGCTTTTAGGTGCAAAATAGAAAATCGCATTTTTTTTTTTGAATTTTATGAAAATCGCCATTTTCAGTCAAAATTGTGTTTTTTAGCAGGAAATTCAAATTTTTTAGCGTCGAGCAATGGCTAGCTCTGTATGTGCAAAAAGTCATGAAAAAACACAGGCGCTTGCTCTCCCTTGCACTTCCTAACTCCTTCTCGCACAATAATGTATGAAAAATGGTATGAAAATGGTGAAAATGCACTAAAAAACAAGAAATTTCTATGAAGAAGAAGATGGATGAAGATGGTGATGGTGATGATGATGAAGATGAAGAAGAAAACTCAGAAAATGAACAGAAATGATAGTTTTTTTTACCTTCCAACGTCGCAAATCTACAATCTTACCATCACAATGCTCGTCCAGGAAGCTCTGTGCCCAGGCAACAACACCAAAATTTGGTGTAGCTCAAGTGTAAGCACCACCTCCTTTACTTGTCAATCTGCGGAGATGTGAGGACCGATATGAAGACCATGAACGAGTGAAGGCACGTGCATGAGTGAAAGCACACGAGCATGCACACACATACATACACATGTGCGCACAAAGCAAGATCAAAGAGAGGAACAATGGAAAGCTTTCTATTGCAAAGGAAATCTCTTACAAAAGCTCTATTCTCTAACAAGCTAACCTCAAAAATGATCTCTCTAACTCTTTTTATAGTTTTTGGACTAGTTTTGGCCTTGTCCAGACCTAGTGTCTGGCCTAATTAAAAAGTAGGTTCTAGGGCTTATTTGAAGGCTCAAACGGAGTCTAAAAATTATGAAAATTGGTAGGATGATACTTCTAATGTCCTCAAGCTCGAGGACTCCTCAGCTTGCACAAAATGGAGCTACAAAAAGAGGAAATGATATTTACAATGGTTTCTACTTATGAAAATCACTATTTTATAGGGATTTCTTTTTAAAATTTGACATACACTTCTTGGAGCTCCCTATGTGCTCCTTCTTCTTGTGTGTCCACTTCTCTGATGCACTTATTATGTTTGTCCTTGACCTTGAGCTTCAACACAATCATAGGTCAATGTGATATTCCTACAATCATCTTCAAATAAAGACTTATTTTCATCAAATACTACATCTCAACTTACTATGAATCCCTTTGTACTCGAAACTAATCCTTTTGAATTAGTTCATAACCTATGTAGACACATTTTTTTGCCTTGGGACAAGTTTACCTCTAGTTTCTGATGGTATATGTGCAAACACAATGCACCCAAATATCTTGGAATGGTCCAACCTATGTCTTCTTTCATTCCAAGCTTCATAAGGAGTCATTTGTTCCAAAGAATTTGAGGGTAACCTTTTCATGAGATAGGTGAAAGTATATATTTCCTTTACCCATAGATAGTTGGGAAGCTTTTTTTCATTTGGTATTCACATAGCTGCTTCCACAATGGTCTTTTTTTTTTCTTCTACTACCCTATTTTTCTCAAGTGTATATATGGTAGTTATTTCTCTTTTGATTCCCCTTTCTTGCAAGTAAGGATCAAACTCATGGGAGAGTTATTATCCCCCTCCATCAAACCTTAGCCTCTTCAAGGTTTTACGTTCTTGATTTTCTACTAGTTCTAGGTAACTTTTTGAAACAAGCAAACTCTTCATCTTTATACTTCATAAAATAAAGTATGGTCCATCTTTTACAATCATCAATGAAAGACACATAATACCTTGACCCTGAGATAGAGGGTTCCTTGATATTCCCCAAACATTAGTGTGAAAAATCTCTAAGATGTCTCAATGTATGTATTTTTTCTTTGTTAATGGTTGCCGGTGAGATTTTCCAATTTGACATACAATGACATACACTTGTAAATCATATGATGCTTTGAAATGCTAAGTACTCCAAGTAAACTTTGATCTCTAGTAATTTTTTATAAGTCCTCTCTCCAATGTGAGCTAATCTTTTGAATCAAACCTCTAAATCTTATAGGGTTTGGGTGCCATAGTTGAAAAATGCTATCTTCCTTGTGTCTTGGAGTTCAGGTGAATAATATACCTATATTTTCACCTTTGGCTATCCTCTTGAACCCTATGTATGGGTCTTCTGCATAAGCTCCATATTTTGTGAACCTCACGTGTAAACCTTTTTCCACAATATGCCCTACATGTATCAAGTTCTTAGTAACACTAGGTATGTGTAGAACTATGTTCAACAAATTCATGTTACCATTTGATGTCTTCACATTTCCAATCTTCTCCACAAGGTGCCTTGTTTCAGCTTCTATTTGTACTTCATGCTTGTTCTTGAGGTCTTCCAAATCTGAGAGTAGTGCTACATTTCCTATTGTATGTTTTGAACATCTAGAATCAATATAGAACAAATGCTCATTTGATTAACCTCATTTCATTGTGATGTTAATGAGAAAAAGTGAATCCTTTTGTGATTGATCATCAGTGTAATTGTTGTAGTCTCTTTTCCCTTTGTAGCTACCTTGATAGTTGTTATTATTTTTGTTGTTCTTGTTATTTTATCCATAGGTGTTCTTGTATGTACCTCTAGAAGCTCCATATCCTCCTTTATTATATCCTCTTCCTCTCTTGTTCCTTTCTTGGAGTAATTTCATACAAGTGGATAACTTTGGATAAATCTCCTTGGCCACAAGTGTAGCACTAAAGGAAAACAAAAATCTAGAAGATTCCTTCACCAAAACGTTGTTGAAGCCCCCCCCCCCCACATTCACCTCATCTATTTCCAATCGCAGCAGTGTGATTCTTAATTTTTAGTGAAAGAGCATCTCACTTTTACCTTGTATATATATGTTACTTTGGTTCTCCTTAGTGTGATCCATTATTAGCAAGCAAGGCCCCTTCTTACGCTATCCCTTTGCTTTTGTTCTCTTGGTGATTTTGAGTAACCAAACTTGTTTGTGTCTACGGGCTATGTTGGAACTTTCTACCCTTGGGTTGTCCAAATTGTTTCTCTTTCATTAGGAATCCATTTGGTGTTATATTTAAATCATTTGATACCTAATATAGCATAGTAGCATAGTTTGTTCTCACCAGGTCTTGGGTTGATTCTCTAAATGATCTCTAAGAAACATGCAAAATAGTGATTTGTGGTGATTCATATCTCTCTCTCTCTCTCTCTCTCTCTCTCTCTCTCTCTCTCTATGAAGGGTTCGGAAGATCCATCTAGCTATTTTTCTAAAGTTGGATCAGGTTCGACACTTGTTTTCTAGATAGTCTTGCAGAAAATGTTTTTGGAGTGAAATGTGGCGTTTATGTGATTACCTTTCACATACATTCAACTAGCCTATGTTGTAGAGATTGTTTCTCTTAGTGTTGGCAAACATTTTGTGTGAAATTTGTTTTTTGGAAAGTTGAGTTATTCTACTCCAAGTAAGAGAACGTTCACTATAATTCTTTGCACAAAATCTGACCAAACTTGTCATATGTAGTTGAAGAACTCTTTCAATTCATGCAAGTTTCTAGAGTGTCACATCTTCTTCTGGCTAAAAGAGTGTTAATATATCTTGAAGGCACTATTAATGAAGGTGTATATTATCTATTTCAGATGGATTTGAAGGTCAAAAGATTCTCTAATGTTGATTCTGTTAGTTCAAAAGATGATAGAAAAAGTGCAAGTGTTTATGCGGTCATGCTAGGGAAGAAGCTCATCTTGTGGAACTCAAAAAACATTCCACTATTGCTTTGTCATAAACCAGAGCTGCGTATAGAACTTTTCCTCAAGTTACATGTGAATTCATATAGCTACCCCATGTTTCATGCTTGGAGCAAGAACATTGAAGTTCACTATCATTTTGTAAGGGAGAATGTGCACGCAAAAGAAGTACAAATCCATGATATTAGTACCAAGAACAATGTGCAGATATTCTCATTAAAGCGTTGGATTTTACATAGCTTACTATGTTCAAAAGAAGCATTGGAACGATAGAGCTTGGATGAAAAACTTGAAGCTTGAGGGGGCGTTGAAGATCAAGTCCAATCTTAGGAGCACTTTGGAGTAACTTCATTGACTACAAGTGGAGATTTTCGGTTAAATCTCCTTGGCCACATGTAGCACAAAAGAAAAATGAAATCCATGAGATTCTTTCACCAAAACATTGTTGGAATCCATCTCATTTGTCTTATTTATTTCGAATCATACTTATGTTTGATTTTTGGTTTTTAGAAAAGAATATCTCACTTTTTCACTTGTATATATGTGTCATTTTTGTTCCGAATGGGTAATCTCGTGTATTTTCTAGCTTGTAGAAGCCCTCCTTAGTGTTTGAAAGTGTTAGAAAGAAATCCTCTTGCTTAATCTAGCTCCTTTCTGGTTCTTTTTGTGGATTTTAGTAAGCATACCTCTTTGCATGCGCAAGGAGTGTTGGAACTCTTTGAAAAAACTTGGAGAAACTTGGAGAAGGTGGAAATTTGGGTTTACAAGTGATGAAGGTGGCCCAAATAACGAGCACAAGACCCTAATATGTCAAATAGACCTTGTAGGCTTGTGATTATTCCAATAAAACACAATAGTTACCTTGGAACATCAATGAGAATCAACTCGTGCAAAGCATGTAGAGTTACACTTTGACTAGCTCACAAACCTTCTATTTTGGGGTGAATGCTTCCACTTTGAACACTCAGAGCAGCCAACACAGTTGCAATTGGAAATATTACTTTTAGGGAAATGTTATAGATAGGTTTGACTTGCTATAATGCATAAAAGCCCTAATTTTTACAAATCAATGAAGGAGAAATGTGTGTAACACTGATTGGATGTACCCTTGACCTTTTAGGGATTTGCAAAAAATGACCCAAGAACTTAACCTAAAGACTTCTTTGAATTGAAGTAACTAAATGACTTGAAAATTTATACACATAAGCTAGACATTATTAGCTTTCTAATGAGTGCTTACTCACACAATTTGAATATTTTTACAAAGAGAACCAAGCTCTGCAAGATGATTGAGTCTAAGAAAGGAGCAGAGAATAATGAAGATAAACCAACATGATCACAAATATGTGTGTGTTGCTTCAACTATCATCAACTCATAGTGTAAAATGTTCTAAGTCATTATATAGAATCTTGGGTAGCTGTTGACAACTCAATTCATTCAAATTTGAATTCAAATCCTCGCGGGATTGTTTGTTGAAAAGTATAATGTTAATTTCTTGTAATCTAGGAAGGATGCTAATAACTTTCAAGATAATTTTTGGCTTGCTTTGGTTTGGTAATCTTACCAATCAAGGAACTCACGGATATTGAGCCTTTACTTACAACTTAAAAAACGTAAATATCTTGGAAATTATAAGGGTAAGTGAGCATATGTGATCAAACACTCAATACACTAAATAAGTGCACATAAGTGCTTCACAAGAAACATATTCATTGCAACATCCATATCATGTTTTTGAAATAGGATAAAATCACTTCAACCATACTGAAAGCTTGGTGATCTAACACTCTCTACCCTTGGGTTGTCAACTTTGTTTTTCATTCATTAGGAATCTATTTTATGTAATCTATGATTCATTGGATAGCTAATACAACATACTTTGTGCTCACCGAGTCGCAAGTTCATTCTCTAAGTAATCTCTAAGAAACATGCAAAATAGTGAATTTTAGTGAGTCATATCTCTCTTTATCTCTATGAGAGCTTTTGAAGAGTTATTTAGCTCTATGTTGTAAGCATTGTTTCTACTTCCATAGTTGGCCATTTCTTGTGATTTTGGTATCATTGGGTCAATTTTTTGCCTTGTTCTCTATTTATTCTTGGAGAAAAGCTTGCTGGAGTGAAGTGTGGTCATTGTGTAACTAGCTCCTACATACATGCAACTAGCCTATGTTGAAGAGATCGTTTCTCTTACTGTAGGCAACCATTTTGTGTGAAATTTTATTTGTTGGAAAGCTCTGTTATTCTTCTTCAAGCCTACAAACTCGCATTAAAATTCCTTGCAAAAAAAATTGAGAAAGAGGCATTTTGGGATGCATAGGTGTCGAGAAATCTACTTGTGGAGGTCATTCATGCTTTATCATTGCATACGGGTTGAGATAGATCCTCCATTATTACTCTCCTAGGGGGTAAATATCAAATGTTTTTAAGACTCTTTGTCAATAAAACAAATGTTTTTGTGGAAAATGATATGCTATGTCTCTTATGTCTAGAATTTCCTTCACATCTTTTGTGAGGCATCTTGCTCTAGAATCAACTTCTTTCAAGATATTTTTAGGACAATCCCCATTATTTTTTAGAACTAAAGGTCTTCAAGAGCTCCTCTATTGCAAATTGTGTTGTTTGTTGAGCATATTATTACGTTTTTGAGACTTTCATGTCCAACCGTGTGGATTGGGTGCTTTGCAAGATTGAAAATGAGCTTGTTACAAGATGGAAATGACATTTAATGTGGCATGGTCTATGATGGTGTTTAATTCATTCTTCAATTCTTCTATCATTTACTTCTTGGCTTATTGGTTTCCAAGTGACAAGTACAAAAGATGGAAAGAATTTTAGAAAGTTTTCTTGGATAGAAGATCCAGATAGAAAGGGGTGCAAGAAGAAATGGGATATTTTCTCGTGCCCGAAGGACTTGGGTGGTCAAGGCATTCTGGACATGGTTGCCTTTGCAAACAAGCTAGTAGCCAAATGGATGGTCAAATCTTGGTGTAATGACAATGCTTCTTTCTCCAAGGTTATGTTTGGGAACAATAATGTCTCTCTCACTTGTAGGGATCCCTAGACGAAAAGAAATCAATCCTTTCACTCTCTTGTTCCCACCATTCTCCATTACCCCAAGGGCTCTTATATGATGTGCTCCATGTGGAAAGCTTGAAACAAGATGAAATCATTTTGTTCCACCAGTGATGACTAGAAGTGGGCTGATCACATTAGACAACAAGGTTCTATTTGGTTTCCCATTTTGGGCATTATTAGAGTGGAGAACGAGGATCTCCAAAGAGCAAAGAGACTCAAAAACAAAGGGTTTCACTGTGGAAGCTCCAGTTGATATATTTTAGTAGTGATATGGGTGAAAACACTTAGGACCATTGAGGCACATTTTTCCTTCTTTAGGATGTTTTTCCCCCCGGCTTGTATATACACCTATAACCCTAATAGGTTACTTATCTTTGTACATTCACTTGGTAATACATTAAGCATTGTGTATTGTGCTCCAAGCTTCCTCTTCTCCCTTGTGTTGTTTGTGTGCTTTTGTAGACCTCAATCTCCAACAATTGGTATCACTATAGGTCTCCTTCATCTAGAGTGTCATCAAAACCCCTCTCTTATAGTCGCAGAATTGCACAAAATTTGATGAGCATACTTAAGGCGATAAGGAGTTCAAAACAGCTTCACTATGTGGTGTTAAAATTTTGATTTGAGCTCGTTTTGGCCTCCAAATGTACTATCACAATGCATGTCCATGAAATTTTGTATTTTTTGCCAAATATATGTGTTTTTTTTTGGGTTTCAAGTACAAGTGGCTCTAAGTCTACTACAAGTTTAGCAAAACTATGTAGGGTAGTTTTGTTCAACATTTTCACATATAGTCATTTTTTTGCATCAAGGTATTTTAGCTCGTGGCCATGGCTGAAAGAAATTATGTATTCTATATGTTGGCTATTGAGGATAAGTTGGATGGTACCAATTACCCATTATGGGAATATATGATGCATCATGTATTGGTCATAAAAGGACTGTGGAATATTGTGAAAGGTGTTGAAAAACGACCTACTACACTTGCAAATATTGTTATTCAAGGTGATGCAAATGGCATTGAAGAAGATGATCTTTAGGTTCTTGTTCGTGCTTCAATTCTTGCTACACATACTAGAGAGAAACTTTATTGGAATGGCAGAGATGATCACACGTATGCATTGATAACCTTTTCTGTCAAACGTGCCATTATCCCTCATATTCTCTGTTGCAAAATAGCAAATGATGCTTGGGAAACACTTACCATTTTGTATCGGGCAAGAAATGAGGCTTGTGTTGTTTATCTCTAAAAACAGTTGGAGAGTGAGCAAATGAATGAAGGAGATTCTATGGACAATTTTTTTGACAAAGATCAAAGATAGCAAGAAGTAGTTGATTTCTACTTATGAAGTCTTGCTAGAGAGCTCACTTGTGTAGATTATTCTGAATGGTCCTCCATATTCATATAAGAGTCTTGCTTGTACTCTTCAGTTGATGATGAAAGGCAATCCAAATGCCTAAACATTTGACGATTTAGTCTCTGTTTTGCTATAGGGAGATCAGTCCAGACAAAACAAGTCCATCAGGTGTGTAGGAGAGCAAGCTTTCTTAGCTAGTCAAAAGGCCAAAGGTAAATGGAGCTCATCTACTAGTAAGCAAAAATCTCTGAATTCTACACATTCAAACAAGGAAGATAAAGACAAGAAGAAAAAAAAAATTAGAAATTCTTTTGCAAATATTGGATAGGAAATGATCATGTCATAAAGAGTTTGTCCAAAACTGGGTGCAAAAGAGGCAAAGAAAAAAGAGGCTAGAATGGTTGGTGTACAGGCCACTATACCTAAAACAGAGTCTGCTAATCTTGTGCAAAATGAAGAATGGGCATTTACTATTGTTTGCAATTATGATCCATCTTCTCTTGAACAATGTATGTCTATAGTAGACGTAGATCATTGGTACTTTGATACTGGGGCAACCAAACATATTACCTTACAACACAAATTCTTCAATTTAATTGAGCCTCCCTCTATAAGAAATATTTTCAATGCTCTAACAACTCCTCTTATTCTATAATGGGAGTTGATAAGAAGCATATTGCTGATTTAGAGGCTGATTTGTATGCCTCTTTTGAGATGTCATATTTGGGACATTTGCATCATTATTTGGGCATTCATTTTATGCAAGTTGATGGTGGAATAGCTTTGTGTCAAACAAAATATATTGACACATTATTGTAGTGTTTGGCTTTGAGGACTACAAACCTATTGACACTCCTATGGAAACATGCTTACGATTGAGTCTTCATGATGCTAAAAATGCATTTGATGTTGTTTTCTATCAGTAGTTTGTTGGATGTTTGATTTAGTTATGAATCTGGACCTCATATTCAGTTTGTTGTCTCTCAAATGAGCAGGTTTATGCATTACGCAGGTGTCAAGCATTGGTATGTGGTTATGTGCATCTTTCTCTACTTGAGTGGTACCCGACTACTTGGATTATTTTATCCCAAGGGGGGATCACTATAGCCATATTTACATGTGTTTTTTGACTTTGGATGGGATGGTTGCTATGACGCTCGTGTTTCCACTAATGATTTTTGCTTCATGCTTGGTAGCTTACACATATCTTGGTTGAGCAAGAAGCAACCTACTATGGCCACTTTTGGTTGTGAGTCTCACTATAGGGTAGCTTTCATAAGGACTATTGAGTGTGTGTGTGTGTGTGTGGCTCAGACACCTTTTGGCTAATTTGGGTGTTGGTCAGTGTTCTACCACCACCATCTTTACTGATAGTTAGAGTGCATTGACAATTGTGAGGAACCCTGTATTCCATGCTCCCATTAAGAACACTAAAGTGCAGTATCATTATGTTAGGGAGAGTTTTGCTGCTACAAAGATTAGATTGGCATATGTGCCCACACAAGAGAACGTTGCATACTTTTTCACAAAAGCTCTCCCTAGGAAAAAGTTTGAAGCTTTCCTCAAAGCTTTGGGCTTACTCCCTTTTGTGCATTGATTCCACAGAGCTTGGCACTTCCTTATACATGAGTGTCAGCTCCTTGTTCATTGCATCACTCCCAGTGGGATTTATGATATATTTGGATAGTGGTGTGTGTGAACACACTTAGGACTATCGGGGCACTCTTTTCCCTCCTTAGGAGGTTTTTTTCTCGAGCTTATATATAAAACTATAAACCTAACGTATTAATTATCTTTGTACATTCACTTGGTAATAGATTCAGTAGTGTGTGTTGTGCTCCCAGCTTCTTCTTCTTTCTTCTATTGTTAGTATGCTTGCATAGATCTCAAACTCCAACAGCTCCTTTGGAACTATGATAGAAGAAAATGGATCTAATTTGAAGAAATTTATCCAAATTCCAAAGTTAACTTTGAAGATTGCTACCTATTAAGGAACAAAATCAATGCTTTGGACAAATTGAAGGTCCACCTATTGCTTGGTTAAGATCCTTCTCACTTGAAGAATCTAAAGTGGTACAACATGAACAAAATGGAGGATACTCCAAGAACCAATACAAACATGGACCTTCATCATTCTCTAAATAAGAAGTAGTGTTTGAAACTAACCTAGATAAGATGGAACTTCAGCTTCTTGAACTTGTGGCATGTGCTTATTGAGAATAAGAAAGTTGTCCTCATGTGGTAGATTATCCCCCAAGGATATGGAACAATATCAAAGGCAATAAAAATCTGCAATTCTTTCCCATGGTGTAAGGGATGTTTAGGTAGTAGGGAAGACATTGGTCACCTTGTTTTTCAATGTAAGGAGCATCCTGACTTGGCAGTGCCTTAACAAGCTTCTTTTATTGGATCATCAAGTCAATTGGAAACAAAATTCACTGAGTTAAGTGATATGCTCTTCTTCCCTCTAGAGTGCTATTAGAATCGGTGCTCTAGAATCTAGGACGAAACATATGCATCCCACTTCCAAAAACCTCCCAGATAGTAGTCTTTTGAGAAATCTCTTAGCTTCCTAGGTACAAGGATGTAAAAAATTTATCTTCCCCCCCATCCCCCATTAGACACCACAACATGTTCATGTGATAAGGAATTACAAAAGATGGAAAGAATTTGTAGAATATTTTTTTGGATGGACATCCACATAGGAAGGGTGATGCAAGAACATGAAATGGGATATTTTCTCATGCATGAAGGATTTGGGTGTTCTAGGAATTGTGGACATGGTTGCCTTGGCAAACAATCTAATAGCCAAATGGATGGTCAATGAAGTGTTACAATTTTGAATGCACCACAGTGGACTTTGCTTCTCGAGAGCTCCATGATGATACCATCACAATAGAAAACCAAGCTATATATGTCACACATAGTACCCCACATTGGCCTGTAGAATACACAAAAAAACACAGTACACAAAAAATACAAATACAGGTTTCTTAGGTGTTATAAAATGCATTCAAGCTCATAGTCTGTGGCTAACCAAGCCACTATATGTTTTATTAAAGAACATATAAAAAAAATTTTGATGGACATTTGGCCTTTTAGATGGATATTAATGATAACAATCTCCCACTAAAGGCCAATATTGCCAAACTAAAGATGGGAGAAAAATAAAGAATGAGAAAGAATACCTAAGTGTAAGTATACAAAATATACCTTGCACCTAATGATTGTGTTACAAAGTATACACCCAATTGTGTAAGACCATGAATCAAGTAACCCAATCAAGTGACAATAATGACGGTAACGATCTTGTGGTAGAGATTTAGTCAAAGAATCTACAACATTATCGTGAGTATGAACCTTCTCAAGAATAATGTGCTAACTAGCTAAGCATTCTCTAATGAAGTGATACCTCACCTCAATATGCTTGGTCTTTGCAGGATAGACTAGATTCTTAGCCAAAGCAATGGCACTCTAACTATCACTAAGTAAACAAGGTACATGTTGAGGGAGACTCATATCACAAGCAAGATGAGAAAGACACAATGATTGCTTACATGCCTCACTTACTATAGCATACTCTGCTTTTGCAATGGAAATAGTTGTACATTCTTGAAGACGAGATCTCCAAGAGATAGCATCTCCAACAAAATGCAAAATGTATCACATGATGATGGCAAGGTGCATAACAACAAGACTGCTTTCATTTCATTATCCATCCATTTTTTGAGCCTATAACTAAGAGAATATATCATCAATCTAATTTAGATGAGAAGCAACACTATCTACATCCTTCATGCGAAGATCGTATAACTTTCACGTCAACTATACTTTATTTGATGTTGTTTCTTTTTCATATGTATTGCATAACTTCTTCCAAAGTTCCTCTGCACTTTCATAGTCCAATACTGTAAAGTAAAAATTATTTGTCAAGTGCATTGAATGGCAAACCTAGCCATTTCATCCAACTCATCCTAATCATCTTCATCCATGTCAGCACACTTCTTTGATATTCCATTTATTGGCTTCCATTGCCTCCATTTTATTAGCACATCTTTAATCTAATTCTTCCATAGAGCAAAGTTTGTGCCATCAAATATTTTGGATCTCAAAATAGTCCTTACCTTGCAATTTATAGATCCTCCTATGAACCCTAACACTAGATCCTGATTCACTAGACGTTCTTGAGATCTTTGATGCCATGAGGATAGAGAACTCACTAGAATGATAATGGATTTAGAATAGTCCAAACACAACTATGGCTCAAAAAAGGATGACCAAGTGTCGAATTCTAGGAAAAAATCAATAGAGTCTCGCCCAAAAAATGGATTAATGAATTGTAATGACCAACCAAAAGGTTATGTGAGAATATATGTGCTCACACATATAAGTGTATCAAGGAGTAAATCCACCATTGTATACTTGATGAAATAAAAAATCTCAAAAAAAAGTCAAAGTATCCTCTCCAAAAGGATCATATGACCAATTTCAAAAGCTCATAAAACTACAAGTACTCACATGTAAACATGCATATGGAATTATTGACTGCACTGCATATAATCAGTTAATCAAAAGAAGCCAAGGAATCTTATCGCGCACCTATGAACAACTATCATGCATATCCTATGTCAAGACTAGGTAACTCTTGAGATATCAAGCTCAACATGTGATGATCCAGAATAACACGTATCACTTTTTCATTTCTCTGACATGTATGGTGGTCATGTCGGTATATGTTAGGGACACTTCATTGAGCTTTATTAGATTTATCTACCGAAAGTGATGGCACATTTGTTTCTTGCCAGCTCAGTCATTCACGGACATTAGGTTTTTCCTTATGTACTGGTCTTTACATATTGCAATTGTTGTATTCTTGTTTTTAGGTCATTCTTGTACATTCCTTTTATGTAATAGAAGAAGAAGAAGAAGAAAATCATTCTTCCTTGCCTCAATCTGTGTGTGTGCTCCTCTTTGATTGTGAGAGTGTGTGTGCATGAGCTCTCTTACTTATCTGCTTCCTTGTGACATGGTATCAGAGTCAGTGTGTCTATAGAGAGCTCGTGGAGAAGGCCGACAGTGAAGAGTAACAGAGAAGGCATGGAGAAAGTGCAATTCACAAATAACCTCAAATTTCTACAAAAATTGGCATGAAGGTAGAAGAACTCAAACTATTTTCATGAGCTATCCCTTTAGGGTCACTCGTTTTTGTCATATCAGAGTTTTAGAGCCACCTCAATCTCCATTTTTGAGCCCACAAGGTGGGGCCCATTGAAAAACCAAGTCAGTTTGAAAAATTATAACTTGCATCCTGTTTGGCAACACTCATATATTCCAAATCCAGAATTTCAAGTGATTCCATGTACTGTTGATACACAAAAACTATGTTTTTATGAGATCGAATTGTCACATCATAGTGTGAGAGTGTTCATGTAGAAGTGCTACTTGTAGTGTTTTGCAGTGTTGTGAATTGGTGCAGAAATGGCAAACACAAATGGAATGAGTTAGTTTATGAGCGATAAGCTTGACAAGATCAACTTCCATGCTTGGAGACTTAGAATGACAAATTTCCTGAAGGGAAAAGGCTATTGGAAGTACATCAAAGGAGAGAAAGAAAATGCTCTATAGCTACCAAAAAGGAATCAGACTGTAGACCAGTTAAGAGCATATGAGGAATGAAATCAAGGAGCATGAAAGGTAATCTACTGGCTATCTATTAGCACACAAGATAGCATGATTGGACACATATAGGATGCCAAGACTCCGAAAGAGACTTGGAATAGTTTGTTCACTTTGTATGAGACCAATACAAAGGCACAAAAACTGCAACTCAAGAATGAGCTGCATACTTTGGAGAAAAAGAGCATGTTGGTAAGTGACTACACCTTGAAAATCAAAAGCATATGTGAGTCACTTGCATCTATTGGCATGAATGTAAATGATGATGATGATAAGGTGGAAGTGTGCCTTCCTTGTCTAGGAGATGCATATAAGCAGTTCAGAACTTCTATACAAACCTGGGAAAATATTCCAAATTTTGTTGATCTGGTGTCCATGTTGATTATTGAAGAAAAGAATCTTGTCAAGGACTCAAACTCCCAAGGAAAACCTACTTCTGAGCAAGTATTCTACTCTGGGAGAGGAAGAGGCAGAGGTAGAGGCTTCGAAAGTGGAAGAGGAAATAGTAACCAAGACCAAAGTCAACATCTGAATCATGCACGAGGTAGAGGACAGTTTTGAGTAGGGGGAGCCAAAGATGCCGCTAAAATTTCCAAAGAAATGATTTAGATAATGATAGTAAAGGATGTTGGAATTATGATAAACTTGGATACTTTGAACGTGACTGCAGGTTGAAGAATCAAAATAACAGAAGGCAGCAAAACAACTATGCATCCACAAGTGCAAATGATTTTGAGAAGCTATTCATGGTCCAACACCAAATGATGAATACAATGTTTGCTGATGTTTCAAAATCGAATGGTAATGTTTATGTTGATTCAGGTGCTTCAAATCACATGATTAGTCATGTGAAATGGTTTAGTAGTTTGCAAAAATTCCTAGTTCCTAGTTATGTTGAAACAAGCGACGACATATCACACCCTATCGAGCATATAGCAAACATAGCAATGTCTATAGAGGACGGAAAGGTAAAACATGTTGCTGATGTCCTGCATGTTCCAAATATAACAAAGAATCTAGTTTTCAGTGGACAAATTGTTGACCAAGGATTACAAGTTAGGTTCAATGTTGATGGGTTATATGTAGAAGAGTACAAACAAGGTAGACAATTGATTGCCAAAGGAAACAAAGTGGGTAGGATGTTCACCTTAAATCTGAAAATTCCTAAAATGAATGCAGCCATGTTTGCAAAATTTGCAGGAGTTATTGCAGATATTGAGATGTGGCATAAACGGATTGGACATGCAAACTTGCAAAGGCTGAAATTGATGCAGTCAAAGGAGATTGTCCATGGACTACCAAATTTCGAGGTAGAGATGCAAAAGGTATGTTCAACATGTCAATTTGGTAAACAGTCAAGATCATCATTTTTGCATGACAAGCATGTTAGTGAGAATGTGCTAGAAATAGTACATACAAATGTTTTGGGTCTTGCAAAGACCACATCTATGGGTGGTTGTAGGTTTTATGTTAATTTCATTAATGATCATACACGAAAAGTGTGGGTACATTTCATGAAAGAGAAGAGTGAGGAGTTCACTCACTTCCAAAATTTTAAAGCTATGGTGGAAAGGTAGACACAAAAGTATATTCAAGCATTAAGATCTGATGGAGGAGGTGAATACATGTCAAATGATTTCAGCAACTTTCTAAAAAGTCATGGAATTTGACATCAGTTTTCATGCATGTACACACCACAACAAAATGGCATTGTTGAATGCAAAAATAGACATATTGCAGAAATAAGAAGAGCCTTGATAGCTGAGAAGAATATGCCTCATTGTTATTGGGCAGAAGCTATGCATACGCTTGTACACATCATGAATAGAACTCCAACTGATGTTGTACATCAAGTTACACCAGAAGAGAAGTTCACAAGTAAAAAGCCAAACTTATCACATATGAAAGTTTTTGTTGTATTGCATATGTACATGTTCCAGATGAGTTGAGGACAAAGCCTGATTCAAAAGTAGAAAAATGTATCTTCATTGGATACTCTCTTGAGCAAAAGGGATATAAATCTTATAGCCCACTCACATGACAGGTAAAGGTGAGCACATATGTTGTGTTTGATGAAATGTCAAGCTTCTATATAGATGCCAAAGATGGACTTAATCTTGAATGAAATGACAAAGAAAATCTTGAAACATCAAGTGCAAAATCTCAAGTTTTGAGTGGACCAGCCAGACAATAGCTCCAACTCTAATCCATGGAGTGGAAGATTGTATGGAAATTTTAGTCTATCAAATTCATCAACTACATCAAATAAAGGTAAAGAAAAGCTTTCTGTTGGTAGTAAAACATCTACAAGTTTTGAAGAGATTGATGGAGATTCAAGCGGTTCAAAAAAGAGCCTTGATGAGGAGCATGGATTGCCCTCTGCAAAGACTCAGAGATTAAGAAAGGCACATGCAAATGATACAAGGAGAAGTGACCCAAGACCAAGAAGATTTGGGAGGATGCAGAATTCAGTGCAATGATTGACATATGACAGTTATATGGCTCTTCATTGTGCCTACATGACCAAGGTAATACAAGATGTTGAACCTTCTTGTTTTGAAGATGCAATTGGAAATGTAGATTCGAAAAAAGCTATGGATGAGGAGATGGATGCAATTTATGGAAATGATACATGGAAGCTAGTCCCATTGTCACAAGAAAAGAAACCCATACACTGCAAGTGGTTTACAAGGTAAAGCACAATGTTGATGGTAGCATAAGCAAGTACAAAGCACAATTGGTAGCAAAATGATATGCACAAACATATGGCATTGATTATGAGGAAATGTTCATATCTGTAGCTAAAATGTCTACTATTAGAACACTTGTTGCATTAGTTAGAGCAAAAGAGTGGGCTTTACATCACATGGATGTGAAGAATGCCTTTCTACATGGTGAGTTACAGGTTGAAGTATACATGGACCAACCACAAGGATATGAATATTCAAAGCACTTAGAGTATGTTTGTAGGTTGCAAAAGGCTTTGTATGGGCTTAAGCAAGCTCCTCATCCATGGCATGCAAGGATTGCTGGTTACTTGACCACCATTGGATTTTCTATGTGTATTGTAGATCATTCACTATATGCAAGGAAGAGTGATGATGGCATCATGATTGTGGCTATTTATCTTGATGACTTTCTTATGCAGGAATTTGACATGAAAGATCGTGGTGTGCTACATTATTTCTTGGGCATTAAGTTTGTACATACAAAAATAGGCATATGGATGTCGCAAAGGCAATATGCCTTGAATATGCTACAAAAGTATTGCATGGCTGATTGTAAGCCAATTTCTATGCCATTAGATCAGAATTTGAAGTTAGATACTACATCAGGTGAAGCATTGGATAATGCTACTATGTGTAGGAAAAGTGTGGGAAGTTTGATGTATCTCACAATTACGAGGCCTGATCTTAGCCACACTGTTGGACTTGAAAGTCAATTTATGTAGGTTTCAGGAAGCCACATTTAGATGCTTTGAGGTGCACTCTACGTTATGTGAGTGCTACTTTGGATTATGCATTGTTTTATGAAGCTGGTGTAGATTTGCAGGTTCATGGATACACCATTGCAGATTGGGCTGGTAGCATTCCAAATAGAAGATCTACTAGTGGATTTCTATTCTCACTTGGGAGTGTAGTTATTACATGGAGTAGCAAGAAGCAACCCACTATTGCTTTGTCGAGTACAGAGGCTAAGTATAGAGGTGCTGCAATGGTAGCATGTGAGGCATCATGGCTGGAGATGCTACTTGCGCATTTAGGTGTGGAAGTGAAAAAGACTATCATCATCTATTGTGATAATCTTAGTAGTATACAATTAGCACGGAACCCTATTTTCATGCTAGAACAAAGCATATCGAGGTACATTATCACTTCATTAGAGAGAAGGTATTAGTAGGTGATATTGATCTTGTTTATGTGAGAGCAGATGAGCAAGTTGCAGATATTTTCACTAAAGCACTTGGAGCAGAGAAGCTGAAGAAGTTTCGGAAGATGCTTGGATTAGAGGACATGGCGTTGAGCTTGAGGGGGAGTGTTGAGATATCACGCTCAACATGTGATGATCCAGGATAACATGTATCACTTTTTCATTTCTCTCACATGTATAGTGGTCATGCCAATATATGTTAGGGACACTTCATTGAGCTTTATTAGATTTATCTACCAAGAGTTATGGCACATTTGTTTCTTTCCAGCTCACTCATTCGTGGACATTAGGTTTTGCCTTATGTATTGGTCTTTATATATTGCAATTGTTGTATTCTTGTTTTTAGGTCATTCTTGTACATTCCTTTTATGTAATAGAAGAAGAAGAAGAAGATCATTCTTCCTTGCCTCAATCTGTGTGTGCTCTCCTCTTTGATTATGAGAGTGTGTGTGTGAGCTCTCTTATTTATCTCCTTCCTCGTGATAGCAACTATTCCACCTACATCAACAAAGAGATGTTGACATCTAGGTGTTTCCTAGTTATGAAAACCTCACCACGACCCTCTTTATCAACATCAAAGGATTTATGCAGAAACTTAATAGTTATATCAATGACCACATGGATGTATATAAGTGGTATTTAAATAAGTGTACATAGTGTGTATGTGCTCAATATATCCAGTAAATTGGCACTCAATGGTTGAATTCATAGCCCAAACACTTGCCAACAACACCTGCAAGTTTCTATCAACTCTCTTTTTTAGGCTGAAAGAAAATCGACATAAAATTATGGTCTTTGCTCCCACCACAACTCAAAACCTTTCAAGAAACCTATAGATTTATTAATATGGTTGAAAACATAGTCTCAGATCTAAATATTCCTATGTAAAGAGAATTATGCCTGAAAGTACTAGTGTCTGACCTAGTTAAAAAATAGATTCTAGGGCTTATTTAAGGACTCAAACGGATTGTAAAAATTATAGAAATACCTCCAACAATGATTTTCATCACTTTTGTACTATATGTAACCTAGAAAAAACTTTTTTTGTAAAATATAGCTCCATTTTGTGCAAGCCGAGGAGTCCTCGAGCTTGAGGACCTTAGGTAGAATGAGCCTACCAATTTTGGCTATTTTTAGACACCATTTACCCTTTCAAATAGCACCTAGAACCTATTTTTAAAACTATGCCGGTCACTAGATGCGAAACCGATCAAAACTAGTCTAGAATCTATAAAAAGAGCTAGAGAGCTCTAAAAGTGGAATCAGACATGACAAGTCTTCGTTAATTCATAGTTTCAAACAAACCCCTCAGGAAACGGTTAGACTGGCAGGACGTAGGTTTAGACAATATGTTGAAAGATGTCCAGTGCAAGTGTTACCCTCACAAGCCAAGCAAGTGTCATTGTTTTTAGATGGCTTGTTGAGCTCTAAACTATGCTCCTATGTATACTTAAAGGAACCCAGAATGCTAGAGCAGTGTGTAAGAATTTGCATAGACATAGAAGATAACTTAGGAGACGAGTTGGAACTCTCAAAGGTCTATAAGGTCTCAGATTGTTCATCTCTAGCATCTTCAAAATTGTCTAGCTCGATAGAAGACCTAACAGAAAAAGTGGCCCAGAAACTAGGAGTTTCTAGTAAACAGATGCCTAGGTTAACAATAAACAAGTGTTGTTACACCTGTGGTGGTGATCATATGGCAAATGTGTGTCCCAATGCAACACAACTGCAAGCCAACCCTAGTGGCCAATACTGTACGATCGAGAGAAGATACACGAATCATACGACTCAGGACTACCCGTACAACAAACAGGCTATGAGACAGAACTACCCGCAAGCATACTCGCAACCAGATAGGTATCAAGGTCAATACAATACTCAGCCTCATTATTATACGCCTCCCTAGAACTATCCTTATCAGGCTCAACAGAGACCTCAACCTGTTTTAGCTCAACAACCACCCCTACCAGCTAATGTCATCTCAGCTAAATATGTTGTTGCATTAGCAGAACCCATACCAGAAAACCTAGACATGATGTTTCATGCGTATCAAGCAAGATTAAAAGAAGAACCCTAGATAGCATAAATGAGTAAGAACTACCCACGAGCAGATTAAGAAATCGAGAGAACCAAACTTTGCATGAAGATGGTAGAATTGGCACAAGCTATGTTTGAAGCCTCGAGATATCTAAATTGGAATAACATGGCAAAACCGGAACTACACGTTCAAGGATAGTTGGAGAGGTTAGAATACTTGATCGATAGCAAGGAGAAAAAGAATCAGCATAGGAACCCTATTGCCTCAGAGACACACGAAAGAAATGCACCATCCCTGTCTCAAGTACCCAATACAGACGTAGAAGACAACCTGTCTTCCATACATAGGTACTCACATGAATTTCTGAGAGAAATCCAAGAAGAGAAGTGGAGAAAAGAAAAAGGAACTCATCCTCCTATTCAAGAAATAGATGATTTGCAGGAGCAATTCCCCAGGCAAGACATCCTTTACGATGATGTCGAGGAAGAGCAACTGAGTGAACACACAGGTTTTAGAGGAAGAGCAACTGAGTGAACACACAGGTTTCGAATCTAATTCTTTGTAAGAATTACCTCAGTTCATAGGACCTTGGGAAGCTAAGTCTATTAGCATGAGAGAACCCACTATAATAGTGAGGAATGAAGAATCAATAATCCCTAGAAACACAGAAGCGATCAAGAACACCAAAGTACAATGTCACCTTACTCTAAAGGAGTTGTTGAAGGTTAAATCAGAACTGTGGAAACATGTAGCAAATCAATTCCCAGAGCTTGCTACTACTCCCTCACAGATACGAACACACAAGAAGGTACCAGAGATACCCGTGGAAAGGATCGAAGATGTAAGCGAAGGAGAGGAAGGTAACACTTATCTTCCAATAACCCACCAGAGCTACACCACAAAAGCCATCTTAGATTCAGGAGACGGAGTAGCCATCGATACCACTGCTTTATGGAAACGTTGGGGTAAGCCAGCATTGAGACCTACCAAGATGAAGCTACAAATGGCTGATGGACATATAGAAAAACTATTGGGCTTACTAGAAGGCATATCTCTCACCACTTGTGGTGTGGAATTTGAGCTTACTTTTGCCATTTGTGACTTTAGGAAAAATCACGTCTACAAGATGATTTTAGGACGACCATTCATGCATCAGTTACAAATTGTACAAGATTGGGGAACTAATTCTTTGTACTTGCAACATTTAGGAGTGACTAGGAAAGTCAATCTTAAAGACTATTCACATTGAGATGTACCCCCAATACAATGGAACACCATCCATAAGACACAGGTAGAAACGGAATCGGTACATTCATTAGACTCAGACCCCTCATGGTTGCATGAGGACACTAATTTATGGATGTGTAAAGTAGCAAAACAAGAGGAAGAACAGTTAGAAGCGAGGACTTTAGGTTCAAAACAACATCCACGAACCCTTCAAGACCCAGCGTACGCACCTGTAGTATTTCCAGACGAAGAATTCGAACCCCATGGTTGGGCAGAAATCCTAGCAACCATGGATGTAGCCATCAATGAAGAACAATGGACACCTCAATGTGACGAGGATGGCTATGACATCTTAGTTTTCATGATAGAGCCAATCATGTGTGATTCAATTTTAGAAGAGTGTGAACCTAGCACTGATGCATTTGAGGATGCGAGTGATTTCGATCTAGAGTCAATTATTATGGACCCACCCTTTGCATCAGAGGAAGAATATTTCTGTGAAGTAGAAGCTCACCCTCAGAAACACGAAGAAATTACAAATGAGGTGAGGTTAGCTACACAAGTGACTGACAAAAGTGAAGGCAAGAAAAGAAAGAAGAAAGAAACCATGTCAGAAAATGAAGAATCTTTGTTCAAGGTTCGTGAGAACTTCAAGAAATATGAAATAGAAGATAGACGAATCATGGTATGAATGCCTAACAGAAAAGCTGATGTTGGAGAAGTATATGATAACCGAGAGAAAACCAAAAAAATCATAGTTGCCATAGAAGGAGAAGAAGAAAAATGTACATACATAGGGCATGATTTGACAAATGAAGAAGAAGAAGAGTTAGTTGACCTATTGTGCGAATATAGAGATGTGTTCGCTTGGAGTTACAAAGACCTAAAAGGAATAGATCCAAATATATGTTCCCATAGAATCCCTATGACTCCCGATGCAAAACCTACGAAACAGAAACCATACACGTACAATGATAACTATGCTGCGAAGACTAAAGAGGAAATAGATCGTTTGATAGAAGCAGGATTTATTTACAAAATTGACCATACTGAATGGGTATCCCCCATTGTGGTTGTGCCCAAGAAGAATGGAAAATTGTGTGTGTGTATTAACCTTAAAAAAGTTAATGCCGCCACGATCAGAGACAGTTATCCTCTTCCTATCACGGAACATTTATTGGAAAGAGTTGCAGGCAAGGAAGTTTACAGCTTTCTTGATGGTTTCTCAGGCTATAATCAAGTAGCCATTGCTCCAGAAGATCAACACAAGACGGCTTTTGTCATAGAATGGGGCATATTTGCATTTTGTGTGATGCCATTTGGCTTGACAAATGCACCCGCTACTTTTCAACAACTCATGTGCCATGTCTTTAAGGAGTTCTTACGCAAGAATTTGGAATTTTATGTCGATGACTTATGTGCATATTCGAATGTGAGACAAACACATATCCCAGAACTAAGACAAGTATTTGACAAATGTCGAGAATATCACGTTTGTATGAACCCAGAAAAATGTGTTTTCATGGTCAGACAAGGCAAAATTTCAGGACACATTGTGTCAAAGAATGGAATTTCGACAGATGAAGAAAAAGTGAAAGTAATTGCCGATCTACCTAGGCCAACTAACGTAAAGGAAGTACAGGCATTTATGGGTCATTGTGGTTATTATAGACGATTCATACACATGTATGCAATCATAGCTAAGCCATTGTACTCTCTTTTGACCAATTTTGAATGGACAGATGAGTGTGATAATTCATTCAATGAACTTAAATGACGTTTGTGCTCTGCACCCATATTAACAACCCCAAATTGGATTAAGCCATTCCATGCACATGTGGATGCATCCAACTATGCCATAGGATGTGTGTTAGCACAACCCACAAAGGAAGGTAATATAGATCTCCCCATAGCTTACGCGAGCAGATAGTTGAATGCAATAGAAAGAAATTACACCACTACAGAACAAGAAGGGTTAGGAATGATCTACGCAGTAAAGAAATCTAGGCATTATTTGTTGGCAAACAAGTTCAAGTTCTTTATAGATCATCAAGCATTATTGTACTTAGTCAATAAGCCATGTAACACGGGACAATTGATACGTTGGTTTCTATTACTCATGGAGTATGATTTTGAAGTAGTAGTCAGGAAAGGAAAGACACATCTCCGAGTTGACCACCTCTGCGGACTAACCTCAAGAGAAGCTCCTCAAGCAATAGCAGATGAAATACCTGATGCATATTTGTTTAACCTTGAGATAGTACGAGAATATTGTCCCTATTCTAACATATGGACCCAAGAATCCTATGATAAGAATCAAAGAAGGAGAAATTACCAAACCTCAAAGATATCAAATAATAGCAGGAAGTATATATAAACAAGATAATCAAAAGATTCTTGCTTGTTGTGTAGATGAATCAGAACATGCAAATTGGTTGCAATTAGCACATGTAGGTGCATTAAAGCAACATCACTCAAAACATCGTACATTGAAGACTCTGCAGAGACTAGGAGTATATTGGCCTATGATGGAAGCAGATGTCTACAAGAGGTGTAAAGAATGCCTTGTTTTTTGTCAAAGACCACCAGTAGAACATGCACATTATATCATACAAGACCGTACTCAATGCAACTCCCTTTCATATGGTTTTTGGTCAAAATGTTGTGCTTCCTTTGGACTTCTTGATACCGACCCTTAAGGTTGCACAAGAACATCAGTGGACCGGCTATGAATTATCAGCAAGAATAATGGACTTGGAACGATTAGGAGAAACTAGGCTAAAGGCAACAGCAGGTATATATGCAACAAAGAAGCGATAGAAAGCCTATTTTGAAGCACATGTGAAAGGTAAAGGCTTGAAAGAAGGAGATTTAGTCCTAGTATATACGTTAAAACAACACGCACGGAAGTTAGAAAAGCGAGGTTATGGACCTATGATCATCAACCGACTCTCAACAAGTGGAGGAGTACAATTAGCCACCTTAGAAGGAGAAATAATGCCTAATTACATTAGTGGCTATAGAGTCAAGTTATATCATGAACCTCTTACTGAGGATATGCTTAGACGACTCACGTTGGCAAAGAAGCGTAAGGAGGAAGAAAATAGAATACGCACTGAAGCTCAGGCAGAAGCTATAGAACGCATTAAGCGCATGAAGTTAAGAAGACAAGGACTAAGGAGAGAACATTATAACCATCTGGAAACAACACCCAGATATCCCATGGCCATGTGTCAAGCA
The DNA here is from genome assembly GCA_020310875.1 of Ceratopteris richardii. Taxonomy (NCBI): domain Eukaryota; kingdom Viridiplantae; phylum Streptophyta; class Polypodiopsida; order Polypodiales; family Pteridaceae; genus Ceratopteris; species Ceratopteris richardii. The sequence continues at coordinate 161,514,035 of CM035428.1, read as the reverse complement.
AAGTCAAGTACTCATCCTAGCATAGTGGATCAGAGACCATTCATTAGAGTCGGGCTAGAGCACGGCAACCCTTGCCAAGAGCTCAAGGCTTTAATTGATTCAGGTGCTGCAACTAGTGCGATTAGATGGTCCCACTATAAGGACTCAGGAATAGAAATGCGGCCACTTGAGGAATACCTCATAGGGCTAGGAGGCATGGAAACCCCTTGCATGGGTGAGGTGGACCTTCCTATCCTCATACATAATGTGACCATGATAGCGAAGCTACTAGTGTGCCATGACGAGGACTTGATAGAACCCCTAATCCTTGGTCAAGATTGGCTATACGATCAATGAGTGGACCTAAATCTTAGACAAGGCTCCTTGCAGATTGGAACCTTAGATCAACAACGAGTGATACCACTTCACTTCCCTAACAACACTCCACCTTAGGTATGTAACCCTAGACCCTATGAAACCCTTGCAACGGAGGACCAAAAGATATTTGGCCAAATCCCTCGGCTAAGCACGCTCCCTCCAAAGTCAACTCATGAGAGCTTGGTGATGGATCATGACCAAATAAAAGATTTTCAGGAGATTTTCCCTCAGTCTTCCAGCAGCAGAAAATGGGGACCATTGCAGGTCAGGTGGGTTACATCACCGGTCAGGTGGACTGCATCAGCAGCCACATGGGCAAAACACCCTGCGGTGCCCATCCTTCCACACTTACTGCGGACTGGCCTAGATTAATAGTACAAAATGGAGCACTTCCTAATGGTCAGGTTTTGCAAGTGTTGGACCTCCCTTCTTTTCCAAAGCAGAGTGTCCATCCGACCTCTCAACCTCAACCACAAAGGAGTCAACCACAACGGAGGAACTCAAACCTATGACCATCTCAGACGACACAAGGAGGAAAGCAGTATCAGTATCACAAAGCAAACGGCACAAGAAAAATATGGGTGCCAAAAGGACAGAAACCACAGAAAAAATTCACCAATGCGGACAATGACAAGAAGAAGTTACGACAGAATCAGAAGCAGTATCCAAAGCCTTTTCGACCTTCTTTCACGAGTATGAATAGTCGACAGATTTGGATCGCCAAGAAGTACCTTGTGAATCGACCCACACCCACACAGATTTGGGTACCCAAACAGTGTATTATAGCTCAACCCTCAAGCCATGTAATATATACCCCTCAGAAATCTCTTCACCCCTCAAAACCGCGACATTCGATATCACCTTTTGTCCCTCATAAGAAACATTCCATCGACTCAAAAACTCTTAGGAAATGGATACCGAAATGTATCCAGATGCCTTCGTTGACCCCCTTCTCTAACATTACTCCCACCCCGACTAACAACCATCCTAGTAATAACTCATTCCCGACTGAACCTTGTATAAATCCGCACACTATAACCCAACATCACTTGTAATAACATCTCATCAAGAAATGTATGCATCATCTGAAGCATCTAGGTGTCTAGAGACCTGCATTAGTTTTGCAACAATCATTCCATATACTAATTGACGATCCTCCTAGGGGATGTACTAAAAAAATTCATCGCAACTCTCATCAGTTCCAAGGTTTAGCAGGCCCATTGGCGGATGTAGATTTCCTTTTTGAGGCCAATTTGACTTTTGATACCCATACGTGGGGCAAGTACCAGTTTTTCTCAAGAGAGTTTGAAGCATTACAGAACACAGAAGACTTAAAGCATGTGTGGGCTAGAGTAGGCTTCACAGAATATTTTAGTGATCCATTGCCTAAACCAGATTTCTACCGATGCTCCTATCTAGAAACCACTTTGATAACTTCTAAGAACAAGGATCTACCAGGCACATTCATTTTTCCATCCTTGGTAAATGACCCCCCATTCAAAAGGTTTTATTTCACAAAAGACTTGATTAGAGCTGCAATCAAGATACATGGAACGCACACTCTAACAGAGCGAGAAAGGCTGATTCCAAAGCCAATGAAACATGGAGATGTCATCAAGTGGGAAGATATTTTGGCAATTACACCTGAGCTATCAAAACCATTACGAATATGTATGCAACACTTTGCATTCCCCGCTCAGGATCGATTCACCATGCCCCACAAGCGCATCTGGTTTGGACTATATTTGTCTTGTATTGGATCCCAAATGGTAGACCTAGCAAGTTGGATTATAGATCAGTTGTATCTAGCACAGCATAGATGGGAGAGAAAGAAGGTAATCCATGGATGTTGCGCTCTCACAAGAATTGTATATATGTGTTTAGCATACAACTTGCCAATCAAGCATGCAATGACAAGCCGGGAGTTGAAGGCATTCAAAGGGACAGCAAAGAAAGCTAGGAAGGCTAGCAAAGGACAAGCAAGAAAGCGCATGAGAGGAACCATTCCATGCCTACAAGTTCTGGAATCACCGTCACCGCAATCGTCTCCTGAACAGTCTCTTACGGAAGCCACTACAACTATACAACCCTTTCACATATGGTTATCCAGACCAGTTACAATGGAGGGCACTACCAACACAGTCGCCCCTCAAGCAGCCTCCACCCCCGGTCCTCCCACCACTGCAGCAGAAATTCCGACCACCATTGGTGCGGAAACATTTTCTTTTCCAATACCTAACCTGGAAGCGGAACCCATAGTTACAACGTTTGATTTTGAAATGCCGGATGCTTTCTCAAATGAATTTCAATTTTCTGAAGGCGAGATTTTCTCTCAAGAATATGAATGTCCAAGCTACCCTACCACTCCCCCAGATCAACAGCAAAGACAAGTAGTATCCAGCTCGGATGGAGAAAGAACAGAAACAGATGAAGATGATGGTGATGATGAAGCCAACCAGCGCACTCATGAATCCCAAGAGAATGTGCAGACAGATGAGCAAGAACAGCAAACAGACACCCAAGTGATACGAGTACGCATGAAGATGAAACCTTTGAAGTGACATCTTATACGCTGGCCATCAAGAAGTTATATCGTACTATGGAAAAAGTTTGGGTGCGTAATAAGTTATCTGAGGAGGAGAGCCAAGCACTTATAGAAGAAGAACTCGTCACAGGCAGTTTCGAAGAAGTATACATCAAAGGCTTTAGGGAACTTGTTAAATCAGTAGGATCTAACGAAGCATTAAGATATTTGTAGAGAAAACTACTTTTGCAATTTGACCCCCGACGAGTAACCCCAACTGTAAATTACTCTTCACCTTTGTAAACCCTGTATTTACACCCACACACACATCCACTATCACTCCACTATTCACAGTCACCACACTTGACACCACATCGAGTGACATGGATATCTCATCACCCACTGCACCAACACTCACTTCCTTCATTTCACCACCACAAATAGGCACATCACAATTTTCCACAGTCACCACAGCATCCACCCTCCCACCCCCATTTCCCTTTCCCTTTGCATCGACACCCACACACACCGCAACTGCATTCACTCCGTCACTAATTTTATCACCCACCATCGACACTACATTTCGACAAATGTTCACATGTATGACTCAAGTAAGAGATGAGTTCACATCTCTTGGAACCAATTATCAGATGCTGCAGAAGACAACCAATGATTTACAATCACATCTCAATTCACTGACCATCAAGAATGCCTCACTAAACACCCGCTACCAAGAGCTACGGGAGGCTTATCATAAACTGGAACTAGAAAGTGAAGAAAAAACCAAAAAGACCATCACAGATATCGATAACTTGTTAAGGGCCCAGACGATTCGCAATGCGACGCTCACCAGGAACATGGGCTTACTCAGACGACACTTGGCAGTAAAGAAAGAAGAGAACCAGCAATGACAAGAACAGAACAGAGAAAATTTAGAAGCTGCTCTAGATCAACCAGACCAATCGTTAAGTCCCAGCCGTTTCAAGGTCGTGCCCTCATAATCTATGCAAATGTTGCTAGATGATCATGTCAGATTGCTAGAAGAATACGACAGCATGAACAAGGAATATCAGAAGCTGAAAGAAGATCACAAATTGCTCCAATTAAGAGCACCTGGACAGCAAGGACTACTAGCTCTTGTGGACCCATCTCCTGACATCATCAGAAACTCAACGCATTATAGGCCCAGGTGTCAACTCTTCAATCACGGATAGCAGTATATGAAGCACCCCCCAGGCCAGACTCCCCATTGAAACTACCAGTAGAGGAAGAAACAGTGACTATTCCGGTGGAGGATACGTTTGAAGAAGCATACAAACCCCAACCCATCCGAGGCGGACGAGTCACGGTCGAAGGCCAGACCACTTTCGAACTTCCAACTCCCGCATGGATGAAGACGATTGAAGAACTTGGAAGAACCCACTCAGCATGGGTAGAAGCATAGTTACATGCAATGGCAATGATTGAAGAACACATTTTACAGTCCCCCTACTTTGCTCATTTGGCCCCTCGTAGATACATATCTGGGCATGAGCTACAATACAAGCGTTATTTTATGTTAATAGTGGAATATCATCTGGCCATAGAAAAAGAAACAGGCAAAAAACCCTCTCACGCGCCCTAGTTTGAGCCTAAAGATTTTCCACTAGATGTGCAGCGAGGAGAAATCTATCAACTAGATTGGCGCAAGGATTTACTACAAGAATATCCATAGATGATGAGAACTTGGGCCAAAGCACCTTTACACTTAAAGTATAACCCATGTTGGGGACCCATGCCACGTTCTTGGAAGGAATTTGCGATTAAAATACAAAACAACAAGCAATGCCAGGATTGGCTCAATTACCCGTACTTCACTCCATCCACAGGACCACCCACAGTAGGCTATATGATGGCCATGATTCGCCACTAGCTCCCCCGCTTACGCAGAATGGATGATATTGTAGCGCATATGACTGTCAAGATCTTTGACATGATGCAAATTGTATTTAAAGTCTTCCATCGTGTTAAGGCACCTCATGTAAACACCCCGGGCTTCGAGCATGGTAACCAAGATCTTGCATATGATATCAGTACGATGCCATCGCTCCGGGTGTGTTATGCCTGGCACTGTCGCATCAAATACTTACCGGCATGCTATAAGCAGACCTTCGAAGAAAATTTCAGTACCGGTTTCTGGGAATACCATTCAGAGGTGTTCATCAGCTACACACCTCTTGTAGTTATTTGCCTGTGAACAGATGGTATATTCCACGCATTATGGACTCCCGCCATCAGATGAACCGCAGCCCATTGATTGGGAGAAACTCAAGGCAGATCTAGCCCGAGGCATTCGCATATCAGAGCACACCCTCGCTCAAGACCTCCTACAGAATTACATCCGACAGATCCCGCAACAAGGTTCTGTCAAGGACGATAGAAGCGAGAGGGAGGGGGGTGTTGGCAGCAGCTAGAGGCATAGGTGACGCGGAAGCATGTGAAGATAGAGCATAACGAAGAAGTAGGGAGCCAGTCGGATCATTTTTTTCAAACAAATATGTTTCAAAATACTTTTCAAAAACCTCCAACATTGATTTTCATCACTTTTGTACTATATGTAACATAGAAAAAACCTTTTTGTAAAATATGGCTCCATTTTGTGCAAGCCGAGGAGTCCTCGAGCTTGAGGAGCTTACGTAGAACGAGCCTACCAATTTTGGCTATTTTTAGACACTGTTTACCCTTTCAAATAGCACCTAGAACCTATTTTTTAAACTATGCTGGTCACTAGATGTGAAACCGGTCAAAACTAGTCTAGAATCTATAAAAAGAGCTAGAGAGCTCATTTTTGAGGTTGGCTAGTGTAGACTTGTATGAGCTAGAGTGAGCTTGAGCTTGTAAGAGTGTTCTTGAGCAATAGAGTCTAATTCTCACCTTCCATTGTGTCTTGCTTGTCTCTTCATTGTGTGTGTGTATGTGTGTGTGTATCTCTATGCTTCTCACCTTCACTCTCACTACATCTCACGTTCACGATCTTCATATCACTCCTATCTCTTCCGCAGATTGACATTAAGGAGGTGGAGCTTCTTAACGTGGTTCTCACCATTGTGCTAGAGCAACACTTGAGGACTCCTAGGCTTGAACAAAATGGAGTTAGATTTATCAACAATGGATTTATAAGGTGATGGAGTGACGAAAATCACTATTTGGTTATTTGTTTCAATTAACGAGGAAACATTTTGGCCTCATCGTCGGACTCTCATTCCTTTCCTTGTCTTCTTCATCTTGATTATTAACCTCTTTGCCCTTGGCTACTTGATCTTTGTCTTTGCTAACTAAGACCCCCCTTTCTCACATTTTTCATCCGTGACAGACCCTTGTTCTAGAGACTAATTGACATAGTATTGGAGAATGTCTATTGCTAGTTCATGTTCACATAGTCTTAATCCTTTTTCTAGATTGAACTACAATGCATCCTAATTCATGGCACTACGAATACCTAGGTGTGGAGTCATGTAATATTCAGAATACATTCCTCGCATGCGAAAAATTGAAGTAGGTGTGTTGGTTTAGGAGCAAATACGTCAAAGTGATACTCTCAAAAACCTTTAGTAAACATTTCTTCAAAAATTTTCTTATGGCAAGCTAGGAGATACGGGGGATATGTGGGGCTTGTGTACTGTGAAAGGTTTTGAAAATTTGCATCAAGTCGAGAATTTTTAGCATCATCTACACCGTGACATCTCACACAGGCTTTAACCAAGGGATCTAGTGACGTATAATGGCCATCATGTAAGAGATGGAAGATATTCCCTATATTGGCATGATGTATGGATAATTGATCCATTCGTTGCACTATGCATTATTCTCTACCGTCATGGCAAAGGATTTCCATGGTCTACACCTTGGGACTCATCTATAACATGGATTGTATAGAAGATGTAGAGGTTCATTCTTCCATGTGTGTAGCATTTCAGGGTAAGTTTTTAAGAGAGTTTTCTACTAGGTTCACTGAAAAATGGCACCTTTTTGTATTGTTAATGGTAAATCCTCTAGTTGGAATTGTGTAGAAAAAGAGGGGGTTTTCCTAGTGAATCTCTAAATCTCTGCATTATAATCAGCCAAAATCAAAAAATATGGCTAGTGCTACAATTTTGAGGTAGTGGTTAGCTGTTGACGGGCCAAAATTTGGAACTAGACTAATTGCAACACCATTTCTTCTATAACTTTCATGGCCTGCATCTGGACCACTATGTGATCTTCATGAGTTCATCTGATATCCTCTATTTGCTTAAGTTGTGGAGGGTGTGGGGCTTCGAATGTCTCTTGTCCCTCTTCAGTGATCGTGCCTCCATGAACATATGGAGGCTCATAGTCATCTTCAAAACTTTATTCCACTAGAATATGTACAACTTCCTCTTCTTTTGGAGCCTCTAGGGGAGATGAAGGTCATTCATATTGGAGTAACCTAGTTCGTAATTCTACAATTTGTTATTGTAGGGTTGTCACTATAGCATAGATAGATACTTCTAGAGTTGATGATTGGACTAGACTGAGAGCAACTTTAATTCCTCACTCTCTTTGTTGCTAGAGTTGTGTTAGTTCTTCGGATAATGTATCGTGTGCCTCCAATAAGTTCACATAATCATCAAGGATGGTGCGGATGTTTTCAAAGGAAACAACTTGAAATTTGGATGGACTTATCGGTGCACCTGGTGTATTCTCTATAGTTGTTGCTAAATTCTATTGATTCTATGATTGCAAACATCACTTCTCTTCCTGAGCAACCATTAGATGCTTTCATAGTAATGCCATGTTACACTAAAGTTTGAAGTTATGTTCCAATTGTGTGCGAAGATGATCTTCAATGATTTGCATGGCTTCTAGGTCTAGTTCTTGGAGCTTTGCCTCAAGTGTGGTATGAGCTTCTTGTAATGTGTAAAACTGCTCTTGGAGGCCTTTATTGTCTACTTCAAGTGTTGTGATGCATTGTTGTAACTATTCAAAGCGAGATTGGAGCATGTTGTTGCATTTGTCGAGCCTATGAAACTCTATCCACAATTATATCATACATTGAGTCATGGAATTGAATGCATTATTTATAGGAGTAGATGCAATTTATACATGTGTTGATGCAAGGTGGAGGGATTCAAAAATGGAAAGCGTGAATGTCGTGTCTAATGAGGAAGTGATGTAGGTGAAGCTGGTGGAAGGGGAATGGGAGATGGTGGATAGTGGGGGGAGGGGAAGGTGTTGGGTGATGATATATCCATGCAATTGGACGTGGAAGTGTGTGTAGTGTCTACCATGTACATAGGGATGGTAGGTGGTGTGTGTGTGGTGGTGGTGAATAGTTGTGATGTGGGTGTTGATAACAGGAAGGACAAAGGGGTTTGTGTAAAAGGTTGGGGGAGGTTAGACAAATAGGAAAAGAAATTTTGGAGAACTGTTGGGATGGAGGTCCTAGGAGGAACTACCATTGAAGAAGGTTGAGTGATAGGAAAACGGAGAAAATTTGATCAAAACTCTAGATGACCTATCATCAATGTAGTGGAAGGGGGGGTGTCCAATAGTGGGATCAATGAGAGAACCTATTGGCCAGGTGGTGGTATCATAGAGTGGAATGTCAAGACAAGAAAAGAGGGATGAAATGAAAGTCAAGCTAAAGAAGGTGAAGATATATTCGATAGTAGTTGTAGTAGGTATGATAGTTAGATCCTTGCTTCTAGGGGATGATGGTGGAGGTGTTTGAAAAAAAGGTTTGGGTGTTTGTTCATGGATGATAGTTGTTTGGATGCCAGGAGATAAGCGGGGATATTGAGCGACTTGATATACTAGTGTCAGCTGCTTGAGAGATTGTTCCTCCTTGTGTTGTGGAAACTGCTCTTGTGATTCCATATAGTAAGCCAATGGACTATCCATATGAGCCGAGTAAAAACTCTGATTATTTGGGTCACTTTCTAAAATCAATGGTGATGTTGGCACTAATGCTCTATTCAAATTTTCTTCTATAATTGCATACTTCATTGGGATCATAGTGGCTGGAGGTGGAGGTTGTTGAAGTAACACTAGTTGGGGCCTTTGTTGAGCTTGATAGGGTGGTTTGTAAGGTTGTTGAGGCCTAAAGTATTTATGTGGTGGATATTTATTTACGTTTCCTCCTTGTTGTTGATATGGCTGAGGAGTGTTGTCTAACCACTTGCTTTTTATATGGGCAATCCTGTGTAGTGTGGTTAGTATACCTCCTTTCTATTGTGCATTGTTGACTGTTATGGTTTTCTTGGGATTGATCCATGATTGGGCACACATTAGTCATGTGGTCTCCTCCATGAGTATAGCATCATTTGGGTGAGACAAATCTAGGCCTCTGCTTGCTAGAGACACCTAATTCTGAGCTACCTTCTCTACAAGTTCCTCAATAGATGTAGATGATTTGGAGGTGAGGCTAGTAGAGCTATCTAAATCTTTATAGATTTATGAAATCTCTAATTTGTCACCAAGCTCCGATACCACAAACACTCTCTCTAGGGTGTTGTCTAAGTAGACCACCTTTCATGGTGTATCAAGATCCTTAAATTCATATATGTTGAATGTGCAAACTTCATTACGCTGGTCGAGTTTATATCTCCAGAATGCCTTGTCTATTTCTCTACCCAACAATAAATATATGCACTTATCATCTTGGGGATCCACTCTAGGGTGATCACCTTAGTCAAGACTGATTTTCCTCTAGGGTTCATAGGCTCTCCTCCTAAGGTTCCTTATTCTAAGTCTTCAAGCTCCATTTCTAGATTCACAATTCCGAATTCATGATATCTATCAGGTAAGCTTGTGACCACATACATGGTTCCCTCTTTATCAATGTATAAGACTTCTTCAAACCTGTCCATTGGGTGTTCCAGTCCAATTGGTTGATCTGGATTCCTAAGTTGGATAATAAACCTTCTCAGAACCCTCCTAATAGATACGAGCACCTAATTGGCTGGTCCTAATATAATCCAATTGAGTCTTATATGGCCCTTCTAGCTTCTCTAGGTATGCAATACCAGAACTACCTGTTGACCTTTTCATACTATATGACATCTATGAGTCATTGGAGTCTCAACTCGGCACATAGGGGTAATCACTAAGTTGTTGAGCCCACAACCTAGATATATGGTTGACACTAGCCTCAAAAGATCTAGTGCTTTGTCTATCATGCTCTAGATATCTACCTAATCTAAAGTTCATAAGCCTTATCGATTAACCATGATTTCTCGAGTACAACCATGTTGCGATGTTCCTTTGTATCAATCCCTTTTTCCGTTTATTTTACTTGGATTGTTTCTTCTTGTCCATTAGTTTCCGTCATGAGGAATACTTGAGTTTTTATCACATTTGAAGTTTTTATTGAGTAATTTATATTCTTTTCCCTTAGGTTTTGTTGCAACAATAGTAGAACTATGCTTGCACTTGAGTAAAAAGGGTTTATTGTACTTGTTTCATGCTTATCATCAGCCTAATTACTTAATACCACTAGTCTTGCTTACCTTAAGCTAAGAATTGATCGAGGGTGTTAAAGAATGCTTTCAACCTCAAGTCCTTTCTCCCTTGATGCACTTGAAAGCCTAGGACATGTGTTCCCCAACTTGCACATATTGGTACCTTGATTTGGCCTCTCTAAAAGCACTTAATGGACTTGTAAAAGTTGCAAGATTAACTCAATCTTTAACTTTAATTGACACATAATTTTGATTCAAGCATTGTTTAAATCCTCTCTAGGCTCCTAGAGACCTCGATTGCTTGAAAAAATTACATAAATTAACTCCAAAATTACAAAAATAAAAACCCTATTTTTTGGCCAAAATTGGATGTCTATCATGATAGACTTGTCTGTCGCGATAGACGGTATCTATCGTGATAAACAACACCTATCGTGGATTTCAGCCTATCACGATAGATGATGTCTATCACGATAGATGGATGTCTATCGTGGATCCTATTTGTATGGTGTCCATCATCTATCATCTGTCGTCTATCATCTATCACATATTTCAATCTTTCGTGATAGACAATGTTTGTCATGATAGTCGTGTATCCCTCATCTGTTGTCTATTATCTATCGTCTATCACAGATGTCAATCTATCATGATAGATGGTATCTATCACGATAGATTGTTGTCCATTGTCTATCATCTATCATAGATTTTAGTCTATCCCAATAGATGATGTCTATTGTGGATCTTGCCTATCCCAATAGACAGTGTCTGTCGTGATATAAGATGTTTGTCGTCTATCATGGATCTGGTCTGTCACGATAGACCAAAAAAATGCAAATTTTTAGGATGTTTCTAGTGATTTTGGAAGGTCCAATGTTGCAATTTATCGTGCAATGCATGAAAACAAGAAATATCAATTTTCTTTGTCTATTAGGATAGACAAAAGTTCTCATCTCAAATATGGTGTAGAGGTCTTTCGTACTTGTGAAAGCTATAGGAGATGGTGATACAACTGAAACTTGTAAGAAATTCTCACAAACAACTTGAACACTAAATGCACTAAAGCTCTCTCTTTCTCTCTCACACAAATTAAATGAGGGGAATGAGTTGGGGAAGGGAATATGAACAAAGAAGGTGAAAGTGGAAGATGGTGAGGATGATGATGATGATGAAGAAAGTAAGAAAAAAAAAGAAAAATAAAGAAATTACCTATAACTCCAATGTCCCAACTCTACATCTTACCATCACATGCTCGTTCAAAGCTCGCTCCCTAGCAATGGCACCAAATTTGTTGTCACTCTGGCACAATGGTGAGTATGAATGTGAGGAGATCCACCATATAATTGTCAATCCGCAGAGATGTGAGGGTTGTATGATGACCATGAGCAAGTGAAGTGCACAAATGAGTGAGTAAGAAGCACATGGGCATGCACACATATACACACATGTGCACACAAGGCAAGACAAAGAGTAGAACAATGGAATGCTCTATTAGAAAGCTCCAAGAAGGTATACAATGCTCAAAAGATAGTTCACTCTCCAACTACTTAACCTCAAAAATGAGCTTTCTATCTCTTTTTATAGTTTTTCATGAGCTTTGTAAAAAATTAGATCCCACAGTTTATTTGAGGACTTAAACAGATTCTAAATATTATGAGAACTTGTATATGGCTACTTCTAGTACTCCTCAAGCTCAAGGACTCCTTGACTTCAATAAAATGGAGCTAGATTTATAAAAAAGAGATTCACAAGACAGTGGAGGATGAAAATCACTATTTGGTGGTTTGTTTTAATTAACGAGGAAAACCTTTGGCCTGATCACCGCACTCTTGTTCCTTCCCTTGTCTAATTCATCTTGATTACTACCCTCTTTGCCCTAATCTACTTGATCTTTTTCTTTGCTGACTAACACTAATGCATAGCCAATGTTGACTTTCGTGACTTCAATGACAAGGTTTGTGAAGGTCTATGCCTTGGTCGGCATCGTAGTCGAAAGCCTTGGGTGGATAGGCCTTGCTTCGCTCGCACAAAAGAAACAAAGCTTTTGCATGAGAATCCTCTCATACCATTGAAGTGTTCTGATGGCAATGGACCACGGTGGACTCTCCTTCTCAAGAGCTTCATGAGAAGGGACTTCAAGTTCAAGTGTGTAAGGAATTGAACTCACAACCTCTTGATTAGGAATGTGATGGGCTAACCACTTGCCCCAAAAGCCATGGTTGAGGATTACTTCCTAATCCTCTCTCTTAGGGTGTAGTTCAATTCCTTACATTGGTATCAGAGCAAGAATGTAATAAAGTAAGTCTATGATCTAAGGGTTTGGTCGGTTCAGACAGATCTGAAATCAGACACTGTTTGGTCACTTGTGTGTATTGCCAAAGATCTCGAGATTAGACTTAAGCATAACTCATATTCAAGTGATCCACTTAGCCTAGTGGTTAAGTCTCATGGTTGTGAAGGAGGAGGTCTTGGGTTCAACTCCCATGGGAAACATGGGGAGAGAGTTTTGTCCAAAGAGCTCTACAACCTTCTAACTCAAGTTAAGGTGAGTTAACTTGAGTCCAATGGACTTAACTCAAGAGGTGAGTTAACTTGAGTCCAGTGGACTTAACTCTAGTGGAAGGTGCTAAAGCAGCGGTCAAGAAAACTCCATCCGCTAGTAGACTCTAGTGGAAGATATGAAAGGAGTGGAGGAGATTGCACATGCACTTGTGGACTCCAGTTACATTTGTGGTCCTCGTTGATTCGAGCATCTATATATACAAGCATAAGGTTTGGAGGAGAGTCATCTCACTAGCATGTGGTGGTCGTAGTTCCTAGTTTGTTACATTGGTATCAGAGCTCTAGGCAAGCTCCCATGGTGACCTTGTCAGCTCATCATCTTCCTTACAAGCATCAATGGAAGCTCATTCCCTTTATCTTTATGATTGTACATGTGCTTACTTATCCCTTGCCAAGATATTCACCTGTTTTTCTTTTTCCCTTGTGAAAGAATTCCCATGAATCTATCGCTACCTCCCGAGTTCTCCCGAACTCTCCCCTTAGCAAAAGGGTATGGTAATTGTTTGGTCACGTAGACGCCTGGAGTAGAGATGAGGCATCGAACCCGTGTCCTGTCCTTAGAAGAGGCTCTATGTAACCACAATAGAGAGCCGGTTACGCGAACTTATCAAACAGAGAAAAAGGAGCAGCTTGTATACTCAGTGACACAGCGGGCTTGAACCAACGATCATATGACTTGATCAAACCAACTTCGTGCACGCGTGAGAGGTCCCCTAACCATGCAGCCGGGCAGAAATTGCAGAACCTAAGTAGACAAAAACATCATGGATGGATTTTCTCTTAGTAGAGATGCGTAGGGAAGCAAACTCATCTATGCAATTATCAATTCTAAACTCCTACAGTCATCCAATTTCAAACCCACACAGATTGGCTAAGAATCTTATGGTTTAACCATCATGCCAAGAACTCTTGGTTGATATAGGCCTGATGCTCCAACCGACTTAGCTAAACCAGCTTTATTCAATAATTAGAATAGATATTGTTAACATGCATGAGATTCCAGAGGCCGAGCTCAAGGTGTTTGCACTTGCCCAACAGGATTTCCATAGAAGTAAAAGTATAACGATGAAGCTCCTTGGGGAGGCATGGAAATCTCTAATAGTTTCAAAGAATCAAAAGCACAAATTCTTGTCTTCCATGGAATTTAAAGTTGAGTTTGTATGTAGTGCTTACATTCAACTATCCATAAGTATCCATCGACATCAGCTTGAGATTTACCTTTCGAGCTTTTCATAAAGAAAGATGAATTTTCTCTGCATCTCCTTTCAAGTTGAGAATTTTACACTAAGCAAAAGTCATGATGGATAACTCTTCTACAAGCACTTGATGTTGGATGGCTAAGCTTTGCTAAAGATATGCTTTGAAACTTATGCCGATCATGAGGATGGAGAATGGCTCTTCCCGAGGATTAAGGGAAGGATGTAGCTTAACTAGGAGATAAGTATTTTCCAAGTTAATGATTGGTTTCAATATTTGTTTTTGCTCTCTGGTTTCATGTAGGATGCATTTTAATCATTGAAGTATGGTAGTAAATTTCATTCTTGATAATCTTGATGCAAATTATTGAAACCTACATGAAAGAGCATAAACATATTGAAACACTCATTAAAGCACAAGCATGTGTATATGAAAGAATGTTTTCATGCACAATTTATATTTTCTTCTTGCTTGCAAAAGGAATAGGATGCACTCAAGCCTGTGCACATGTGTATTTATAACTTTTTGTAAGGTAGAAGATAGATTTCTTGTGCATGGACGATTGGACATGGATGATTGGATGCACACATGTCATGGCCTAGAATGAATCTCTAGTCATTGAAGAATAATGTTCTCCCAAGTAGTGAGAAGGAAATTCTTTAAACTCTTTAGTTAGTAAGTAGTTCCCTAGTAGTCCTAAACCACTAGAAGTGGTACTTAAATTCCAAATGGTTGATATCACTTGGAAGTGTATAAAAGATTCTTGGCTTTAGAATCTGAAAGGCATTGACAAATGCTTGGACTTGAGTTGGGGAAAGATCTCTAAAAGCCCATGGGTAAGCAAAAAAGCTTAGAAAAGCTCAAGAGATCTTAATGATAAAGAACAAGTCTTTATTCTATCGCATGATCAACAAGAATTGATTAATCTTGGCCATGGTTGTCCAAGAATTGCGGTTGGAACTACTATGAAATTGCCCAAGTATTGGCAATCAAAATAGTAAGCTGTTCCAAGTTTGAATAGAGAATATATTCCAAGTATGTAGTCTGCAACCGTGTCAATGGTAATTAAGTCTATGGAAGGTAAAATGTAAAGTTTATCTATCCTTAAAGAGATTTCCTAAAGGTGAAATCCAAAAGCATGAGTGGATGCTTAGATTTATGCAGTAAAGAGATTCCTATAAAGTCCTCGAGGTAGCTACTTAAAAGATTTTGTAAGAAAGGAATCTAAAGACAAGAAGTGAAAAGCTCTTGTCGCTACAAATTGGTCAAATATAACCAATTAGACTTGAATTTGATAAATTCAAGAACTTGGAATGATAGTGGGTTTTTCTTTTGAGAATCCTAGTAAAGAAGAATTGATATTCTATCAAAGGTTTTCAAATTTCCTATGAAAAAACACGAGATCGTGAAACGATCTTGTGAAGGGATTAAAAGCTAGAATATCAAAATGGAGGTAATGCTTGAAACTTCAAAATTCTTGAAGTTACAAGGTACTCTATCAAGATAAGTTTAGACTTTAGGATAAATATCACATACACATTAATCTAATATAAAATAGGTTGGTATGGGACCAGATTTTATACTTAGATTGATGTAGGAAAGATGGTATGGGACATTGGACCGTGCGAAGATAATTATCTTTTAGTCTTAGAAAGGATTTTGAAGTTAGATCTGATCTTCAAGAAAATTAAAACTTCCAAGGATAAGTTTTAATTCAAGGAGGATAAAAGTATGATCTCAAGATACTTCAAGATCAAGTTCGTAAGAAGGTACGAAGTAAGTAACTTTCAAGATCTTCTTGAAACACCTCAAGCTAAAGTGTTGATGATTCAGAAATTTTTGATAAATTTTTGAAAGAGTAAAGACTTTGACTTTGAACTGAACCTTTCAACTAAGGATAGACTGACTAAGTCAAGCTATTGGTTCCTAGTGTAACTTGGTAAATTCAATCCTTTGACTCAAAGCAATGCACAAGAATTGCATTCCTAGTAAGGAGTCATAAAGATTGAATATAGGCGTGAACTTAGTCTCAAGTGAAGCATTGTTTAAGTAAAAAACTCATCAGTATAATGTCAGTGGGTCGACACACTCATGTTGGATACCACACTAGTATCTTGTGGTTGGACAATGTTTAGATTTACTTTATGAATCTTTTTGAGAATCAAGTTTCTTTCTCTTAAAGATAGTAGAAAAAAAATGCTTCAATACCTTGTTGAAATAGATCATTAAGAAGTTAGAGTCTTGGGTCATCAAGTATTTGACTCATAGCAAGTTTTGTTCTTAGAAGTTTGAATTAGTTATACAGAGTTTTAGTTATTTCCTTCAGCTTTCCAAATCTTTTGGAATTGACTCAGATAAAGTATTTGATTTCGTATGCAAAAGTCCAAGGTTAGCTGATTGGAACGAGATAACTAAATTAAACATCCTAGATAGATATTTTGTATAAGAACTTATTCAATCTTTAAAAGATGATAATTCCAAGATTGACTTATTCATTTGGGTTTGCTTCCAGTTATTAGCATACCTCTTATGACTTTCTAGAGTTCATTACACTCTAGAACAATGAAGTTAGGAATCGCTCATCAGATCGACAATTCCCAAGAAATTTCAGTTAGTCATTGAGAAAAGTGTCCTAAGATTGGATGATTCTTATTTTGAATTTGACTTGGTCAAGATATAGTAAGGTTTATCCAAAATAAATGGAAAAATTTCTTCTACAGTTTATACAGGATTTTCAAGCCCTTAGGACAAAATAGTCCTCAAGTGGGGTGCAAAAATCATGTAATTGCTAGTTGGGAGTTAACCATTGTACAAACATCCAAGTCAGATGTTTGGATCAACCAAACTTCAAGATTTCCAAATCAAATTCAAGTGAATCAAGAGTTCTCAAAGTCTTGTTTGGGATACAAATCCCATCTTAGTTACTAAAGTCCATGCACCAATCATGCCCAGAAATGGACTAGTAATTGGAATCCATCCATTTCACATGTTTGTGCCTAGATCACACCTAGTAAAAACAAATGAAGTGGCTAGAGATGTTTTTAGATCCACCCTTATAATTCATTCATTACTTTGTATTTTGACCAATCAAAGTGCAAAGCCGGACAGTGTTTTGAATCATTTGGGCAGGGATCCCACCACAGAGATGAGACATGTTCTTCTAGTTTTAGAACATGACCATGTTCTTCTGGTTTAAGAACATGAGGCTCGGGGCTTACCTACAGTAGATATATAGCTCTATTTTCGAAGATGAAAATATTTTTTCAAGGGGGGAAGAATGTAATAAAGTAAGTCTATGATCTAAGGGTCCAACCAGTTCAGACAGATCTGAAATCGGACACCGTTTGGTCACTCGTGTGTATGGCCAAAGATCTCGAGATTAGACTTAAGCATAAGTTCATGTGCTCTCATATTCAAGTGATCCACTTAGCCTAGTGGTTAAGTCTCATGGTTATGAAGGAGGAGGTCTTGGGTTCAACTCCCATGGGGAACATGGGGAGAGAGTTTTGTTCAAAGAGCTCTACAGCCTTCTAACTCAAGTTAAGGTGAGTTAAATTGATACCAGTGGACTTAACTCAAGAGGTGAGTACACCAACCACTAGTGGACTCTAGTGGAAGGTGCTAAAGCAGTGGTCGAGAACACTCCAGCCACTAGTAGACTCTAGTGGAAGATATGAAAGGAGTGGAGGAGATTGCACATGCACTTGTGGACTCTAGTTACATTTGTGGTCCTCCTTGATTCGAGCAGCTATATATACAGGCATAAGATTGGGAGGAGAGTCATCTCACTAGCATGTGTTTGTCATAATTCCTAGTTTGTTACAAAGTGCTTATGAATCCAAGAGCTCTCCTTCTTGAGAGGTCTATGACGATACCCACATAGTAGAAAATGTCTCAAGAGTTTGACTCAGGCCTCAATCAAATGGGACTTCAAGTTCAAGGAGTTGTGGCACTTGCTTATTGAGAACAAGAAATTGGTCCTCATGTTGTAGATTATCCTCCGTGGGGTATGGAACAATATCAAAGGTAGTGAAAATTTGCAATCCTATCCCATGGTTTAAGAGATGTTTAAGTAGAAGGGAAGACTTAGGTCAACATTTCTTTTCCTATCCGAGGAGCATGATGACTTTCAAAACCTTAACATGCTTATTTTGTTTGATCATCAAGTCAATTGGAAACAAGCTTCACTAAGTGAAGTGATTGGATGTCCATCTACCCTCTCGAGTGTTATTAGATGTGAAGTGCTCTAGAAAATCTAGAAGGAAAGATATGCTGTCAACTTCAAGAAACTTCCCAAATAAGAGCCTTTTGAGATATCTCTTAGCTTCCTAGGTAAAAGGATGTAAGAAACCCCCCCCCCCCTTTAGACACCACAAGGTATTCAAGTGACAAGGGATTACAAAAGATAGAAAGAATTTGTAGAAATGCTTTTTTGAATGGGAGATCCAAATAGAAAGGGGGATGCAAGATTATGAAATGGGCAATTTTCTCATGCTCAAAGGATTTGGGTAATCTCGTCATTATCGACATATTTTCCTTGGCAAACAGGGCTAGTCGCCATATGGATGGTCAAATTTTTGTGTAATGACAATGCTTCTCTGGCCAAGGTTATGTTTAGGAACTCTAATGTCATCTCTCTTGTAGGGATCCCCAGATGGAAAGAAATCAATCTTTTTGCTCTCTTGATCTCACCATTCTTGATTGCTCCAATATGCCTTGGATTTGACATGCTCCATGTGGAAATCTTGATACAAGATGAAATCCTTTTGTTCCATCGGTGATGACTAGAAGTGGGCTGCTTACAATAGACAAAAAGGTTCTAAATGGTTTCCTATTTTGGGCATCATGAGAGTGGAGAAGGAGAATCTCCAAAAAGAAAAGACACACAACAACAAAGGGATTTAGAAGACAATGGATCAAATTTGAAGAAATTGATCCAACTTCCAAAGTTGAATTTAAAGATTGTATGTACTAAGGCACAAAGTCAATGCTTTGGACCAATTGAAGGCCCACCTTTTGCTTGGTTAAGATCCTCCTCAATCGAAGGATCTATAGTGGAAAAATGTCAGCAAAATGGAGGATACTCCATAAACCAATAGAAATATGGACCTTCATCACTCCTTAAATAAGAAGAAGTGTTTGAATTGGACCTCGATTAGATAGGATTTCAAGTTATAGGACTTGTGGCACCTAATTACTATGAACAAGAATGTAGTGCTCATGTGGTAGATTATCCTCGAGGGGCTATGGAACAATATCAAAGGCAGTAAAAATTTCCAATCCTCTTCCATGATATAAGAGATGTTTAAGTAGAAGGGAGGACTTGGGTCACCTTTCCTTTTCCTATTCGAGAAGCATGATGACTTGGTCATGCCTTAACAAGCATCTTTTGTTGGATCATCATGTCAATTGGAAACAAGATGAACTGAGGGAAGTTATCAGATGCTCTTTTGCCCTCTTAACTGCTATTAAAAGTGAAGCACACTAGAAAATCTAGAAAGAAAGATATGCTCTTTTGCCCTCTTAAGTTCTACTAAAAGTGAAGCACTCTAGAAAATCTAGAAAGAAAGACATTAGGGGAAAAAATGGACCTTGCATGGGCCTTGTAAGGATCCCTAATTTTTAGGGATTAAGGAGCTTAATTTATGAGATTTATAGGTTCCATCAAACCACTAGTGGTATTCGAATATTATATGATTTTCTTGAAGCATTGTATTTGAACTCAGTTATCGTGTGCATCCGTGAGCGTCGGATCACTTAAATCAATGGTATAAATTCAAACATTTGAAAAGGTAGAGAGAGAGGATGTCAAATTTCGTGGGAGTGGGGACAAGACCTCTCCTATTCTCTGCAAACTTTCTGGTCATTCGATTATCAGGGATCCAATGCTTCAGCGCAAATGGGGCTGAGTGGAAAACGCAGATGCGCGTCAGTTGTTTGATAGCGTTGCACATCCGATGGTTATTATAGAAAGGTGCAAATCTTATGTAGAAGATCACTCTCAGCCATGGGACGTTGCCAATATCCAATGGCCACAAATTAAGGCGCATCTTTTTAATGCAATTCAAGAAGAAATGTTCGATCTTTGCAAGAATCGGACGGCCCATTGAATCCCGCGCACCTCGTCATGATTGCTATGATCCTAGCCATTTGTTTTTAAGACATCCAAGGGCCCAAGATCAAAGTCACCTTGACTTTTGCCATTTAATCTAAGCCTTTGGATCTTTTAAGCAATCCAAAGGCTCCAAATGATTTCCAAGATTCTCAAAACCACTCTCTTATGCAAACCCACGAATTTGAAGTGGTTTGTTCATGTTTGACCACAAAAAAACAAGGGAAGCCTATGCCTAGCCTATGTGATTGAGGGACTAGACTGTGGCCACCACCCTCTTCTCATTGGTCCATCCCTAATCACTCCTTAATCTAAAAGGCCCATTCAGGGTTCATTTTTTCCCCTAATGGATATGTTGCCAACTTCATGAAACCTCATAAATAAGAGTCTTTTGAGAAATCCCTTAGCTTCCTAGGTGTAAGGATGTAAATAATCCCCCCTCCCCCTTTAGACACCAGATGGTGTTCAGTTTAGAAAACTATGAGCTGAAAAACAAGTGGATTCCTCACAACGGGCATGAAAAGGTTATGAAATTTATTTGTAACTCTCATAAACTTTTATGTATAATTTCCTTCTTCTTAAAGAAGAAAAAAGAACTAAAATTATGAATACAAGAGAAAGGACTAGCATCACGTGGAACAACAAAATCATCAATTCAACGACTAACATCGTGTCTATCTCCAGAAAAGCTTACCATCAAAGAGATTTAGCTGAATTAACCAATAGAACAAGAGATTCATAAGTTTATTAACATTTGGGTATTTGCTCCAAGTTCCAAATTCAAGATAGCGAAATAAGTAATTACGGGAAGGGCGGCAAGTATGTGTGTGCATGTGTGGACACCTAGTTGTCCCTGTGTGCATGTGTGTGAAAATTTGCAATCCTCTTCCATGGTCTAAGAGGTGTTTAAGTAGAAAGGACTTAGGTCAACTTTTCTTTTCCTATTCGAGGAGCATGACAAGCATCTTTTTTGTTGGATCATAAAACCAATTGGAAACAAGCTTCACTGAGTGAAGTGATCGGATACTCTTTTGGCCTCTGAAGTGCTGTTAGAAGTGAAGCGCTCTAGAAAATCTAGAAAGAAAGATACGTTGTCAACTTCATGAAATGTCATGGATAAGAGTCCTTTGAGAGATCCCTTAGCTTCATAGGCACAAGGATGTAAAAAATCCCCCCTCCCCTTCAGACAGCACATGGTGTTCAATCTAGAAAACCATGAGCTGAAAAACAAGTGGATTCCTCACGATGGACATGAAAAGATTATAGAACTTATTTATAAATCTCTTAAACTTTTCTGTATAATTTCCTTCTTCTTAAAGAAGAAAAAAGAACTAAAATTATGAATACAAGAGAAAGGACTAGCATCACGTGGAACAACAAAATCATCAATTCAAAGGCTAACATCATGTCTATCTATCTCCAAAAAATATTACCATCAAAGAGATTTAGCTGAATTAACTAATAGAACAAGAGATTCATACGTTTATTAACATTTGGGTATTTGCTCCAAGTTCCAAATTGTGTAACTCAAGCATGTGTGTGTGTGCATGTGCGAACACATGTCCATTGAGAGGGACACCTGGTTGTGTGAACACCTCGTTGTCTCTATGTGCATGTGTGGACACATGGTTGTCTCTGTGTCCATGTGTGGACACATGTCCATTGAGCGAGAATTGAGCTCAGATACTCTTCCCATAGATTCAAAGCTTACCATTACACCACATACGTTTGTAGATTTATCCACTTGAAAATTTTGTTCCCAGCGAGAAGAGTCCGCATGTTTCCCAAGCATGAAACCTCCTACAATCTCTACCAATCCCTCGTCAAATGAGGAACACGTGAATGCAGTGTCTAATGAGGAAGTGATGTAGGTGAAGTTGGTGGAAGGGGAATGGGAGATGGTGGATAGTGGGGGGAGGGGAAGGTGTTGGGTGGTGATATATCCATGCAATTGGACGTGGAAGTGTGTGTAGTGTCTACCATGTACATAGGGATGGTAGGTGGTGTGTGTGTGGTGGTGGTGAACAGTTGTGATGTGGGTGTTGATAACAGGAAGGACAAAGGGGTTTGGGTAAAGGGTTGGGGGAGGTTATACAAATAGGAAAAGAAAGGTTGGAGAACTCTTAGGATGGAGGTCATAGGAAGCACTACCATTGACGAAGGTTGAGTGATAGGAAGACTGAAAAAATCTGATCAAAAATCTGGATGACTTATCATCGATGCAGTGGAAGCGGGGGTTTCCAATAGTGGGATCAATGAGAGAACCTGTTGGCTAGGTGACGGTATGATAAAGTGGAATGTCAAAGGAAGAAAAGAGGGACAAAATGGAAGTCAAGTTAAAGAAGGTGAAGATATATTCGGTAGGATTTGTAGTAGTTATGATAGTTAGATCCTTGCTTCTAGGGAATGATGGTGGAGGTGTTTGAAAAAATGTTTTGGATGTGTGTTCATGGATGATAGTTGTTTTGATGCCAGTAGATAAGTAGGGATATCGAGGGACTTGATATACTAGTGTCGGTTGCTTGAGCGATTATCCCTCATTGTGTTGTGGAAACTGCTCTTCTGATTCCATATAGTAAGTTGTTGGACTATCCATATGATCCGAATCAAAACTATGATTATTTGGGCCACTTTCTAAAATCAATGGTGATGTTGGCACTAATGCTCTATTCAAATATTTTCTTCAACAATTGCATAGTTCATTGGGATCATAGTGGCTGGAGGTGGAGGTTCTTGAACTAACACTAGTTGGGGCCTTTGTTGAGCTTGATAGGGTGCTTGGTAAGGTTGTTGAGGCCTAAACACTACAACAGATCGATGGTATACCAAGGTTTTTACCGAGGAAAATGAACGCGGCTTTATTTGCCGCGATGCCGGTGTAAAGGTCGGTTTCCGCGTCGGTACCAAAGAGTCGGTATAGGCGTCGGTCTAGATGTTGGTAAAAGCGTCAGTATATGCATCGGTATATGCGTCGTTATATGCGTCGGTATATGCGTCGGTATATGCGTCGGTATAAACGTCGGTATATGTGTCGGTAACCGGTTTCTGCTACATCGCCTCCTGGGTGTACCAACGGTTATTCCGATGACACTATTGGGAGTACCGTCGCTTATACCGACGACCATACCTGCAAAACTTTTTTTGGGCAGAATGTTTTGTCTTTTGCTACAGCAACATTACCATGATGTTGCTGAACAAAAGACAATACACTCTGCCCAAAAAAAACCAAGTACATGTGATGTGTACTCTAATGACAACCGAAATATGATTTCATGAAACAGAGTATTATTGTACACAAAAGAGATCGATAATTAGAATGAACAATGAACCATGTACAAAAGAAGTTATATATTTCAATAATGAAGCATGTACAAGAGTGTGGCAAACCACTGTCATATATGACGCTTTTACAAAATGTGGCAAAGCAATGTATTGCCATATGGAAATCAAATACAAAATATTGGTCTTCCACTGCCATACACATGCAAAGAATGTTCCATATCAACAGTCCTGCAACAAAGAACAATAATGGAATGACATAAATTCACATGAAAATTATAAACAAGTAAAAACCAAGTTTATAAATTAATTACCTCATCGCAAACGCTCCCATGAAACTACCGCACCGCGTCCCTCCAAGTCCTGCAATAGTGCAGTCAACCCATGACTATATCCATAAGACTCCTCCGATCGTGTTGGAGGACGACCCATTGCCAGCTCCTGAAACAAATATAAAAGATTAGAGAAATATATATGAGAAATTTAACACAAATAAATTCTATAAATGAAATGGTACTTACAAACTCATGACGCATCGTGTCATATCCGCCGTTGCCCAAATGTGACGGTCCAATCGTGTCTAGACATGTGGCTGCGGCATTTCGCTGCTGGTGATATCGATCAGGAGTCTGCTGCTGCTCATCACGAATCATGTCCCACTCCTCAACATCAAACCACACAGGCTTTGGTAAGCCTTCTCTGAATGCATCACGAGCCTCGGATCGTCGATGCGACATGACCTCACGTGCGGTATGCAGAATCCACTCTGAACTGACAATCGACTGTCCATCGGCTGGTCGGAACTCCTGGTAAATCGTCTGTGTGATATAATTCTTCCGATCTTTATCCTGCTCACTCCATTTCCGCATGATGGAGTGTCCAAACTGGATGGAGCAAAGCTGTTGTATGCGTGCACGCATTGCTTTGCCAGCCGCATCCATCACCGGAGCTCCATCTCGGATACTATACACCTTGGAGTCATCATGGTCATGAGCATCCTATCAAAGGATCCATACTCTCTAACATGTGCAGTACAAATCCGTCGTTTCCGATAAATTTGATACTTGCACTATGCGCAAGGACATGCCATTCTCTCTTCAGGATCCAAAGAAGCCATCTGCTACAATATGGACATTTTAGAACATTTTAGAACATTTCTTTTTTTATTAAACCTAAAAATCTAACTCTTAAAGACCTAAATACTTAAATACCTAAAAAAACTTAAAATCCTAGTTTTAAAACCCTAATCTATATAGCTATCCTATTTTATCTATATATTCGGATTTTTTCTTGATTTATCCTATTTTATATATATATTTATTTATTTATTCATATTTTTTCCTCTTAATTAAGTTATATGTATGCCTAAACCCTAAAACCCTAATTTTAAAGATCTGGACCTAAATTATGTATATTTCTATACACATGTGTATATACATGTATATATGTATTATATGTGTATGTGTATGTGTGTATATATGTTATGTACGTGTTAAAACCCTAAAACCCTAATCCAAATGACCTAGAACTAAAACATGTATATATATGTATGCATGTGTATATATATGTGTATATGTATATATATGTGAATATAGATAGGTATATAAGTATGTGTGTTTGTGTATTTATATATTTATTTATATATTCAGATGTTTTCTTTACTTAATTATATTTAATTATATATATTTAATTAAATAATTTAAAACACTAGTTCTTCTTACGTAATCCTATTTTTATATATTTAATTTTATATATTTAATTATAAATATTTAATTAAATTATTTAAAACACTACTTCTTTTTATATTTATTTATGTATATAATTATCTTATTTTATATATATATTTATTTATATATTCAGATTTTTTCCTTACGTAATCCTATTTTTATATATTTAATTTTATATATTTAATTATATATATTTAATTAAAACCCTAATCTTAAAATTCTAGATCTGAAATACTAAACCCTAAAACCCTAATCTTAAATATGTAGACCGAAAATATGTATATTTCTGTATACATGTGTATATACATGTATATATGTATTACATGTGCATGTGTATGTGTGCATATATCTTATGTAGGTGTTATAAACCTAAAACCCTAATCTTAAAGATTTAAATCTAAAATATGTATATTTTTGTATGCATGTGTATCTACATGTATGTATGTATTATATGTATATGTGTGTTTGTGTATATATGTAATCTACGTATTAAAATCCTAAAACCCTAATCAGAAAGACTTAGACTAAAATCTGAAATACTAAACCCTAAAATCCTAATCTTAAATATGTAGACCTAAAATATGTATATTTTTGTATACATGTGTATATACATGTATATATGTATTACATGTGCATGTGTATGTGTGCATATATCTTATGTAGGTGTTATAACCCTAAAACCCTAATCTTAAAGATTTAAATCTAAAATATGTATATTTTTGTATGCATGTGTATCTACATGTATGTATGTATTATATGTATATGTGTGCTTGTGTATATATGTTATCTACGTATTAAAATCCTAAAACCCTAATCAGAAAGAATTAGACTTAAATCTGAAATACTAAACCCTAAAACCCTAATCTTAAATATCTAGACCTAAAATATGTATATTTCTGTATACATGTGTATATACATGTATATATGTATTACATGTGTATGTGTATGTGTGCATATATGTTATGTAGGTGTTATAACCATAAAACCCTAATCTTAAAGATTTAAATCTAAAATATGTATATTTTTGTATGCATGTGTATCTACATGTATGTATGTATTAAAAGTATATGTGTATTTTTATATATATGTTATCTACGTATTAAAATCCTAAACCCTAATCAAAAAGACTTAGACTTAAATCTGAAATACTAAACCCTAAAACCCTAATCTTAAATATCTAGACCTAAAATATGTATATTTTTGTATACATGTGTATATACATGTATATATGTATTATATGTGTATGTGTATGTGTGCATATATGTTATGTAGGTGTTATAACCCTAAAACCCTAATCTTAAAGATTTAAATCTAAAATATGTATATTTTTGTATGCATGTGTATCTACATGTATGTATGTATTATATGTATATGTGTGTTTGTGTATATATATTATCTACGTATTAAAATCCTAAAACCCTAATCAGAAAGACTTAGACTTAAATCTGAAATACTAAACCCTATAACCTTAATCTTAAAGATGTAGACCTAAAACCCTAAAATCCTAATCTTAAATATTTAGACCTAAAACCTAATCCTATTTAAAACCCTAAAACTCTAATCTTAAATATTTAACCCTAAAACCCTAATCCTATTTTTATATATTTGATGTAAAACAAAAACTTCAAAATAAAAATAGGATTATATGTGTGTATGTATGCATGTGTGTATATATGTGTGTGTATGTATGCATGTGTACATGTGTGTGTGTATATACACATGTGTATACATGTGTGTGTATGTGTATGTGTGTGTATGTAGGCATGCATGTGTGTGCATGTGTGTGTACGTGTGTGTATGTATGCATGCATGTATGTGTATGTGTGTGTATGTGTATGCATGCGTATACATGTGTGTGTATGTATACATGCATGTGTGTATATGTGTGTATGTATGCATGTGTGTATGCATGCATGCCGGTATATGTGTGTGTATGTATGCATGCATGTGTGTATATGTGTGTATATATGCATGTGTGTATGTATGTGTGTATATGTGTGTGTATGTGTATGTATGCATATGTGTATATATGTGTGTGTATGTATGTGTGTATGCATGTGTGTGTATGCATGTGTGTGTATGTATGCATATGTGTAAATTTATGTGTGTGTGTATGCATGCATGTGTATATGTGTGTGTATGTAAGCATGCATGTGTGTATAGGTGTGTGTATGTAAGCATGCATGTGTGTATAGGTGTGTGTATGTAAGCATGCATGTGTGTACATGTATGTGTGTATGTATGCATGTGTAAATTAATGTGTATCTTCCTTTCTCTTCTCTCTCTCTCTTTCTTTCTCTCTTCTCTCTCTCTTTCTCTCTCTCTCTCTCTCTCTCTCTCTCTCTCTCTCTCTCTCTCTCTCCTTCTCTCTCTATCAATAGCGAATACAAGAATCACTTACAAGTATGTCTCTCTTTGAATCGTTATCGTCAAAGCGTAATGTAGGTCGTCTCTCGTCCAATTCCAAACAATCGACGCCAACGAACTTCTGCAAAATCAACGAAAAGAGAAATTAGAAACCCTAAAGCATAGAGAAACACAAATGCTAACAGTACGCGCAGCACTTACCAAGATGTGAGAGCTAAGCCGAGAGAGAGTGTGTGTGTGTGTGTAGAGAGGGAGAGATCCGTGTGTGTGTGTGTGTGTGCACAAGACAATGCAGGTTCGCGTGCGCAAGTTTGACAGTAGACTGATAGTACTCAAACACGTGCAGAAATGTGAAGTTTTGCTCTCGGGTTCGCGGTATGTTTAAAAATTTGCCGCCGGTATAGGCGCTGGTATGGACGTCGGTATACGCGTCGGTAGTTTCCAGTAAATTACCGACGCTTATACCGACGCTCATACCGCTATCTTTATAGATTTTTGAAAGCTCTAATTTGTCACCCAGGTTATCCTCAATGTCTATACACATGTGTACACAATATTCTATAGATCTAGGATCCTTCAAGTACACATAAGATCTCAATTTTGGTACTTAATAAACCATCTAGAAATAAAGCCACTTATTTGGCTCGTATGGGTAACTCTCGAATAGGGCATCTCTCTAAGTACTATCTAAACCATCTTCCTACAAGTGAACTATTTCTTGAGGTTTTTGTTTGAAGTTATGTATCAAAGATTCAGAGGTCTTGTGCATGATTCCACTCTTAGAAAACTTAGTGATGAAGTCTTCCAATAGTTGCTTAATGTTTTTGATTGCCTCTAGTGAGATGATTGAAACCAAGTCAAGGTAGTGTTCTTGAGATTAAGGCAAAAGCATTGTATTGAATGAACAAGTCTTCAACTTGTTCCTCTCAAAACTTGCCTAAACTCTAGCATGGTCATATCCATCTCTGGTGACCACTCGGTGTTCGAGTCCAACTGGTTGATCTGGATTTCTAAGTTGGATAATAAACCTTCTCAGACCCTCCTAATAGATATGAGCACCTGTTGACCTTTTCATACTATATGACATCTCTGAGTCATTAGAGTATGAACTCAGCACATAGGGGTAATCACTGAGTTTTAATGGACCTGTAAAAGTTGCAAGATTAACTCAACCTTAACTTTAATTGACACATAATTTTGATTCAAGTATTGTTTAAAGACCCATTTTCCTTGTAGCATTGCTAAAAGATCCTCTAGAGCTCCCTTGGTTTCCTAATCCCACTCGAGGATCAACTTCAAATTACCACATCCCACTCTAGAGCTCAAAAAATGGATCTTGTATAAGAAGGTTATGCTAATTTAGGCTCCTGGGGATAAAATAGGTAAACAAAACCTCTCTCGGCTCCGAGAAACCTCAATTGCTTGAAACAATTACATAAATTAACTTCAAAATTAAAAAAATAGAAACCCCAATTTTTGGACCAAAATTGGTCCTTTCCAAAAGATGGTTCAGTTCGGGCTACTCAGAAATTGCAGCTTGTACATAGTGATGTATGCGGTCCTATGCATACACCTTTTTTTGGAAATTATCTTTACTTCATGACTTTCATCGATGATTTTTCCAAGCATGCATGGGTATATCCATTGAAGGCAAAGTCCAAAGTGTTCATGTGCTTCAAACTATTTTTGGTTTTGGCTGAAAATCTGTTAGCATGTAAAATGGGCACCCTCCGTTCTGATCGAGGAGGGGAATATATGTCTTCTGATTTTAATGCATTTCTGGTTGAACATGGGATAAAACACGAGTGTACAGTGCCGTATACACCTCAACACAATGGACTTGCTGAACGAAAGAACAGGTCACTCATAGAGATGGTGAGGTGTATGGTCAAGAGTCAGGCTTTACCACATAGTTTTTGGCTTGAGGCTATCATGTGTGCAACATATGTACTGAACAGGTGTCCCACTAAAGCACTGCAATCTATCACTCCATATGAGGCTTGGCATGATCGCAAGCCATTTGTTGCTCATCTGCGTGTTTTTGGTTGTTTGGCATATACATTAATGCCTGAACAACAGCGCAAAAAATTGGATGATAAAGCAGTAAAATGTATTTTTGTTGGGTACAGTTCTGTAAGTAAAGGCTATCATCTATATCATCCATAGACTAAATGCATTCTGGTTAGCTGTGATATTGTTTTTGTGGAAGATGCTATTCAGTCATTGCTTTCATGTACTAAGGAGACATCTGTTAGCTCCAAAGACATGTATGATACTTTGCTGCCTCTTTTTACAGGTGGACAATCTAGTGCTAGTCCCAATGAGGTAACTTCTCAACCTTTGCAGGTTTCATGTGATGATGCAGATCATTTCATTTCTGATGCAAATTTAAATAATGCACTAGTTGATGAGAGAGCTGATATTGAGCAGGCAAAAACTATGCCAAAATGGCTGGTGCAGACTTTGCGTGACAGCAAATTAAATGCACCTATTTCATATCGTACTGGTTCAGGCTCTCATAGTGCCTCTTTTGCATCAGATTGCTATGTTATGGTTGTATCTAGTCTCTGTGATGAGAATGAGCCTATTTCGTTTGAAGAAGCACAAAATTCAGAAAATTGGATGGCTGCTATGCAATCTGAATATGATGCTATAATGAAGAATGGTACTTGCTCTTTGTGTGACTTGCCTCCAGGAAAGAAGGCCATTGGCACTAAGTGGGCATACAAGCTGAAGTGTAAACCGGATGGTTCAATTGACAGGTATAAGGCTAGGCTTGTTGCAAAGGGTTATGCACAGGAAAGAGGCATTGATTTTGATGAGACCTTTTCACCTACATGCCGTATGACTACTGTTCTGAGCATCTGTGCACTTGCAGCTCATCATGGTTGGAATGTACATCAGTTGGACATTAAAATAGCATTTCTGAATGGTGACTTGCATGAAGAAGTGTATGTTCTTCAACCCCGTGGCTTTGTGCAAAAAGGGCATGAAAACTAAGTGTGCAGGTTAAAGAAGGCATTTTATGGTTTAAAGCAAGCACCAGGTGCTTGGTATGAGAAGATACATGCCTATCTGATTGCACATGGTTTTGAGAACAGTTCAACTGAAAGGACCTTATATGTTAAGCGTGCTAATGATATGCTTTGGATCAATGTTGTCTATGTTGATGACATGCTGCTCACTGGTCCTATTGAGAAGCATATTGCTCATTTTAAGGCTGATTTGCATGCCTCATTTGAGATGTCTGATTTGGGGCATTTGCGTCACTATTTGGGCATTCAGTTTATGCAAGTTGATGGTGGAATGGCTTTGTGTCAAACGAAATATATTGACACATTATTGCAGCATTTTGGCCTTGAAGACTATAAGCCTATTGTCACTCCTATGGAGACAGGATTGCGATTGAGTCTTCATGATGCTGGAGATGCATTTGATGTTGTTCTCTATCAGCAGGCTGTTGGATGCTTGATTTACTTATGCATTACTCGACCAGATATTCAGTTTGTTGTCTCACAGATGAGCAAGTTTATGCATTGCCCAGGAGTCAAGCATTGGTAGGCAGTTAAGTGCATCTTTCGCTATTTAAGTGGTACTCGGCTACTTGGGTTATTTTATCCCAAGGGGGGATCACTACCGCCAGATTTGCATCCTTTTTCTGACTCTGATTGGGCTGGTTTCTATGACACTCGTGTGTCCACTAGTGGCTTTTGCTTCATGCTTGGTAGCTCATGTATATCTTGGTTGAGCAAGAAGCAGCTTACTGTGGCCACTTCCAATTGTGAGGCTGAGTATAGGGCCGCTTTCACAGTGACTATTGAGTGTGTGTGGCTCAGACACCTTATGGCTGATTTGGGTGTTGGCCAGACTTCTACCACCATCATCTTCACTGACAGTTAGAGCGCATTGGCAGTTGTGAGGAACCCTGTGTTCCATGCTCGCACTAAGCACATTGAGGTGCATTATCACTATGTCAAGGAGAGGTTCTCTACTGGGGAGATCAACTTGGCATATGTGCCCACGCAGGAGAACATTGTAGACCTTTTCACGAAGGCTCTGCCTAGGGAGAAGTTTGAAGATTTCCGCAAAGCTTTGGGCTTACTTCCTTTTGTGGAGTGATTTCCACATAGCTTGGCTCTTCCTTATACGTGAGTGCCAGCTCCTTGTTCACCATATCACGCCCAGGGGAGATTTGTTGATATATTTAGGTAGTGATGTGTGTGAACACACTAGGACCGTCGGGGCACTTTTTTCCCTCTTTAAGAGGTTTTTTTCCCCCGGCTTGTATATACGTGTATTGCCCTAATGGGCTACTTATCTTTGTACATTCTCTAGTAATACTTTTAGTATTGTGTGTTGTGCTCCAAGCTTCTTCTTCTTCCTTGTGTTGTTCGCGTGCTTTCGCAAACGCCTAACTCCAACAAAGCTAAGAATTGATTGAGGGTATTAAGAATGCTTTCAACCTCAAGTCATTTCTCCCTTGATTGCACTTGAAAGCCTAGGACATGCATTCCCAAACTTGCACATATTGGTACCTTGATTTTGCCTCTCTAAGAGCTCTTAATGGACTTGTAAAAGTTGCAAGATTAACTCAACCTTAACTTTAATTTACACATAATTTTGATTTAGGTATTGTTTAAAGACCCATTTTCCTTGTTGCATTGCTAAAAGATCCTCTAGAGCTCCCTTGGTTTCCTAATCCCACTCGAGGGTCAACTTCAAATCACCACATCCCACTGTAGAGCTCAAAAAATGGATTTTGTATAAAAAGGTTATGCGAATTTAGGCTCCTAGGGACCAAACAGGTAAACAAAACCTCTCTGGGCTCGGAGAAACCTCAATTGCTTGAAACAATTATATAAATTAACTTCAAAATTTTAAAAATATAAAGCCCCAATTTTTTGGCCAAATTTGGTTGTCTCGTGATAGACCTGTCTATCGCATAGACGGTATCTATCATGATAGATAGATTTTTCGTCTATCATCTATTATCTATCATCTATCACCTATTGTGGATTTCAATCTGTCACGATACATGATATCTATCACGATAGATGGATGTCTATCGTGGATCCTATTTGTATGGTATCCATCATCTATCATATGTCATCTATCATCTATCATGTATTTCAATCTATTGTGATAGACAGTGTTTGTCATGATAGTTGTATATCCGTCATCTGTTGTCTATTATCTATCCTCTATCACGGATGTCAATCTATCATGATAGACAGTATCTACCATGATAGATGGTTGTCCATCGTCTATCTATCATCTATCATAGATTTTATTCTATCCCAATAGAAGATGTCTATCCTAGGTCTTCTCTATCCTAGTAGACGGTGTTTGTCGTGATACACGATGTCTGTCGTCTATCATGGATTTGGTCTGTCGTGATAGACCAAAAAAATGCAAATTTTCTTTAGGATGTTTCTAGTAATTTTGGATGTTCTAGTTGTGTCGTTTATCATGCAATGCATGAAAACAAGAAATACCAATTTTCTTTGTCTATCATGATAGACAAAAGTTCTCATCTCGAATATGGTGTAGAGGTCTTTCGTACCTATGAAAGCTACTGGAGATGGTGATATAGTTGAAACTTGTAAGAAATACTCACAAACAACTTGAACACTAAATGCACAAACACTCTCTCTTTCTCTCTCACACAAATGAATTGAGGGGAATGAGGTGGGAAAGGGAATATGACCAAAGAAGGTAAAGGTGGAAGATGGTGAGAATGATGATGGTGATGAAGAAAGTAAGAAAAAAAATGAAAAATTAAGAAATTACCTATGACCCTCCCTAGCAACAGCACCAAATTTATTGTCACTCTAGCACAATGGTGAGTACCAAGTGAGGAGATCCACCTCATAGTTGTAAATCCACGGCGATGTGAGGGTTGTATGACGACCATGAGCAAGTGACGTGCACAAATGAGTGAGTAAGAAGCACATGAGCATGCACACATATACACACATGTGCACACAAGGGAAGACAAAGAGTGGAATAATGGAATACTCTATTAGAAAGCTCCAAGAAGGTATACAACGCTCAAAAGATAGTTCACTCTCCAACTAGTTAACCTCAAAAATGAGCTTTCTATCTCTTTTTATAGTTTTTCACGAGCTTTGACGTTGGTTGGATATCACTATCTGGTGGTTTGTTTCAATTAACGAGAAAAACCTTTGGCCTCATCACCAGACTCTCGTTCCTTTCCTTATCTGCTTCATCTTGATTACTACCCTCTTTGCCCTAATCTACTTGATATTTCTCTTTGTTGACTAACACTCATGCATAGCCAATGTTGACTTTTGTGACTTGGATGACAAGGTTTGCAAAGGTCTACGCCTTGGTCACCATCGTAGTGGAAAGCCTTGGGTGGAGGGGCCTTGCTTCGCTCGCATAAAAGCAAAAGAGC
Source organism: Ceratopteris richardii (assembly GCA_020310875.1). Lineage (NCBI taxonomy): Eukaryota > Viridiplantae > Streptophyta > Polypodiopsida > Polypodiales > Pteridaceae > Ceratopteris > Ceratopteris richardii. The sequence goes on along the minus strand of CM035428.1, from coordinate 161,480,035 downwards.
TTTTGCATGAGAATGCTCTCATACCATTGAAGTGTTTCGATGGCGATGGACCACGGTGGACTCTCCTTCTCAAGAGCTCCATGAAAAGGGACTTCAAGTTCAAGTGCTTATGAATCCAAGAGCTCTCCTTCTTGAGAGGTCCATTACGATACCTTCATAATAGAAAATGTCTCAAGAGTTTGGCTCAGGCCTCAATCAGATGGGACTTTAAGTTCAAGGAGTTGTGGCACCTGCTTATTGAGAACAAGAAATTGGTCCTCATGTCGTAGATTGTCCTCCACGGGGTATAGAACAATATCAAAGGTAGTGAAAATTTGCAATCCTCTCCGATGGTGTTAGAGATGTGTAAGTAGAAGGGAAGACTTAGGTCACGTTTTCTTTTCCTATCTGAGGAGCATGATGACTTGGCAAAGCCTTAACATGCTTATTTTGTTTGATCATCAAGTCATTTAGAAACAAGCTTCACTAAATGAAGTGATCAGATGTCCTCTACCCTCTGGAGTGTTATTAGATGTGAAGTGCTCTGGAAAATCTAGAAGAAAAGATATGCACTCAACGTCAAGAAACTTCCCATATAAGAGCCTTTTGAGAGATCCCTTAGCTTCCTAGGTACAAGGATGTAAGAAATCCCCCCCTTTAGACAACACAAGGTATTCAAGTGACAAGGAATTACAAAAGATAGAAAGAATTTGTAGAAATGTTTTTTATGAATGGGAGATCCAAATAGGAAGGGGGATGCAAGATTATGAAATGAGATATTTTCTCATGCTCGAAGGATTTGGGTAATCTGGGCATTATTGACATGGTTTCCTTGGCAAAAAAGGCTAGTAGCCATATGGATGGTCAAAATTTCATGCAATGACAATGCTTCTCTGGCCAAGGTTATGTTTAGGAACTCTAATGTCTTCTCTCTTGTACTAGGGATCCCCAAATGGAAAGAAATCAATCTTTTTGCTCTCTTGATCTCACTATTCTTGATTGCTCCTACGGCTTGGATTTGAGATGCTCCATTTGATCATCTTGATACAAGATGAAATCCTTTTATTCCATCAATGATGACTAGAAGTGGGCTGCTTACATTAGACAAAAAGGTTCTAAATGGTTTCCTATTTTGGACATCATGAGAGTGGAGAAGGAGAATCTCCAAATAGAAAAGACACACAAGAACAAAGGGTTTTAGAAGACAATGGATCAAATTTGAAGAAATTGATCCAACTTCCAAAGTTGAATTTAAAAACTATATGTACTAAGGCACAAAGTCAATGCTTTGGACCAATTGAAGGCCCACCTCTTGCTTGGTTAAGATCCTCCTGGATCGGAGGATCTATAGTGGAAAAATATCAACAAAATGGAGGATATTCCAAGAACCAATAGAAATATGGACCTTCATCACTCCTTAAATAAGACGAAGTATTTGAATTGGACCTCAATTAGATGGGATTTGAAGTTATAGTGGCACCTAATTACTATGAACAAGAACATCGCAATCCTCATGTGATAGATTATCCTTGAGGTGCTATGGAACAATATCAAAGGTAATAAAAATTTTCAATCCTCTTCCATGATATAAGAGATGTTTAAGTAGAAGGGAGGACTTAGGTCACCTTTCCTTTTCATGTTCGAGGAGCATGATGACTTGGCAGTGCCTTAACAAGCATCTTTTGTTGGATCATCATGTCAATTGGAAAAAAGCTTCACCGAGGGAAGTGATCGGATGCTCTTTTGCCCTCTTAAATGCTATTAAAAGTGAAGCACTCTAAAAAGTTTAGAAAGAAAGATATGTTGCCAACTTCATGAAACCTCATAAATAAGAGTCTTTTGAGAAATCCCTTAGCTTCCTAGGTGTAAGGATGTAAATAATTCCCCCCTCCCCCTTTAGACACCAGATGATGTTCAATTTAGAAAACTATGAGCTGAAAAACAAGTGGATTCCTCACAACGGGCATGAAAAGGTTATGAAATTTATTTGTAACTCTCATAAACTTTTATGTATAATTTCCTTCTTCTTAAAGAAGAAAAAAGAACTAAAATTATGAATACAAGAGAAAGGACTAGCATCACGTGGAACAACAAAATCATCAATTCAACGACTAACATCGTGTCTATCTCCAGAAAAGCTTACCATCAAAGAGATTTAGCTGAATTAACCAATAGAACAAGAGATTCATAAGTTTATTAACATTTGGGTATTTGCTCCAAGTTCCAAATTCAAGATAGCGAAATAAGTAATTACGGGAAGGGCGGCAAGTATGTGTGTGTGTAACTCAAATATGTGTGTATGCGTGTGTGAAGACATGTTCATTGCGCGGGAGACCTGGTTCTGTGAACACGTGGTTATCTCTGTGTGCATGTTTGGACAGCTGGTTGTCTCTGTGTCCCTGTGTGGACACTTGTCCATTGAGCGGGACAGAGAGAGAGAGAGAGTGAGAGAGAGAGAAAGAGAGGAAGGAAATAATTTCGTACACGGCTTGACGGATATATCTGTTATGGATAGACAATCAAAACAGATGAGTATGCCGATCTTTCGCAATCTGAAAGCTGTCAAAAGCCGTTCCCCTACAGTCTTCTCACATGCTCACAGTTCAGTGCTTACAGAGATCGAATATTCAGATGGACAAAGAACGCATTGACATGGAGAGGTGCTGGCCGTGGGCCTCGAAGAAGCACGAGCTATCTGTCGTTAACACAAGCGTCACCTACGCTTTTCTCGCTTCTGCAAAAGAACGACATGTTGTACTGTATTCGGATTTCACGTGAACCACCTAAAGAACGACATAATAAAAGCAGATGAGATACACACACAGCTGAGATGATTGGACCGTCGCCGAGTCTCTTCATTACATGTGCAGCTTTCTGTCGAAGACCGTTTTTTTATCTCTGAAAACACATGAAAGATTTAATCAACTTTCTCAAGCATTATTTGCTTTTGTTAATCGGAGCTTCTGTAGTTCGCATAATCATGCTTACCATGACAAACCGGATTTTCTCAGATATGCGAAGTTCTTGAATTCGGCCTTTGTCAACAGCGACCATCCGCAGCTAAATCCCATGCAGAAAGTTGAGAGGGTTTACAACTCAAGAAACAGCGTCGATTTCCTCGAAAGGACTTCCAGAATCAGTCTCATTTTCTTCAACGCTATCAGTGGATGGCTGCGTTGTCTCGGCTACGGCAGCGTTGATGAGGAGCCACAGGCGAAACTAAATCAAGTCGGAGCTTCAAATTTGGTCTCTGCTATTCAGGTTGGCGCGAGTGTAATACGATGACGCAGAGAGGAGACCGTTCACTTTCACGAAATAGGAAAGAGCAGAGTAGGATACTAGGGTTCAGACTTTCAGTAATGCATTATGCAGGGCTTCATATACTAGGTCGTGGAAACACAGCGGGGAGAGAGAGAGAGAGAGAGAGAGAGAGAGAGAGAGAGTACCATTATAGCATATCGGCAATTTCTGTCCATACAGACAAGTCCAAAACCAAAAATATGTTGATCCAGCGGATGCGAGAAGGGAAGAACAGATCCCCCATGTTTTAGATGGCACACACATCGATATGGCAAAGTTTTAATATTACTAATTTGTCCGAAGAGGCATTCTGTAGTCCTTTTCGTTCAATGCTATCTTTATATCCATAGATGAGAAAAACAAGAAAAAGAGAGATCGCCTCCAATGGGGTTTCATTCTACAACCCCTAAAAGATATAGGTTGTGGACCTAAATTTATCAATATGATCTTTACATGTATGGAGAATGCCTCGACTTGAATCAATATCAATGGTCAATTCTTTCAAGAGATCAGGTTAAATCACTCTATTAGACAAGGTTGTCCTTTGGCTCCTCTTCTTGTTGCCATAGCTATTCATTGCCTCAGCTGCTTGGTTAGCTATCAAGCCTTTTAGGATAGATCCAAGGTTGCCGGCTCTGTTAGCAGTGGCAGCAGCCACAATCAGCATAGAGGAAGCATGTAAGAAGTGATGTGTGGAGGTCAACGGGGGACCACTTTATTACTTTTTCAAGATTCATTGAAATATAATAATCATTTTTTATTAAAACACCAATAGTGATTCTAATCACTAATCCTTTTAACATAGAAGCACACAATTTTGTCACTCGATGCTCCATTTTGTACAAGCAAAGGAGTCCTCGAGCTTGAGGACTTAAGTAGAACCTCAGTCCCAATTCTCATAATTTTTAGACTCCGTATGAGCCCTCAAACAAGCCTTGCAACCTCTTTTTTAACTATGTCAAACACTAGGTCTAGAACAGCCAAAGCTAATGAGAAACTATAAAAAGAGCTAGAGAGCTCATTTTTGAGTTAGGTAGTTAGTGTCAAGAGCAAACTTGTAAGAGAGATTGAGTAATGCAAGATAGTGTTTCTTCTTCCATTGTTGCTCCTATTGCATCTTCCATGTGCATATATGTATGCGTGTGTGCACTAGTGTGCTTCTCACCTTTATCTTTGGGCACATCACTCATTCACAATCTTTATGTCATCTTACATCTTTCATTAATTGACAATTAAGGAGGTGGAGTTTTTGACATGGTGCTTATCCTTCACTAGAACAACACCAAATTTGGTGCCATTGCTGGGCACGAGCCCAAGGATGAACATGCGATGGTAAGAGTGTTAGGAGATTGGCATTGGAAGGTAAGTAGTGGTTTAACTAAGTCACTTGTGAAAGTCTTGAAGAACTAATTGGTGAGTCCGTCTAGACCGGGGCTTTTAGCACTAGGGAGAGCATCAATAACTTCTACAATCTCTCTAGCATTGATAGGGGAGTCAAGAAGATGCATGATATTTTGCAAATTTCCTCTTGATCTGATCCTCGAGTTGGTAGCCATGCAATCTCGCCTCTAATAAGTGAGCGATGTGGGCATCTCCATGAGTTGAGTGAAGTGGTTGGTTATTAACTCAATATTCTCTTCCACAAAAGTGCATTCCACCTAGTTGTTTTCAGGCATGAATGGGATCTATTCTTTGATTTGCTTCTTCTTTAGGATTTTGCACATCTCTTTCTCCGATTTGTCTGCTCTTCTTGCCCACCAATTTTTAAAATGAATATGCATGTTCCTTCTTTGAATTTCCTCTTTGTATCGTAGTTTGCTTCTAATTTTCCAAAGACTTAGTTGGGGGTAGGGATTACCATTATTGACTTCCATATCCAAACATCAGAGCCAACAATAAAGCTTTCTCCTTCTCATTTAGCGAATGATAAGGATTTATTGGTGAGCCTTGACAAGGAAAACTAAAGACTGCTTGACTACTATCTTCCAACACTTAGCCGGAGAGGAATAATGTTTGAAGGCCCAGCTCCATGTTGTGGAGATTACTTGCTGAACGCAAGCCAGGAAGAGGATTGAGGGATCAACATGAAACTAGGGAGCCTTCTTTTGTCTAAGATGAAGTTTGAAGGTGAGCATCATTGGGTAATGATCAGATAAAAGTAAGTTCACACATTAAGAAAAGGATATAGCTTCTATCGAGTCTAGCTTTCTACAAATCTTTGCCCATCTCCAGGTTTCACCAATAGAAACCATGTATGTCTTTGACTTCCACTAGATCGTGTTGAAGCTTAACCTTGACCCAATTGTACTTCTCCAATTCTATCAATCGTGCTTATCCTTGTCTAGAACAACACCAAATTTGGTGCCATTGCCAAGCACGAGCCCAAGGATGAACGTGTGATGGTAAGAGTGTTAGGAGATTGGCATTGGAAGGTAAGTAGTGGTTTAACTAAGTCACTTGTGAAAGTCTTGAAGAACTAATTGGTGAGACCATCTAGACTGGGGCTTAAACCACTAGGGAGAGCATCAATAACTTCTACAATCTCTCTACCATTGATAGGGGAGTCAAGAAGATGCATGATATTTTGAAAATTTCCTCTTGATCTGATCCTCGAGTTGGTAGCCATGCAATCTCACCTCTCAGAAGTGAGCGATGTGGACATCCCCATGACTTGAGTGAAGTGGTTGGTTATTAACTCAATATTCTCTTCCACAAAAGTGCATTCCACCTAGTTGTTTTCAGCCATGAATGGGACCCATTCTTTGATTTGCTTCTTCTTTAGGATTTTACACATCTCTTTCTTCGATTTGTCTACTTTTCCTGCCCACCAATTTTTAAAATAAATATGCATGTTCCTTCTTTGAATTCTCTCTTTGTATCATAGTTTGCTTATAATTTTCCAAAGACTTAGTTGGGGGTAGGGATTACCATTATTGACTTCCATATCCAAACATCGGAGCCAACAATAAAGCTTTCCCCTTCTCATCTAGCGAATGCTATGGATTTATTCTTGAGCCTTGACAAGGAAAACTAAAGACTGCTTGACTACTATCTTCCAACACTTAGCCGGAGAGGAATAATGTCTAAAGGCCCAGTTCCATGTTGTGGAGATCACTTGCTGAACGGAAGGAAGGAAGAGGATTGAGGGATCAACATGAAACTAGGGAGCCTTGTCTAAGATGAAGTTTGAAGGTGAGCATCATTGAGTAATGATCAGATAAAAGTAAGTTCACACATTAAGAAAAGGATGTAGCTTCTATTGAGTCTAGCTTTCTGCAAATCTTTGTCCATCTCCAGGTTTCACCAATAGAAACCATGTATGTCTTTGACTTCCACTGGATCGTGTTGAAGCTTAACTTTGACCCAATCGTACTTCTCCAATTCTATCAATAACTCCTCCTCTTTAGTCCCATCTATCAGACAAGACTGCCACCATATTAAAGTCCCCGTAGAGGATGAACTCCAATGGCAAAGAATCTAAAAAGTGCCAAGTATCTAGCCTTTCCGAGTCACGATCAGGAGCATAAGCCGAAACAATGGTGGATAGGAGAGGGCCCTTAAAAGATGCAACAATCCACTGATGGTTTTGATTGGTTAAAGTATTCATCATGAAAGAGTGGCATATCGGTTTGAAGTCAATCACTCCTCCACCACTCCGACATCAGTGTTGTGTGGTGATCCACACATGAGACACCGAGATGCTCTTTAACCTCCTTTGAAGTTCGACTCCATCATCTCTTGAAGGCATATAAAATCTAGGTTCACATTTTTATCTCAAAACCATTAACCAAACGCCATCCCTCTTAAGGGGTCACACAACGCTCGAATGTTTTGCAAAAGAACAATCATTTACGAAGGGAGGTAACTTTTTTGGGCGAAGATTTAGCACTCTTTTTCTTTGTTTATCTTCCTCTCTTCTTCTTCTTCTTCTTCTTCTTCTTTTTCTTCTTCTTCTTCTTCTAGTTTCTTGTTTTATGTTCCTCTCTTCTAGAGACTAACCGATTTTTATCGATGATTTTTTTTTTAGTTCACTTGTGTAAAATGTTCTTACTGGGTTCTTGATTCTTGCTAACAATTTTCTTCTTGTGCTCGATTGATGATGAAGCAGAATTAGAATGCCTTAGCATTTGAAGATTTTACTTTTTCCTCTTTTTGTTAGAATAGGAGCAATCTAAGTAAAATAGGTTCATAGTAACGGTTTCGGATCAAGTTTTCTTGCTACATAGAACGGCAAGAATCAAAGTAGCTCTTCCTCTACTAAGCAAAAAACATTAAGCAAGAAAACTTGATTTGAGCTAAAAATCCTATTATCTTTTCATATGATTTGAGCAAACTTTCATCATTTCTGCTAAATTAAAGACATTCACATTACTAGGTGCTTTATATCCGATGATCAATAAGAAATTTTCATCACTACTCGCACTCGCCAAGATTGGCTCCAATATTCAAGTTTGTTGATCATAAGTGTGGATTTCATCATCTTTCTAGAAATGGGAAAAATTATTGTATCTATACCGTTTCATGTGTTGTATAAGCTCTCATAAATATGGGAAGTCTTTAAATGATTATGCATATGGCACTAATGATTCACAATCCATAAACATTTTTCACATGCATGTTTTAGCCACTTGAATTTTCATAGTTTGCTACACTTGAGAAACACTTCATATGGTGTTCTCCTTTCTCAAGTGTAGCAAACTATGAGGGTTGACTTCTGGGTGATATGTAGCACCCTTTGTTTCCAATGATACTACAATGAGAATTTAGTAGAAATTATATGTTTTTAATATTTTTTTATGTGGTTGTATCATTATAGCTATTTTAAGGTCAAATGAAGGGCCTTGTAAAAACAAAAGCATATTTTCATATTCTCTCTATAGAATAAAAAATGGAACTTTTCACTTCCTATTGTAAAAGGATTCATTTGCCAACATGGAAGGCTTCATTTCCTGGATGAAAATTATCAAAAAAAAAAAGCGTTTATCCTTTAATACTAAAGATATTATGCTTGTATTTGCAATGGAGGACTCCCACCGGAGCTACTAAGTACCATTTTCACATTGGTCTTCCACCTCAGTATGCTCTAGTACAAAAACCTTGTGGAGGGATCTTTCTCTCGACAAATGAAAGGAATCTCCTCATGCATTGTGGAGCATTGAATATAGATATTTTGTGAGATGGATCTATTTACCCTATTGATCCTCAAACTTGTAGTCATCCATATTTTTTCCATCCTAGATCGCTTCTAAGGTCTGTTGGAGATGGTGAGAAAGGAATGGTGGGGTGATGCAAAAAATGCACCCTCTATCTTTTAAAGATCAATACTCTAAACTCAAAATAGGGAAATTTTTTGCTCAAGGGAGATCTACAAGTTTCAAGAAGAAATAATCTAAGACCAAGAAGAGAGGATCAAAACTCTAAAAAAGCAATTGGAACAATGAAGAATTGAAGGAACATGACTTAGACATTGTGAGAGGAAAAGAAAGCTAGAGGATCTTAAGTATGGTTCAAGGGGACAAGTAAAAGGATTGAATCAATGAGTTGGACATTGTGTGTTTTATTATGTGGATAACCTCTTGCTGCTATGTATGTATGTAACCTGACAAGGAGAATGTAAATCCAAATTTCAAACTAGGAAAGTAGATGCAACCTCTCATTAGCTCAACAATTCCAAAGGAATTTTAATAGGAGAAGAAATTTAAAGTTGTGAAGAGCAACGTGGTGGATCAATTTATTCACAAAAACACCATACTCATTGATTATCTGCAGAGTGCAATGGACATAGGTAGTTGGAAAGGACACACGCTTTTATAGAGGACACTAAATTCTACCCTCAATGATAAAGGAATAACTACAAAATTCCAGCCAACTATTATGGAGGTTTGGAGGCTTCCAATAAACTCAACAACAAGCTAAATGACTAAATTGCATTTCCATTACCATGTCACAAAGGAATTCAAAGGGAACAAGGCACTATACAATATGATGCATAGAACAAAATTTTCATGGATTTGGAGCTCTTATGGAGATTGATGGTTGATTTCTATAATATCAACCATGTTGAAACAAATGGTATTCTCAACTCTCTTACAAAGATAGATGAGTGTGAGCACCTCGGTGACAAGAAGATGGAAAGAGTATCCACAATTTTGATGAATAGAGTAATGGTTAACATACCCAAGGATGATCTAGTGTACTACTCAAGAGATTCAAAGATAAACCTCTAGTGTGTTTGATTTTTAGGTATACTAATATGTTGAATGAGTAGACTTTATTGTATGAATGATGTAATCATGTGGGTGATGTATGATTATATTAGCTTGGCATAGATTTTACCTACAAACTATGAAGATTTGCAATGTGTCTTTCATCAAGCTACTATTCATGAAATTATTAGTCGATAGATGCAAGAGCAAGAGACTCTTTCTATTGAGGAGCTTGGCACCATTAAGGTCAATTGGCACTTTTTCTCTAATTTGAAGACATTAAAATAATTTTATAATTCTAATAGACGATGGTGTTACAATGCATGTACTACATGCGACCTACTAAAACCACTGATCATACGTGGTGGACTAAGTTGCCTAGTGACCATTTATTAGATGAGAGTTTCAATCCCATTTTGCACATATCTTTGACAAATATTCACATTTTTATCTTGCATTCCTTATTCCCTTTCATAGAGAAGATCATCAACTTGTACATTGGGTTTTTATGGAAATCAGAAACCTATTTAAATGTTTTTATGCTATTGTATCTATTGTAAAGATATTTTCAAGTGTGCAACTACATGGAGGACATGCTCAGATTGAGAAAGATCAGAAGATATTAAGCAATGGACATGATCTTCCTAGGAGATTTTCTATAGGTGTCATGAAGGCAAGACACTTCCTCTTTAAACAAAGCAACAATGCAACTAAGAAGCATGCAACAATGTACATCAACATGATAGAGTATGTAGCAATGAAGGAAGTTGCATAATGTAGATAAGGACCATGAGGTTGCATCAAGAAATGCAAAGGTAGAGATTTGATGTGCAATAGATAGTATCTTTCGGATGTGTTACAAGGGATAATGGTCAGTTAAGGACATTAATGACTTTCAAATCTACCTTGAAAAATTCCAAAAAGACCAATGTAGCTTCGACATGGAACAACATAACATGATATCTTTTCATTTCATGATAGAATTTTTTCTTTCTAAGTTGTTGTGTACTCTTATTAAAATTCTTTCCCTATCTTCCTCTTAGATCGTATTAACTAAAGTTCATCATACGGTTGTAGCTTCTCAATTTTGTCTAGTGAATTCCTAAACCTAGCACAAGCCCTAAATAAGCACTAAAATATGCTCTTCTCGATTAGTAGGATGAAAGATGATAGGCAAAAATATCTAGTGGAGAGAATTTCTCTATTTGAATTATCTTCTTGTAACTACTAGGAATAGGATATGCATCTATATTCCGAGATAATATCAATAGAAGTTCATGCATCAAAGCACACATTTTTGGCCCTTTCCGTTTTTCCACCCTCTAGACATGCTTGAATGAAGGTATTGTGAAGCCGATTCACAAGCAAGATCACAAGAAGATCATAGAAAATTGGAGGCCCATCACCATGCTCTAGACTGGTCATAAGAGGATCGCCAAAGTGTTGGTGAATCATATTGCTTTTCATCTTCATACTTAGTTGCAGGACGATGAGAGAGACTTCATCAAAGGGGGGCTGATTTTAGAAGCCATCATTGGCATTTGAGAAGGCCTTGATAATGCCAAATATTCAAATCAAAACCTTTATATTTTAAATATTGACTTTGATAAATCCTATGATAGGATAGAGTGGAGCTTCATATAATGATCTCCCAAGGATCGCAAATTTGAATTGAAGTCTAGAAAGTTGGTTTTGATGCTCGTGGGGAATGCTTTAGCTTGTATTTATAACAATGGCCAGATCTCCCCACATATAGTGCTTTAAAGAGGCCTATCATACAAAGCTATCCATCTATTATTTGCTATTTGGACAAATGTTCACAACCTTCTTCAATCCGGCTGCCTATGTGGGCTCTATTGATTGGCAATGAGCAACTTCTGCGTAGGCTTTTGCATATGACACTAATTACTTTGTTCAAAATGATCCCAATTGTTTATTCCTCTTCTAAGGATGTCTTGATATTTTTCATATGGCCTTTGGCTCCAGAACATATCGTGCCAAGTTGTCCTATAAGACAATCATGCAGCCCCACCCTCAGTTCCTTGAGGATCAAGGATGCAAGGAGTTAGTGTTTTGTCAAATCTATTAACTTTTGGGCATCATGCTAGGGTTTGGGACCTCAATCAATCAAAGTTGGGACTAGGTCCTACACAAATTTAAAACCAAGCTTCAATATTATAACGGTATGTAATGAAATGTGTTTAGTAGAGTTGTGATGATTAATATGTTTTTAATTTCCTCCGTCACCTCTTTCTTAGCTTTATGGAGACCTAACGACAAGGAATTAAGAAACTTGGAAAGCGTGTGTAGAAAATTCCTTTAGATGGGAGATTGTACCACAAGGGCGTGCCTAAAATCAAGTGGAACATTTATTCTAAGCCCACATATGTGGGTGGCCACGATATTCTTGATGTTGGGGCCATGGCAAGAAACCTCACTTCTAAATGGTTGTTCAAATCTTGAACAATTGGGCTTCATAGTGAAAATGTATTTTTAGAAACAACCAAATTCTAGTGCTCTCAACAACCTCAACACCCCAATGGAAGGACCTTGATCACTACACCCTATTTTGTTGTTGATGATGGTGATCCCGAAATAATCTAGTTTAGTGTCCTCTTTATGGAATGCTTGGAATAACATGAAGCTCCATTCCATGATATAAACTGATTAGAATTGGGTGACTGGCATACAGAACAACGATTCCATCTAGTTTCCTATCGTGGATATTAGCAAAATCGTGGACCTGGATATCAAAAAAGTTAACAACTTTGGCCAAAAGGTTTTTTTTAGAGGAATGACATATAGGACTTGGAAAGGAGACACTGGATTAGGTTGAATAACCTTGATCTAGGCTAGAGGTTGGATTATGATAATTGGTGTTTGTTGCAATAAAGAGATTGCAGACATTCAAAGACTCAAGAGAGAACTAGAGGTGCATCACATCCTCAAAAAGAAATGGTTAGTAAGTGGTCGTGAATTAGATGGGATTTCAGTTCTTAGGTTTATTAACATTTGAGATTTTTCTCCATATTCTAAATTGAAGACAACGAAATAACTCATTATCGACAGGGCAAACTTTGCCATTCCTGGATCTCCTAAAGGCAAGAATGTAAAGTGCATCACTCTTCCATGTGTCTTTGTGGGTGTCCATGTGTCGTTGTGGACATATGGTTTATGTGTGTGTGTGTGTGTGTGTTTGTGTGTATGTGTGTGTTTACGTGTGTTGATCATAGAGAGAGAGAGAGACGAAGGGGATAATTTTGTGCATGCCTTGATGGATATATCTTTTATGGATACACAATAGAAAAAGATGAGTATGCCAATATTTGACGATCCTAAAGCTATCAAAATTCATTCTCGTACAACATCACATAGTATAGTGGACTTGGAGCACTTGTAGAGACAAATGGTCAAATTCTACAATGTCAACCACTCCAAAAAAAGTGGACATTCTAAATATTTTTCTAAAGATTGATGAGTGCGAGACCCACATGAATTACAGGAAGATAGAAAGAGTAGTCATAGCTTTGAGGATAGAGGAATGGCTAACATACCCAAGATAATCCATTGTACTTCTTAGAGTAGTCAGAGATGAAGATATGGTGCCTTGTATATTTTACTATAAAGAATTGTTAGGTTTCTGTGGATGAATGATCCAATCATGTGCTTGGTGTATGGTTACCTTGTCTTGGCATTCGTATCGACTGACGGCTACAAAGTCTTGCAATGGGTCTTTCATCAAACTCTTATTCTTAAAATTATTAGTTGGTAGATGCAAGAGTAAGAGAATATTTCTATTGAGGAGCATGAAACCTTTAAGTTTTATTCACACTTGCACTTGGATTTGAAGACATATAAATTGCTTGTATGATTGCAATAGAGGATCCATGACATTGCGATGCGTGTATTGCATGGAGCTTGCTAAAATCCTTAATCAAAGGAAGTTGACTAAGCTTTAAAACATGCATTTGTTGGATGAGAGTTTTCATACTATTTTTTACATACCCTTGATCATGCTCACATTTTTACCTTGCACACTCTATGTTGTTTCATAGAGAATCTCATGAGCATGTACATTCGGATAGTATGGAAAACAAAAAATCAATTTAAACACTCATAAGCTATTGTAGTATTTGTAGAAGTATTATCAAACTTGCACCTGCATCGAGGACATGTTCAAATGAAGAAAGATCATAAGATATGAACCAATCTCCCAAGGAAGTGTCTATAGGTACCACGAAGGCAATTAGGTGCTTCCTCTCTAAACAAAGCTTCCTCTCTAAACAAATCAACAATGCAAATTAGAAATCCGCAACAATGCACACCAACAAGATGGAGTACAAGCAAGGAAGGAAGTTTCATAATGCAGTAAAGGACCATGAGTTTGCATCAAGAAATGAGTTTGTAGTGTACTCTATAAAAATGTTGATTTATCTTTCTCTCAAAACATAGTAGCTTATTTCTTTTATAAGTTTGTAGTTACCCACTTTTCTCTATTCCTTAACCTTGTGAAAGCCCCAAATAAGAAAAAAAAATACAAATTCCATAAATGTTTCTCATAAACATACAGTGCAATCCCCAAAAATTTATCTTTCTTTAGATGTAAAATGAATGACTATAGAACTACAGTGCAGGCCCTAAATAAGAATAGTACTTCTATAGTCCTCTCTAATGTTGAATACTCTTTGGATATCAGTACGCAAAAAATATTGTACTAAAAGTTGTGGCTGTGAAACCTAACATACAATCACACAGAGATTCCTTCTTTGGTTCATCCCCTCCATCGTTGCTCCTTGTACAACATCAATATCCACATTGCTTCCTGATCAATGCGCTAAAAGGATGAAACACCAATTATTACAAACAAGAGAGGCAACAGAATGACCATCGCAACGGTGAGTTTCCTGAGCAGATGATGCTTTCTAGCAGCGCTTTCATCGTCCTTTCAACCCTGTTGAGCTCGAAGTTCCGCCCAACGGTAAGCTTCCCTTGTGTGTCTCTCCATAGCTCCATCGCAGTGGTTAGTTGAGCACTCTCGAGATTATCTGTTGGAGGCCATCACAATGGTTTGTTAGAGCACTCCACATATTCTTTAAGGAGTGGTGGGCTGGAAAAGCTGACAAACCCACCAAAGAGATGTGGAGCGTCCTTAAAAGGAAACAAAACAGAGAATCGATCCCCCTTTTGCTGGACTCAAATGTTGATGTATGCAATATGGAAGAAGAAAATTTTGGAATCATTGAAGAGCACTTTATGAGACTCCCGGGCCCCCCCTCTCCCACCATAGACGGAACTACATGGCAACCATATCTAGGGTATCCTCTCATTGGATCCCACACAACCTTCATTCGTTGCTTGATGCCCCTATCTCGGAAGAAGAAATCATTGAGGTCATCGATGCCCTCGCTAGTGGTAAAAGCCTAGGGCCGGACGGACTCACTAACGAGTTCTTTAAGTCCTTCAAGTTGGTGATTACCACCCCTCTTTGTTTGGCCTAGAAAGAGGCGCTCGAGTTTGGCACGCTTCTGACTTATCTAAACAATGGCATCATCAAGTTAATCCTTAAAAAAGGGGAAACGAACAGAATTGAGAGCTGGCGTCCAATTACGATGCTTCAAATGAGATATAAGATCATTGCCAAAGTCATAGCCAACAGAATTTCCAGCCATCTAAGAGCATGGTTAAGCGAGGACCAAAAAGGTTTAGTCAAAGGCAGGTCAATTTTGGAAGCCATTATAGATATTTGGGAAGGTCTCGACTTCGCAAATGAGTCAAGACAAGATGTGGTTTTTCCAAGATCGACTTTGACAAAGCTTACAATAGGTTGGAATGGGACTATATTTTGCAGTCACTTAAAGCTCTCGGATGCAGCCAGAAATTCAGCAAGATGACCTCGACCCTTCTGGGACACACGTTGACTCAAATTAATGTTAATGGCCAACTTTTGAAGGTGATCAAACTTAAAAGATTGATTAGACAAGGGTGCCCATTGGCTCCCCTTCTCTTTGTCATTGCCACGAAAGGGCTTAGCTGGCTGGTGGAACAACATGTGGAAGCAGGTAATATCAAAGGCCTCCAATTGCCTAGGGGCCACGTCAGATTACCATGAGACGTTTTGCCAATGATATGAGCGTCTTTGTCCACAACGATAGTACCAGCCTTGAGACATTTTGGGGGTGCTTGGATACTTTCTGTGAAGCTTCTGGATCCAAAATCAACCACTCAAACACCACTTTCAGAGCTATTGTTGAGATCCAGCCCAACCTTCTCTTTGATCATGGTTGTCAAAACATTCCTCAGCGCCAAATTTTTCGGCTTCTTGGGATTCCCTTGGGCTTTGGCATCTTGATGGACCAATGGTGGAATTAGGTCCTGGCCAAACTTGAAAGCAAGTTAAACTATTGCAGAGGTATGCAAATCAATCTCGCTGGTCGCGCAATGGTTATCAACACGTTCCTCATTTTGTCGACCATTTACTTCCTCTCTTGTTGGAAGCCGAAAGAGCAAGAGCTATCCAAACTGGGAAGTATTTGCAAAAATTTCCTTTGGACGGGCGACCACAACAGGAGGGGGTACCTAAAGTCAAGTGGTCCATCTACACTAGCTAAAGAGATATTGGGGGCCTTGGCATTTTGTGCATTGGGTGCATGGCTAACAAACTTGCAGCAAAATGGATGATTAAGGCATGGTGCAATGGGGAGGCCTCGTGGGCCAAGTTGATCTTCAGAAACAAGAATGTGTTGACTTTCGTGGGATTCCTGAATTGGAAGAATCTTGACATCCTGACCCTTTTATTTTCCCCAATCCCGATTTCCCCAAAACGCTCGATTCTTGTGTGCTCCCTATGGGAGAGTTGGAATAAAGTCAAACGCTTCACAAGAATCAGTGAAGATTGCAAGTGGGCAGCCGATATCACACAAAATGACTCTATCTAGTTTCCGATCCATGGCATCCGAAACGTGGAATCTTGGAACATTCAAACAACCAAGAGGCTATGGAACAAAGGCTTCAAAAAATGGAAACATCTTTGGAAACAAGACACCAACCAGTGGATCAACTTTGAGGATATTGACCCTAGCATCAATGTTACCTATGAAGAATGGAATACTCTGCAAAACAGACATCTTGCTTAGGACCGCTCTAAAGTTCGTTGTCTCATGGGGCATGACCCCCCAAGCCTGCTTGGTCTTAGATGGCACAATGGTAATTGCCTAACAAAAATTGTAAACATCAAAGAAACTATTGATTATCAAGTCAACCTCAACAAGAAGTGGTGCCTCTCGTGGACGCGGTTGTGGTGGGACATGAAGTTCATGGCTATCTGGCACCCTCTCATAAAAATAAAAAAGTATATCCTTTTATGGTAGATTCTTCATCGTGGTATCTAGACCAACCTATAGGATAGAAAAATTTGTGGGGTGCCTCCCTAGTGCAAGCGCTACTACCGGTCCATTGAAGATGTTGCTCACATCTTCTTTACTTGTCCCAACTCCAACAGGCTCTCGCAGATTGTCGGAAAGAGAATTAGTCTTGAGAAACATATCACTTCGAAACGAGCTCTACTGGGAGAAGTGATCGGCTGCTCTGCAACTCTCTGAAACACCATCAGAGGGGAGGTCCTATGGAAGATCTGGCAGGAAAGATGTGCTTATAACTTTGGCGACTCCCCCAAAGAGTGGTCGATTGAGAAATCGTTGTCCTTCTCAGCAAAAGAATTGCTAATTGTAAGAAATCCCCCCCTTTAGGCATCATCAAGTGCTCCTTCTGATCAACAACAAGCATAAACCCAAGTGGGAACCACATGAGGGTGATGAGAGGATGATTAACCTTCTTTGTAATGCCATCTAATATTTGTAAAATGTACCCCTACTTTGTGGGATTCGAGGGGTCCCATGGGCACTAGTCCCCTTCACTTGTTCTTTTCTTTTAATTAATACAAGTCTGGGAGAGTAGGCTTAGGCCGAACTTCCTTTATTTAAAAAAAAATTACATCAATGTAAATGGTTGTTTTGTTCTCTATTGATAGAGAGTGAGAAAGGGAGACAAAGAGAGAGAGAGAGAGAGATGAAAGAGAGAGAGAGAGAGATGAAAGAGAGAGAGAGAGAGATGAAAGAGAGAGATAAAGAGAGAGAGGGAGATGAAAGAGAGAGAGAGAGAGAGAGAGAGTGATGAAAGAGAGCGAGAAAGATAGATGAAAGAGAGAAGGAACGAGAGAGAGAGAGAAAGAGAAAAGATAGAGATACATACACACACACATAGATGTAAATGATTGTTTTGTTCTTTATTTGAAATAGAGATAGAGAGAGAGAGAGAAAGAGAAAGAGAGAGAGAGAGATGAAAGAGAGTGAGAAAGAGAGAGAGAGATAGAGAGGGAGATAGGGATACATACACACACACATACTCATGTATTTGCATGCATACATACACACACATATACACACATGCATATGCATACATACATACACACACATATATACACATACATACACATACATACACATACATATGCATACATACATTCACACACATATGTACACACACATACATACATACTGTTAGTCGATCAAATGTGTTTTGGCATTCTTGAGTCCATTCGAACTGTCGGGGAGTTTTGGTGATTAGTCTGTTCAGTGGTACAGCCAGATGAGCAAGCCACCGTAAGTGTTTGCCATGCCACTGTACTTGACCCATGAAACGCATTACTTCTTTCGGAGTAGCGGGTACTGGGGCTTCTAAAATTGCCAAAATCTTATCTGGGTCTACTCGGATACCTTCGGCAGATACAATATGACCAAGTAGTTTACCACATGAAACGGCAAACACAGATTTGCTTGGGTTGAGGCAGAGTCTGTAGTCTCGGCACTTTTGAAAACAGCATCGTAGATGAAGCAAATGGGCCATCATCTTCCCAAAAATCGAGAAGTCATCGAGATATACTTGCATAAACGAAGTGAGATAAGGAGAGAAAATCTTCTGCATACATCGCTGAAAGGTGCTTGGTGCATTTCTTAATCCAAACCACATTACCGTACAAGCAAAGACACCCCAATTGGTAATGAAGGCAGTTTTTGGTATATCCTCTTCAACCATTCTAACCTGATTGTAACCACTGTATCCGTCTAAGAATGAATACATTTCGTGACCTGCTACCCTATCAAGCATGGTATCTAGAAAGGGGATCGGGAAAGGATCTGGTATGGTTGCTGCATTTAATTTTCGGTAGTCTACACAGATTCGCAGTTGCTTATTTTTCTTTGGCACAATCACAATTGGTGAGATCCATTCAGCATGTTCTACTGGTACGATGAATCCGACCTTTAATAATCTATCAAGTTTGGCTTTTACTTGTGATGCATAATTGGGATTCATCCGGTAGCTGGGCTGCTTATTCGGTTTAGCTTCAGGCTTCAACATGACTCTGTGCTGATAGATGCGCGGATCTAATCCTTTCATATCTTTGTAATCCCATGCAAAGACGTCTGAGAATTCGCGAAGTAGTCGAATCAAATCAGCTTTAAATGTTTCCGGTAAGTTTTGCCTTATTTTTACAGGTCGTGGATGATCTTCGTCTCCTAGATTATACGTGGTCAACTGGTCTTCGGGGACATAAAACTGTTGCGGTTTCTCTGTATCGTCTGTTGACTTGAACAGCGATTGTAATTCATCGTCATGTGTTGAGATAGTATCTTCCTGCTTAGTTTTTTTAGTGATCGGTACCATTGTACAAAGTGAAGTGCTCCAGTCCTCTATCACGGACTGTAGATCAACAGTCCCTAAGGTTATTAAATCAGCGTTATTCTTCAGAAATTCCTCTTCTTCATCATCTGATAATCCATCTAACATGTGGACTGGTTCAGCAAAATATGGTCTGGCGTGAAGTTCGCAAGGTTGTATAGCATCTAATTTTACCACATATCTACGATTGGCATCTTTGAACGTGAGCTCTTGTGCAGACCAGTCCTGTATTACCTTCGCATGCTTCAGCCAAGGTCGACCAAACAGAAGGTTGTAATCCAAAGTGGATTCCGGTAAATCTAGTATAACAAAGTTCATTTTGAAGGTCGTACCTTGTAAAGTAATGGGTACATTTCGCACAAGTCCTACGGGATGGACTCTAGATTGATCTTCCATTCTGACAAAAAATTGAACTGGTTCGATTTTGGTCCATCCTAACCTATTGCATAAGGCTGTAGTCGCAATGTTAACACCAGAACCTCCATCAATCAATACCTGCGTAATTTTATGATTCTTATACCATACTGTAATCAAGGGAATTGAATGATCAACCGTATAATCAGGTTCCGGTTGCACTGCTGCTGTTGCCGGAATACAAGAAGGTACCGGACTCAACTGTTGCTGGAACTGTTGTCGAATTCCAGGTACCAATGCCAGTAGTTGGCCTAGAGGCAGGGTGATAGATGCCTTGGATAAAATTTCCCAGGCGTGTTGAGATTGGTTGTCCTGTTCCTTTGAACTTGAGGTCTCTGCCGATGCCGAAGTATCTGCTGTCATGTCTACTGCTGATGATGGCTCCGTTGTTGCTTCCTTTTGTTGTGTTCCTTCCTTTGTCGATGAAGCCCGGGTCATCAGAATAGGTTCTTTAAACACTGGTGGTTCTGTTGCGGTCCAGTGACTAGCCTTATTATACATCCTATGTTGTTCTCGTATCCCAGGTTCGAATATTTCTGCTGCCGACTGTAGTTGTTTACCGGATCGGGTCTGGACTGTAGCAGTCTGTGTTTCTACTGGTGTAATTTGTACCATGTTGGCCATTGGGTTTTGTCGCTCCTTCTTCCTTTGATCATACTCAGCTGCATCTTTGCAAAATCTTCTAATGTGTCCGAATTCACCACAAAAATGACAGCATGGTGGTGGTAAATTGGGATTTTCTGGTGGTGGTCCGTTATGCCAGCGGTTTGCATTATAGTTGTTGTTCCTCTGTCCTCGGTAGTTCCGATATCCTTGTGGTTGATTGTTTCTCAGTTGGGAGGTACATAGTGATTCGCTGGCTGTCCATGTTCTTGAATAACAGCATTGACTGTTGCTGTTCCCTGTATTCTGGCATTGTAGACACAGTTTCCGGTGGTGTGTCCGGCAGTGTTGCAGATAGCGCAGAACGTTTGATTTAGTGCACAAGTGGCACTAGTATGACCTGAATTTTTGCATGTGACGCAGTATACTTGTCTGGTTATATCTTCAGCCGTATTTTTGTTTGTTTTTAACCACTCCAGATCTTCTGTAAATCCACCGACTTTGGATTCCAGTTGTAGAGCCATGGCAATGACTGCATCCAGCGTCATAGCTCCGACACATCTTATGATCATGATCTGCTTTAGTTGTGGGGTTAATCCATTGATGAACCACTGAGTGATGACATCATCAGGTAAGTTAGCGTGGGCCTGTGGTATCTGTCGTAAGTGTGTCTAAAGAGTGTAGCATACTCCTGGACAGTCTGATTTGCTTTCTGTCGGTTGTTCTGTAAATAATCAAAGATTTTTGGGATTCTTCTTTAGCCTGAATTGTTGCAGAAAAGCGTCTCGTACTGCGTCATAGGTACCGAAATGATTAATGTCATATTCCGTAAGCCATCTGGCTACTTCATTGACTAGTGTAGACTGAAAAACAATGGCCTTATATGCTTGATCCGGTGGATGGTTAAGAACTGCATAACTGATCTCGAAAGTGCGTACTTGAGCATCCGGATCATCTCCTGGGAATCCTCCGAATTTCGTGTATGTCACTCCTGTTGGAGGCGGCCTTGGCTGACATAACTGTTGTTGCTGTTGTTGTCCGTTCATTGTGAGTGTATTAGACCTGTCTTCTGTATCTTGAGGTTGATTGGTTGAACTATCGGAACTTGTATCGCCGGATGGCGTGCCTTCCGGTGTGCTGTTTTTGCTTAGGATGCTTCGGATCTCTGCTTCGAACAGCTTTCCTTCCTTCTGGATGTCCAATATCCGAAATCTCTCTTCCAAGCACGCTGGTTGGGCTGAGGATTCCACAAAAAATGCTAAGCCTTGGCCGACAGTTGGTGTTTCTATCACCGGAATATCACCGGAATGAACTGAAATTGTGCCAGAATGCAGTGTTTTTCCACTTTTACCGATTTCTTTTCCTAGAGTATTTCTGATCGTGGATAACTCTGAATCTTTATCCAAGATTGTTAAACTGGTTTCCAGCGGTGTCTTGGTCGATTCTGGAATTACTATATCTTCGATAGGCTGGGTCGAAGTAGCACCAGAATGTACCAAAGGCGTTGATCGTTCCACCGGAATATGACCGAAATTAATTTTAACGTCCTTAACTTGCTTGACCACTGGGTCAGACCGCGTTATA
Source organism: Ceratopteris richardii (assembly GCA_020310875.1). Lineage (NCBI taxonomy): Eukaryota > Viridiplantae > Streptophyta > Polypodiopsida > Polypodiales > Pteridaceae > Ceratopteris > Ceratopteris richardii. The sequence continues at coordinate 161,458,214 of CM035428.1, read as the reverse complement.
CCTTCTTCTCCTAGGGTTGTCTTTAGCACTTTTCGTGTTCCAGTCTTATGGTTCCTAGGATACGTTCCACCAGATCGAGTAACCGGCATGTATCATTGCGCAGTAACACTATCTGAGCAGTTGGCAACAATCTGGCTCTGTTGCTACCGTCAGTCAATCGAACAATAAACGTGATGTTTGATTCTGACAAACTGCTGGCACTCTAATGCCACTTTCCCACAGACGGCGCCAAATGTTAGTCGTTAAACTTCCGACTTCAGACTCTGAACACTGTCAAGTTCAAACGTCCCTAATCATTCTTAACATTAAGTTACCTCTTAATCACGTGGGTTCTTGGGAGTGGTAGGGGTCTGTTAGATAGAGGCCCTGTACTATTTTCCCAACTCATTACACAATCATAATTACTTTCTAGCGTCTTAGCTCAGCGCGCAACTCTGAACAACTGATGATTGTTCAGTGTATTTGACTTAGAATTCCCGACTAATCCTGCTATAGTGATCTGAGCAGTAGTCCGGTGACCTGTATCTAATAGAATAATCTACTACAGTAACGAAGATCATCTAATACGTGCTTCTTCAGAGCAAACAATTATGCCAAACACACATATATACCCTGAAGTTATGCAACTCATCGTATGCCAACCTCAAGCAACAACCTTTCTGACAACGATTCAACTCGTCATAGACTTAACAATGTCCTATTCACACTTCATTCATTACAAATGCTAGTCTTCTTGTGATCGGAATTAACAATGAACATAGACTACTGCATCGAACTTGGCACTTACAGAAATTGCGAACACGTGAACAGTTCGGGGCTTCTATTCACAACTTCTCGTTCAGCATACAAACTGACAACAACACACTGTAACTTAATAACACTCAGAGACACACTCAACCGTTACCGAACAGATTCGTAACTCAAGATTACTAATTCGTAACTATGCACTATGGTGCGAATAAACGACTAGATGGAGGAGGAGACAGAACAGAACAGAACAGAGTAGAGTTCACTCTTCCCAATGGCATACACACTTCAACAGTACGCTTACAATTCCTCAAAAAATTGGCTCTCTGCCACTCTTTTTTCATTTCCTTATATAGAAGATTTTTTTACAAGGTTGCGTGAATCTTTAGTTACCTGCGCGATTCCCGAAAGGTTCTTTTACACTTAAGACGCCTGTCCTAGTACATTTGTCCTTGTTCGACAACCGTCTAACAATACATACACATACACATACATATGCATACATACATACACAGATATGCATACATACATTCACACACATACGTACACACATGCATATTACATATTCACATACATATTACATATGCACATGCATATTCATGCATATGTATGCATGCATGCATACACACATATACATACACACTCACATACATACACACACACATATACATACGCACTCACACCTATACACACACACTCACACCTATACACACACACTCATATACATATTAAATACAGACATGCATATACATTCACACACATATGCATACGCACATGCATATGCATACACACATGCATATGCATACATACATACACACACATATGCATACACACATATATATACATATATGTACACACACATTTACATACTTATACACATATACACACATAATACATATATACATACACATGTATATAAATATTCATACACACATATACATGTTTTAGGTCTAGGTCTTTAGGATTAGGGTTTTAGGCTTTTTACACATGCATACACACATATACACGCTGAGGGCTACATTTTTTATACCTCCTCTAGCCATAATCTTATTCTATATATGTAATATGTCATTTATTTTATTTCCTTATGATACGGATATATAAAATAAATATGAAAGATAGAAGTCAAGTGGGCCCCACCACTGAAGATATGACTAGCTCTCCCTGCAGTAAAAGAGAAATGATCAATATGGAAGGGAAATATAAAAGAGAGACAAAAACTCTAGAATATTCAAGTATTTAAAACTTGTCCCACTCTCTTTAGAATGAAACAAAAGTCTTTTCAAACGCCCCATAGCCCCACCACACCTTTTTGAATTTTCAATAAAGGAAACCTCCCATGTCTTTGTAATATTTTTTATTTCAATGAAGTTCATTTCTCCAATTCCTTCCATTTCCATTACCCTTAACTTTTTCTTATTCTATCCAATACACCCTCTCTTCTTCTCTCATTTCCTACTCCTTCCATCTTCTCCATAATTCCCAAATCCATTGAAGATTGTGGTACCACTTGGCTCCTCTTGTCATTGAGAATCTCTTTCTTGTGCGTGTTTAGTGTTTTGTGTGTTGGTACTAAGAGGGCAACATGGACAACCCCTGCCTTAAGAGTACTTGTGTAATGTTTGTGTGTTGGTACTAAGAGGGCGGCATGGACAACCCCTGCCTTAAGAGTACTTGTGTAATGTACATGTGTTGGTACTAAGAGGGTGGCGCGGATCGCCCCTGCCTTAAGAGTACCTTTGTGTTGATTGTGCTAAGTGTACTAAGAGGGTGGCATGGATCACTCCCACCCTAAGAGTGCCATTGTATTTGGGTGTGAAGGTAGCACGGACCACCCTTGCCTTGGTAGTGTTGTATGTGTTTTTCATATGAATGATCTTATAGGAGCCTGGTGACCCTTATCTTCAATTCCATCTTCCGTTTATGATCCGAGCATCGAGGAAGTGTTAGAGGCCATTTCCTTAATGCCTCTCTCATAACTTGGTTCCCCCACTTAGGAACTCAATTTAATGAATTTCCAAAACCCTAATAACCAGAATCGTTCCATTCATTCCAACCAACCTTATCAACCAAGTCCCCTTCATTCTATCCATATCACACATAGTAGGAAGATATTCTTCCAACAACACATAATCTATCATTTCAGGCAAAGCGTTTGGCATAAATCCTTGAATCTCAAGAACCCTTTATCTTCCCAGTTCTAGAGTATACCCTTAGTTTCGACGTCTGGATCTTCATTCTTTTGCAAGGACGCCACTTTCAAGTTCAACCATGGCATCAATCTTCCCACACTTCTATGGAAGAGCAAAGTTTTTGGACAACTTGGAAATGGCATACCTCCTCTCAGGAAGAGATCAAGAAGCTATCAAGCTAAAGGCTTTCCCATTGATCCTATAGGAGGAAGCGAGAGTATAGTACAACAACCTATCCAATGAAGCAACAGGAAGCTGGGAAGCAATGCATGAAGCATGTTGAAGCTCAAGGTCAAGGACAAGCGTAGAAAGTGCATCAGAGAAGTGGACACACAAGAAGAAGGAGCACATAGGGAGCTCCAAGAAGTGTATGTCAAATTTTCAGAAGAAATCCCTATAAAATAGTGATTTTCATCACTAGAAACCATTGTAAATATCATTTCACCTTTTTGTAGCTCCATTTTGTGCAAGCCGAGGAGTCCTCAAGTTTGAGGATCATTTGAAGTATCATCCTACCAATTTCCATAATTTTTAGACTCCGTTTGAGCCTTCAAATAAACCCTAGAACCTAATTTTTAACTAGGCCGAACACTAGGTCTGGACAGGGCCAAAACTAGTCCAAAAACTATAAAAAGAGCTAGAGAGCTCATTTTTGAGGTTCGCTTGTTAGATAATAGAGCTTTTGTAAGAGAACTCTTTGTAATAGAAGCTTTCCATTGTTCCTCTCTTTGCTCTTACCATGTGCACATGTGTGTGTATGTGTGTGCATGCTTGTGTGCTTTCACTCACGCACTTGTGCCTTCACTCGCTCATGGTCTTCATACCAGTCCTCATGTCTCTGCGAATTGAGAGGTAAAGGAGGTAGTGCTTACGCTTGAGCTACATCAAATTTTGGCGTTGTTGTCAGGGAGAGAGTTTCGAGGACGAGTGTTGTGATGGTAAGATCATAGATTTGCGACATTGGAAGGTAAAAAAACTGTCATTTCTGTTCATTTTCTGATTTTTCTTCTCATCTTCATCATCATCACCATCTCCATCTTCTTGCATCTTCATCTTCATAGAAATTTCTTGTTGTTTAGTGCATTTTCACCATGTTCATACCATTTTTCATGCATTACTATGCGAGAAGGAGTTAAAAAGTGCAAGGGAGAGCAAGCGCCTGTGTTTTTTCATGATTTCCTGCACATACAGAGCTCGCCATTGCTCGGCACTCAGAAATTTGAATTTTCCCGCCAAAAAATGCGATTCTGATTGAAAATCGTGATTTTCATAAAATTCTAATTTTTTTCAAAAAAATATGATTTTCTATTTCCCGCCTAAAACCTTTCTGAAAAGAACACGATTCTGAGGTCATTCTTAGAATCACGATTCTTTGGTTTGCTCAAAAACACGATTCTCTAAGTTTCTCAAAAACATGATTCTCTGTTCATTCTGAGAAGCATGATTTTTTGGCGATTCTCAAAAACATGATTCTGAGGCAATATCGCGATTTTCATATCAAAAAACACGATTTTCAGTTGACTCAAAATCACGATTTTCACAAATCATGATTTTTAGTCAAAAACACGATTTTGAGAAGACACGATTTTCAAACTGGCTCCAAAATCGCAATTTTCAAAAACACGACTCTCATCCAAAATCACGATTTTCACGATTTTCATTAAGGTACAACATCGTGATTTCTAGAACACGATTCTCAAAAACACGATTTTTAGCCAAAATCACAATTTTCATGTCAAAACCACGATTTTGAGAAAACACAATTTTCAATCAAAATCGCGATTTTTTGGTCATTCTCAAAATCGCGATTTTCAGGCCAAAAACATGACTTTGATCAAACACAAATTTCATTCAAAATTGCGATTTTCAGGTCAAAACACGACTTTGATCAAACACAATTTTCATTCAAAATCACGATTTTCTAATCATTCTCAAAATCACGTTTTTCACAATTCTCACTCAAAATCGCCTTTTTTGGGGATTGCTCAGAATCGCGATTTTCATAAGTGCTCAGCATCACGATTTTCATGATTTCACAAAATCGTGATTTTTACGGTGACTCAGCATCGTGATTTTCATGATCTTTCACAATCGCGATTTTCACAAGATCTCAGCATCGCGATTTTCAGACCTCCCAAAATCGCGATTTTCACACAAAATCGTGATTTTTCCAAAAGGTCCTGTTTGCCTATTTTGACCCCCAAGAGCCTGATTTGACATAACTTTTTCATCAAAAGTCCATTTCTTGAGCTCTATAGCTTGTTGGAAAGCTCGTTTTGAATCCTACATGGCGTTCATTTTTAGATAGGATAATTTGAAGTTTACCCTCAAGTGGGACTAGGAAACCAAGGGACTCCAAAGGATTTTGAGTAATTCAAAGGGGAATTTTGGGACTAGAAGACAAAGTTTATGAACCTGAGATCTGGTAGACACCTAGGCAAGGATAGACAAAGCATTAGATCTTCTGAGGCTAGTGTCAACCATACAGCTAAGTCTTGGGCACAACAAATAAGTGGTTATCCTTACGTACTAAGCTCTGACACAAGTGACTCAGGAATGTCTTTTAGCATGGGGAAACATGCAGGGGGCTCAGGAACTGCCTGTCTACAAACACCAAAAGGTCCATGTACGACACAGTTGGAATATATTCAGACCAACCAACTATGTGCTCCCATCTATGAAGATGGCCTGAGGGGATCAGTATTCCAACTCAAAAACCCACATCAACCCTTTGGACTTGAACACCCAATAGTCAACTTCAAAGAGGGTTCATACATTGATAAGGAAGGAACCATGTATGTGGTCACCAACCTACCAGATAGGACAGATGAGTTTGAAAACATCATTCCAGAGAGTGAGATAGGAGACCTAGAGCAAGGAGACATAGGATGAGAACCCAAGACTCCTAGAGGTAAGTCAGTTTTGACCAGAGTGATCACTCCAGATTGGATCCCTCATGAAAACAAAAGCATAGAACTATTCTTAAATAGAGAAATGGAGGAAGCCTTTTGGAGATGCAAGCCAGATTAACCTAGCCAATTGGGCATAGTCATCATCTACGAGTTCGAGGATCTGGAGACACCAGGCAAAGTTGTCTACCTGGATAACTTGTTAGAGAAAATGTTCTTGGTAACAGAACATGATAGACATGCATATACTTGGAAGAGTTAATTGATTTTCCCTCCACCAAGATCCAATGTTTCCCATGGTCTTCAAGGAGTAGGATCATCCCAGGCTCATGAAACCCAGAGGGAAAGAACTAGAGAGAAACCAGAGGTAAGCTTTACACACAATGTGGGTAGAGATAGATCAAGATTTGAAGGTGAAAGACATGAAAGAGAGAGACATCAAGCACATAGGCATCAAAGAGATGAACACAATTTTCCATTGCCTAGACCTCGAGAGTACCCAAGAACCCTTAGACCCTCTCAAGTGGTCAAGTCAATGAAAAATTACTTTGATGGTTCAGGAGATCCTTATGATCATGTGGCGGAGTTCAAGCAAGTGTTAAGAGTTGAACAAGTTGAAGACTTATTCACCCAGTTCAAGGCATTTGGTTTGAATCTCAAGGGCGTTGGCTTAGCTTGGTTTCAACCTCTAAACAGTCACAACTATCAAGAGATAGGTCAACTGCTAGAAGCATTCATTCTAGAATTTTCCAAGAGTTGTATCAGGCATAAAACATCATCCTTGATCCACACCTTCAAGCAGAAACCCCATGAAACAGTTGTTGGAGCAAGTCTATGACAAGCGTAAGTATTGGCTTGAGTCCCACAAATTCAAAGAAGAAGCTTTAAAATGAAGACAATGTAAAGTTCACTTGTGAACTACCTCTTGTTTTTTTTGAAGACTTTACTTAATGTAAAAGTGAAAGAATATTAAGTGGTTGAGCCCACTTGATCAAAAAGGGAAAGAGGAGCCACGGATTCATGATTTGTGGTAGATAGAGAATCAAATCAATCACTAATTGATTGAAGAGTGATTGAGGCAAGTTAGCCTCCCAAGCTCAACTATAAATAGATGGTAGCTTTAGTCGTGGTTAGAGAGACCTCAGAGAAGACCTCGAAGAGCTGAGCTTTATGCCATATCAAGGTGTGGTTTCAAGGCACATATGTATCAGTAAGTCCATTGTGTTGTAAAATCAATATACTTTCATTTTCATGATCATTTGAGTTCATATTTCCATGTTCTTGTGAAGTGTACTACTCACTGCCATATCTCTCAGTTTTCTCAGTCAGATTGCAGAGATGGTTTCTCTGAGCTTAGTGCATCCTTTTCAAAGATTTAACTTGGTAAAGTTAGCTCTATAAGTCTTATATATGCGCACCAATTTTCATTTCATTTGGGTGTTTCCTTCTTCAGTTATGTTCAGTTGAAGTCAACCCTGTCTATTCATTTTCACTTCTCTGTCAGGTACCCGACTTTTTTACTCATCTTGTCAGAGTTGTTCTCAGTGTCTACTAACCCAAATGCAATGATTTAATGCTTGTTGGATTCAATATACTGTCTAGTATAAGCATACAAATTTTCATAATCATTGGATTCTCAAATCTTGAGGTATGTGCATTTTTCTGCTCACTAGTCTCATTACTATAGCAGCCCGTGAAAATTGAGATGATGTCATCACTTGTTAAACATCATTCTCACTGTGTGGTTCATTATTTTTGATGTGATTACTCTTGAAAGTTAGCTAATTTAAGTTAACTAGACTTACCCAAAAGGAATTAAGCTAATTACTGTTGTGCTCAGAGAATTATGCAAAACACTAAACATGTGTATGAACCAAAATAGCAAGTTCTTCACCTCTGAGCTAACTCCAACTTATCTGTTTTGATCTATCTTTTTGAAAGTGATCTTCCAAGGTACATCGGCTGTCTAATACATCCATTGGCAAGCTAAAAGGGCCCACCACATACTCCTAGAGTTCATTTGGCTGGTGTAGATCAAGGATTTTGCAACACCTCTTCATCTTCAAGCACATACCTATCCATCTCTTCATAGTGGTATTAGAGCAAGGATGGCAGATGGATTTCCTTCATCAATTGACAAATTGGACAGAGGTAACTACTTAGCTTGGTCATTAAGAATGGAAGCTTATCTCCAAGGTAGAAGTTTATATGGTTATGTGGCTGGAGATGAATTTATGCCAAGTTTTAGGAACATAAGTCAACCAACACAAGAAGAGCAAGAAAGATTGAGCACATGGTGCTCCAAGGATGCAGTTGCAAGGTCTTATCTCCTCAACTCTATCTCAGATTTTTTTTTGCCTCACATTAGAGGTTGTAAGACATCTGAGGAAGTGTGGGATGCACTTGAAGCTTTCTTCTCTTTAAGTACTAAAGCTAGGAAGCATCAACTATGGCTGGATTTCACAACTCTCAAGAAGGCTCCCAAACAAAATGTGACTGATTTTGTCACAAAGCTCACGGACATAGCATATCAGTTGGGAAGCATTGGAGAGGTAATAGACGAAGAACAAATTGTAAGGTAGGTCATCAATGGATTGAAAGCAGATGACAAGTGGGAAGCATTCACCACAGCTATGGATTTGTACATGGACATGCATGTACCTGATTTCAATACACTCATTGGACAATTACTCACTCAAGAGGCAAAGCTTATAAAAAATGGAGAAAGCTCTAAAGGTAATCAATCTTCAACCTTATATACTGATAAAAGCAAGTCCAAAGAAAACAAAGGAAAGTCAAAGAAAGTGGATGATGAAGCAGGAATATATCAAGCTAACTATGAAGGTAGAGGAAGACATGGCAGAGGTAGAGGAAGAGGAGGTAGACAAGGCAGAGGGAGATCGCAAGACTCCAACTCATGTTCTATTTGTGGATTAACTAATCATACAACTGAAAATTGCTTTAAGAATTATAGGAATCAAAGAGGAAGACGATATAATAGAGGAAGTTATGGCTACTCAAGAGGAAGGTTCAACAACTACCATGGCAATTACAACAACTACAATCAGTCAAACTATCAAGGAGGCTACAAAGGAAGGAGAGACTTCAATAACTACACAGAAGATTCAAACAAAGAGGATTCGTTATTGATCATGAACATGGCTATGCCACAAGGTAAATCTGATGAGCATGTTTTCTACATAGATTCAGGTTGTTCAAATCATGTGGCAGGAAATGTGGCACTCCTATCAGATTTAGAAGATCCAAGGATAAGCATGAGGTACAAACAGGAGATGATACAAGACACCTTGTGGAGAAAATAGGAAATGTCAAAGCACCTGATGGAAACATCAACCTACTCAGTAAGGTACTCTATGTCCCTACCATTACAAAGAATTTGATAAGTGTTGGGCAGATAGTAGAGAAAGGGTTGCAAGTTAGGTTCACAAAAGCAGGAGCATTTGTTGAAGATCCAAGTCAAGGATTCACAAGAATTGCAAAAGGTGAAAAGACAGGTAGATTGTTCACATTTGAATTACAAGACACTAGAAACATAGCTCTCTTTAATTATGGTAGTCAGACACTCACAGAATTGGAAGTATGGCACAAAAGGTTAGCACATATTGGTGAAAGGTCATTAAAGCAAATCTGCAGGGACCAAAGTGTACTTGGACTCCCTAACTTGTCAAAACAACATATGATTTATAAGTGTAGTGCATGTCAATTTGGAAAGTCTCACAGGTTACCATTCATGAAGAAAGGTTATATGCATGGAGATCTCTTGGAGTTGGTTCATACAGATGTATGGGGACCTAGCAAGGAGTTCAATATCTGGATCAAGGTATTATGTCTCCTTTATTGATGATTGCAGCAGATGGACTATCCTATTCTTTATGAAACACAAAGATGAAGTTTTTTCATGTTTCAAAAGATATTTGGCTCTTGTGGAGAATCAAACAGGTAAATCACTAAAAAGGCTAAGGTCAGATGGAGGGGGAGAATACTTCTCCTATGAGTTTGATTCTTTTCTTCAAGAAAGAGGAATCAAAAGAGAGGTAACTACAAGGTACACTCCTGAGCAAAATGGAGTGGCAGAAAGGAGGAATAGGACAATTTTTGAAGTTGCAAGGTCCATGTTAAATGAAAAGCATTTGCCTAATTATCTATGGGTTGAGGTTGTATCTACAGCCACTTACTTGATTAACAGGTTGCCTTCAAAATCTCTTGATGGGATGACTCCATATGAGGCTTGGAATGGAAGAAGACCTAGCTTAGATCATTGTAAAATTTTTGGATGTATTGCTTTTGCTCATGTTCCTTCACAGGTTAGAGGCAAGATGGATCCAAAGGCAGAAAGGTGTGTATTTATCGGATATGACAACAATCAAAAGGGTTACAGGTTATACAACCCTACCAACAAAGGATTCTTGGTAAGCAGAGATGTAGTTTTTTATGAGAAAAATTCATGGTATGAAGATTCATGCAGGAAGGTCAAATTGCCATATGACCTTGAAGAAGATTTCCCAAGGCTTGGCAAAGAACATCAACCAAAGATTGAAGAACAAGATACTTCATAAGATGATGAGGAGACCTTCTCTCTTGTAGCAAAGATGCCTACTATTAGGGTTTTGCTTAGTATTGCCTTTTCCAAGAATTGGAAGATACTTCAACTAGATGTAAAGAATGCATTCTTGAATGGTTGGATAACAGAAGAAGTATATATGGCACAACCACCTGGTTTTGAGAATCAAGTTTATCCTGATCATGTGTGTAAACTTAACAGAGCATTGTATGGTCTCAAGCAAGCTCCAAGAGCTTGGAATTTCAGGCTTGTTTCATTCTTGCTGGACAAAGACTTTCAACCAAGCAAGGCAGATCCTTCACTCTTTATCAAAGAGAGTAATTATGAGGTCATCTACTTATGTATACATGTAGATGATATTATATTGACAGGGAATGATGCAAATGGTATGAAGAAGATCAAAGATCAGATGGGAGAAGAATTCAAGATAAGTGATTTAGGATCACTTACCTACTTCCTAGGTTTGGAAGTTGTCTACAAAGATCATGGTTTATTTCTCAGTCAAAGGAAGTATATCAAGGATATGTTAACAAAATTCAAGATGCAAGATTGTAAGATTGCAGGTACTCCAATGGAGGTCAATCACAAATTGAGCTCACATGAAGGTGAACTCATAGAGGACATCACATAGTATCAAAGTATAGTGGGTACTCTCAACTATGCCACATTGACAAGAATAGATATATGTTACAGTGTGAGTGTGCTAAGTCAATTCATGCACACACCAAGGAAACCACACATGGATGCTGCTAAGAGGATACTCAAATATCTCAAAGGAACCATAAATGAAGGACTTTATTATCCTTATGTATCTGATTTAGGGTTGAAGCTATTTTCTGATGCAGATTGGGCTGGCTTCAAGGAAGATAGAAGGAGCACTTCAGGTTATCTTACCTTTGTAGGTTCAAAGCTTATTTCATGGTCATCCAAGAAGCAACCCACAGTTGCTCTTTCTTCTACTGAAGCTGAATACAGAGGTCTTGCCATAGCTACACAAGAAACTATGTGGATGAAGACATTATTCAAAGATCTTGGATTGGAGTTTGGAACTCCAACTATTTTTGGTGACAATATGAGTTCTATTCACTTAGCTGCTAATCCAATTTTTCATGCAAAGACTAAACATATTGAAGTTCATTATCACTATGTACGAGAGAAGGTTCTAAGCAAAGAGATTCAAATATCCTATGTGTCCACTCATCAACAATGTGCAGATATTCTAGCCAAAGCATTGGATGGTACAAAGCTTTGCAAATTCAAGGCTATGATAGGTTTGCAGGTAATCTTGGAAGATTGAAGACCTCAAGCATACTTGGCTTGAGGGGGAGCTGTTGGAGCAAGTCTATGACAAGCCTAAGTATTGGCTTGAGTCCCACAAATTCAAAGAAGAAGCCTTAAAATGAAGACAATGTAAAGTTCACTTGTGAACTACCTCTTGTAACTTTTGAAGACGTTAGTTAATGTAAAAGTGAAAGAATCTTAAGTGGTTGAGTTCAATTGATCAAAAGGGGAAAGAGGAGCCATGAATTCGTGATTTGTGGTAGATAGAGAATCAAATCAATCACTAATTGATTGGAGAGTTATTGAGGGAAGTTAGCCTCCCAAGCTCAACTATAAATAGATGGCAGCTTTAGTCGTGGTTAGAGAGACCTCAGAGAAGACTTCGAAGAGCTGAGCTTTATGCCATATCAAGGTGTGGTTTCAAGGCACACATATGTATCAGTAAGTCCATTGTGTTGTAAAATCAATATACTTTCATTTTCATGATCATTTGAGTTCATATTTCCATGTTCTTGTGAAGTGTACTACTCACTGCCATATCTCTCAGTTTTCTTAGTTGGATTGCAGAGATGGTTTCTCTGATCTTGGTGCATCCTTTTTAGTGATTTAACTTGGTAAAGCTACCTCTAAAAGTCTACTATATGCTTACCAAGTTTCATTTCATTTGGGTGTTTCCATCTTCAGTTATGTTCAGTTGAAGTCAACACCGTCTATTCATTTTCACTTCTCTGTCAGGTACCCGACTTTTTTACTCATCTTGTCATAGTTGTTTCTCAATGTGTACTTAATACAATTCAATGAATTAAAGCTTGATGGATTTACCATAATGTCTAATATAAAGATACAAATTTTCATAATCATTGGATTCTTAAATCTTGATTTATGTGCATGTTTCTGCTCACTGGTCTCATTACTGTAGCAGCCTGTGAAAATTGGGATGATGTCATCACTTGTTAAACATCATTCTCAATGTGTGGTTCATTATTTTTTATGAGATTACTCTTGAAAGTTATCTCTTTAAGTTAAGTAGAGTTCTCCAAAAGGAATTAAGCTAATTACTGTTGTGCTCAGAGAATTATGCAAAACACTGGACAGGTGTATGAACCAAAATAGCAAGTTCTTCACCTCTGAGCTAACTCCAACTTATCTATTTTGATCTATCTTTTTGAGAGTGATCTTCCAAGGTACATAGGCTATCTAATACATCCATTGGAAAGCTAAAAGGGCCCACCACATAATCTTGGAGTTCATTTGGCTGGTGTAGATCAAGGATTTTGCAACACCTCTTCATCTTCAAGCACATACCTATCCATCTCTTCACAACAGTGCGACTAGTAGGAAGAAGGTTCAGACAATACATAGAAAGATGCCCTATTTCAGAGTTACCCACACTAGCCAAACAAGTGGCTTTGTTTTACGATGGCCTACTAAGCACAAAGTTTAGATCATATGTGTACTTGAAAGAGCCTAGATCCATAGAAGAGTGTGTGCGTATGTGCATAGACATAGAAGACAACTTGGGTGAGGATTTAGGACTGTCCAAACTCTATAAGGATTCTAATAGTTCTACTAGTCATACCTCCAAGACCTCCACTAAGATAGATGAGATAGTTGAGCAAGTGGCCAAGAAGCTAGGATTTCAAACTAGACAAACACCAAGAGTCACCTCATTGAACTAGTGTTATACTTGCGGGAGGGACCACATGGCTAACACATGCCCAATGCAAAACCAAAACGTGAGAGAAAGGAATGCTCCATATTGCAATATTGAGAGGAAATACACAAACCATACGACTCAAGATTGTCCATACAATAGGGAGGCTGTTAGACAGAATTATCAGCAACCTTACCTGTTAGGTAGGTATCAAAACCAATACCAACAGCCGTATTATAGGCCACAACAACAATATCAACCTCAGTACGAGCTACAATATCAGGCACCATATAGGCCACAACCTATACTAGGAAACCAATTGTCACCTCCTGTCAATGTAATTCTAGTTAAGTATGTAGTTGCATAAGAGAACCTTGATAGAGCACTGGTGCCAGTGACACCACTGGTCTCAGAGAATGACCATCATGCTCAGAGTTCTGACCACTCCTATGAAGATAGTCCACAAGCTTATTACACAAAGTCACTTGAGCATAGTGAGACTTACCCTTATCACTATGAGGCACCACCTATGGAACAAAATTGGGAGCCTGAATACTCCAATATCATGTATACGAATCCTAACCCTAGGCACCTATTGAGACAAGGAAGACCACAAGCCCCTAGAGGACCATGTTTCAGATGTCAGGGTGACCATTTCATTCGTGATTGTCCCCACCTACCATCTCCGGGTCAAGGACAGGCCATCACAATACAAGCTTTTTGTCCTAAGTGTGGCAAAGATCATCTCCCTAGAGATTTTCCAAGAAACCCCTCTAGTGCACCCAAGGTTACACCCATTAATGTGGTAGGATTAGTCGTGGATTCAAGTGCTAGTAGCTATAATGTGGCTCCGGTACAGGCACTTACTAGGGCTCAAGCATTAAAACAGGATAAACCAGTTGAACAATGAGAGTCAAGTGAATTAGGAGAGCCCAATAAGAGAAAAACGAGAACATGGAAGGATACCGGAGAGAAGGCCAATCGCAAGTGGAATAGAAAGTTATCTAAACTAGAAGAAAGCTTGAAAGAAGTGAAAACAAAAATAGAAGACATTGCATCTCAAAGTCCCTTGCATGTCGAAACTCCATCCACACCACCTCATCCCACCCCACCACCCATTGTAAGTAGACCACAACCAGGGTCTGTTCTTGCAAATCCAACTCCAGAAGGCTTGGACATGATGTTCAAGGCCTACCAAGCTCGTCCTCAAGAAGGGCCAACAGCTGCAAACCTAGACAAGAGTTACCCTAGAGCAAATTTAGGGATTGAATGGACAAAAATGTGCATGAAAATGGTAGAACTAGCTCAAGCTATGCCCAAGACTAGTCAAAAGTTCAATCAGACAAACTCTATCAAACCAAATTTTGCATTTTCAAGGCTTACTGGAAAGATTAGAGCAGTTGGTAAACAAACCATAGGTTTCTTTACCTCCACAGGCTCAACCAATCTTTGAAAGAGAAATCTCACCACCGACAAGAGTTTATGTTCCTGGTCCCATGAATGGGGAAACACCTCTTTCAATTCAATGGTACTCTCAGGGAAACACCTCTTTCAATTCAACGGTACTCTCAAGAGTTCTTGCGGAAAATACAAGAGAAGAAATGGGCCAAGGAGAAGGGTAATCCCCCTCCTATTCATGAGATTGATGACCTTCATGATCAGTTCCCCCAAGACATTCCATCTATTTATGGAGATCAAGCAGATCAGCAAGAAGACAAAGGATTAGATTTTGAATCTAATACTTTAGAAGAATTGCCATAATTCATAGGCACATGGGAATCTGAATCTCTTCATATCAGAGCTCCCACAATACTAGTAAGACATGAAGACTTAGTGGTTCCAAGGAACATTGATGTCATGAAGAACACTAAGGTTCAGTGTAATCTCACCATAGCAAAGCTTCTCAAAGTAAAACCAAAGCTATGGGAGCATGCGACGAATGAGGTTCCAAAACTTGATTCCAATATGCAAAAAGCAGGCTCTAAATAGAAAGTTCCCGAGATACCTCTAGACAAAATAGGTGACATGAGTGAAGGTGAAGAAGGTAATACTCATCTTCCAATCACCTACCAAGGTTACACAACCAAAGCGATCATAGATTCAGGTGCTGGTGTTGCTATTGCAAACATGTGGAAGCAATGGGGCAAACCCACATTAAGACCAACTAGAGAAGCTTCAAATGGCCGATGGCCATGTTGAAAGTCCTCTAGGATTGCTAGAAGGGATAACTCTAACCACTTGTGGTGTAGATTTTGAACATACCTTTGCTATATGTGACTTTGAGAAAAATAATGTCTATGAGATGATCCAAGGAAGACCCTTCCTATGACAACTGCAAATAGTACAGGATTGGGGAACCAACTTCTTGTACTTACAACACTTAGGGGTCACCACCAAGGTCAATTTGAAGGATTACACCTTCAGAGACATACCACCCCTACAGTGGAATCCTATCCACAAAGCAAAAGAAGATTCAATCTCTGTGCATTCTGGAAGTTCGCCTGACCCATCCTGGATGCATGAAGATACTCATTTGCAGATGTGCAAGGTTGCAAAAGAAGAGGAAAAATGTCTTAAGGCGAGAGAAGAAGGAACTTCTCAAGGAGAGAGACCAGTTAAAGACCCAGCATATACACCGATGATATTTCCAGATAGGAATTTGAGCCTCATGGTTGGGCATAAATTTTAGCCACCATGGACATTGTTGTCAATGAAGAACAATGGACGCCTCATTGTGATGAGGAGGGCTATGATATCTCTGTGTTCATGTGTCAGCCCTTGCTAGAAGAGTGTGATCCTAATGAGGCCATAGAAGAACAAGAGAAGCATGATGATCTAGAGTCCATTGTGATGGATAGTTGCTTTAACTCGGAGAATCACTATCTAGAAGATGTCGGAGTATTTACTCAAAAAGAAGAAGAACCTCTCACAAGCATCAAAACTGTAAATTCAAAGGATGGAAGTGAAGGAGGTCAAAAGAAAAAGAAGAGAAAAATTGTGAAACAAGAAGAGGAGGAATCATTGTTTGAGGTACCAGAAAAATTCAAGAAATATGAAGTTGAAGATCGAAAAATTTTGGTACGAATGCCTAAGAGAGAGGCCATCATAGGAGAAGCGTATGATAACAAAGAAAAGACCAAGAAAATTGTAGTAACCATTGAAGAGAATGAAGAGCGATGTACGTACATAGGAGACGACCTAAGTGCAAAAGAAGAAATAGAGCTTGTAGCTCTATTAAGGGAATATAGGGACGTGTTTGCATGGCACTATAGAGACTTAAAGGGGGTAGATCTGAGAATATGCTCTCATATGATCCCCATGACTGTTGATGCCAAGCCCACCAAACAAAAGCCCTACACATATAACGACACTTACGCAGTGAAAATAAAAGAAGAAATTGACAGGTTGATTGAAGCTGGATTCAACTATGAGATTGAACATACTGAATGGGTGTCCCCCATTGTAGTGGTGCCTAAGAAGAATGGGAAGTTGCGAGTATGTATTAACCTTAAAAAAGTTAATCCCGCTACGATTAGAGATAATAATCTGCTTCCAATCACAGAACACTTATTGGAGCGTGTTGCACACAAGGAAGTTTATAGCTTTCTCGATGGGTTTTTAGGTTACAACCAAGTAACCATCACCCCAGAAGATCAACACAAAATAGCTTTTGCCATAGAGTGGGGAATCTTTGCCTTATGTGTGATGCCATTTGGGCTCACTAATGCACCTACAACATTCCAGAGGCTCATGTGTCATGTCTTCAAAGAGTTCTTGCGAAAGAGCTTAGAAGTATATGTGGATGATTTATGTGCTCATTCCCAAGAAAGAAAATACCACATCCCTGAGCTCAGACAGATCTTCAACAAGTGTAGAGAATATCGAGTTTGTCTACACCTAGAAAAGTGTGTATTCATGGTGCGCCAAGGTAAAATCTTAGGTCATATTGTTTCTACCAATGGAATATCTATAGATGAGGATAGAGTTAGAGCCATAGCACAATTGCTGAGGCCAAGGAATGTTAACGAGGTACAAGCCTTTATAGGCCATTGTGGATATTACTGTAGGTTTATCCACATGTATGCAATCATAGCTAGACCTCTTTATGGCTTATTGACAAATTTTGAGTGGAACAACGAATGTGAAAATTCCTTAAATGAGCTGAAGAGACGTTTGTGCACAACACCAATACTGACCACTCCTGATTGGAATAAACCATTCCATGTCCATGTGGATGCATCCAATCATGCCATAGGATGTGTGCTAGCACAACCCAGAGGTGAAGGAAATTTAGATTTACCCATAGCATACGCTAGCAGACAACTAACTGCAACTAAATGAAACTATACCACCACTGAGCAAGAGGGTTTAGGCATGGTATATGCTGTGAAAAAGTTTAGGCACTATTTATTGGCCAACAAGTTCAAGTTTTTCACTGATCATCAAGCTTTGTTATATTTGGTCAATAAACCTTGCAATACAGGACGCTTATTAAGATGGTTCCTCTACTTCTACTTCTATAGTTGCATTACTTTTAGATTCAACTAAATGCTCTGTGGACATCCGAAATGAAGATCAATGGAAATATGAAATGAATTAATGAAAATAACAAGAATAGGTTTTAACAATAATATTGCTAATGCTAAATCTTTCTAAATGATAAATTTAGCTAAAATGATGATGAATTCTAATGAATCCTATACAAAGAATGTTGTAAATAGCTAGATCAAAAGTAAGCTTCAATGGGTTTTCATAAGATAGATGCATCTCTGGATCATATAATTGTCAAATTCTTTACTCTTTGGCAATGCTCTTTGGACACTTCTTCTCTTCAATGTCTACAAAGAAACATTAGTAACATAAGTATTATCTCAATAAATAATTTACATTTAAGTATGCATCCTAAAATATACTCATACATTTAATCACATGTTAGCTCAAGCTTAGAATGCACTTGCATTGATATAGCCATTCACTCATGCATATATATATCCCATATGCATATGCACACATGCTCATATATTCTTTCATGTAAAATAACATCATTCATTCATACACATGTTCTAATACATACATACACTCACACTAATTTACTTCAATACATTCATGCATATGCTCACTCATTGTTATGCACTACTACTCATTAGCTTATGCATGCATACATTAGCACATGTTCAGATATGTTCTCATGCACTTCACATTATGTAAACATACATATGCAATCCCTTTTATTTTCCCATGCTTAGAACTAAGTACTCTTTACAATTATTTATCTAATTATACCATAACAATATCTAAAATAACTCTCATTAGACTTAATTCTATCTAATTTAAACAATGCAATCATATACCTAATTAGACTTAATTATTTAAACAATGGAATACTAGACATCTAATTGGATTTAATATATCTAATTAAAACAATGCTATAGTAAATATATTTAACATCTCTCTCTAAACTCTCTGTGCCTAACGGAGTTCCTACCCCATGTGCAAGCTGCTGCCACAAGACGTGTGAGGGAAAAAAAAGATTAACATCTCTCTCTATCTATCTAATCTTTCTAACTTTCGTCTAGCCGTGTGCTGCCAGATACCAGCACCCTCTCTCTCTCTACATTCACTCTAGAGCATGATAGCAACCGTCTTCTTTCTCTCTCTCTCCTCGAAGTCCGTGCACTATGCGTCAGCGACCATCAATCTAGAAGGAGAGGGAAGGTGATTACTCTTCCTCTCTCTCTCTACTATCTCAATTCTACTATCTTTCTCTCATTTTGACTCTCGTTCTCTCTCTTACTCTCTCTTTGTGCATGTGTGCTGTGCGCCTGCAGCCATGTCAGCCTCTAACTTCATGCTTTGTACGGAATTCAACGCCCTGTTAGTCGGAAGAATTATTTAACTGTTCTCTCTATCCTCTTCTCCAGCGAAGCACCGAAAGAATGGTCCATTCGCCTGAAGAAAGGGAAGGGAGGAAGAATAATAAATTCTTCTCTCTCTCTAGTTGTGCAATCAGTGGCCCCCGCCTACAGCCAGAGGAGTAAAACTCCCCTTTTCTAAAAAATCTCTCTAAATTCCTCCACTCTCTCTCTCATCTCCTATCAGCGTATGCAACGCTAGAAGTCACAGAGAGGAGGGAAGGATGCAAGAACAAAAAAACTAATTCACTCTCACTAGCTATAGTGAAAGGAAAAATAAGATGAAGGGAGCAAGAAGACAAATACCTGCAAGGAAACATTAGAAACTCTGAAGCACAGTACACATATTTATACACTCAGAGAAACCTATGTCTGTCACTCTTTTTGAATCTTTCTTTAACCCTCAATCACACTTTTGCCCATTTATTCTCACCACACTTTTAATTTAGCTTTAATTCCACAGCTCACCCTCATCACTCTTTAACCCTTTTTCATATATACCTCTCATTTTAAGTTTGACTTTAACCTCCTTTAAGTGCATCATTCATCCATACCACTATTTGAATCACTTTAAACACACATCTTTTGTGAACCATCCTTTAAATACATACTCCCACACACCACACATTATTTATCCACTTTATTTATCATTTTAATTTAGTTAGCCTAAATTTCTATAATTAAATAATTCATTTAATTTAAGCTTACTTTAAGGTTTTAATTAATTAAATACCTTAGTATTTAAATTAACACACACTATTAAATTAGCTAATTAAATCATAATTTTATTTATAATACATAAATGTTTAATTTATGAATTAATTTAATTGAATATCAATTATTGTTACCCTTAAAACACATTAAAACCCTTGAAAACCCCTTGAAATACTTTTGAACCCTATCATTAAACCATTTGAACAATAGCTTTAACCCTAGAATCAACATCCTAACTTAAATACACACAAATTAATGTAACCCTAGGAATTTATACCCATGTTTCTTGCTTATACGAGTACAAAAGCACATTAAGTGTGCAATTAGGGTAAACCCTAATATGGGCACATGTAATCTCCATCAATTTGTACCTGCAAACACTTAAAGAGAGATTAGTTCCAAGCAAAACATTTAATCAATAGTGTAATAGAGGGGTTAGAGTTAACCAATAAACATGTTTTAATTTTCCTGAACGGCAACTGGAAGGTGGAAAACTTTCCGACATTCGCCCCCACCAAACCTGCACATTGTCTTGATGGGCCAATTTGCAGATCCAGGGAAGCAATATTTATGATGATCATCCTGAAAGCCATCCATAACACAACATCAATTCTTTTATCAATTAATTTCATACTTTCAAATATAACAAACTTTTATGCAAAAAAATGCTCAGGAAGTTTATTTAAGTTCAATCTGATAATGAAAATATGTCAAATTATAAAGTTAAGCTATCAACCAGGTCAGCCAACAAAACATTAATCTAAAGCTCATCCATTTATAAACTTTGTACAGATCATTATGAAACAAAAGTCTTTTTTATCCACTCAAACTCCCTTTCATGTCTCCAAATTAGTCCATCTTTTAAGAAAAAATTAAAAGCTCTTTTTCTAATATTCCTAAATCTATTTGAAGACCATGTAGGTGACCTACTCAAAGTACTACGATACCTCCCAATGTCTTGCCTATCTCCTTCATATTCATCAATATTAAACAGTTCATACACATATGCTTGAGAATCATAATTAACTACGTTAGTATCTAATTTGGCTTCATCATCCTCATCATAACTAGGTCTAGAAAGCATGTCAGCAACATAATTAGATTTTCCTGCAATATGAATTAAAATTGGAGTTATAAAATTTAATGTAAGAAATCCATCTAGGCATAGCAATATCAGGTGAAGAACAATTTGTGATTGTTCCTATCAATTGTAAACAATTTGTCTCAACAATTACATTTGCTCCTATAAAATATTCTTTATCAGTCTTTAATGTTGTGACTAATCCCCAGAGTTCTCGTTTAATTTGAGGATAATGTCTTTGAGTGTTATGTAGTATCTTAGCCCCAAATCCAACATCATATCTTTTACCCTCTTTGTTTTCCTGACTTATGACCCAGCCTATCCTAATAGGGCTAGTATCAACAATCAATATGATAGATTTATTTTCCATATAATCTAGCCGCTTAAGGATTGGAGCTTCTTGCAATAACTTCTTTAGCCTATGCATCACATGAGTATGTTTTTCAGTCCATAAAATTTTTCTTTTCTTCCTTAATAAGTCATAGGGACAATCAACTACATGTGCAAAATGTGGTATCCATATAACATGAAAGATGCGAGCACCTAAGAATCTACAAACCTCACTCACATTTTGACATGCCTCCGTAATCTTACTGATGGCATCAATTTTTTGAGGGCTTGGCTTCCGTCCATAATGGCCACAAAGATGACCTACAATAAGGACCTCATTAACACCAAAAATAGATTTCTCTATAGACAATGTTAAGCCAACTTGAATAAACGGTTAAAAGATCTTTTGGCAATCAAGGATATGAGCTTTAACAAATCTACGACAACCATCATCATCGAGAGTGCTATCTTTCTCTTCTTCCAAGCAAGCCTTAATAGGAATGTCATCTATAAAGGGCATAGTAATGTGCGGAATGAAATCGTGCAAAACCAAATTCATTGCACTCATCATCTGTGCTATTGAATTAGTCGCACCTTGAGGTAAGGTACACATCCTAACTAATCCCAAAGGTGTTTTCATGGTAGTAATGTCTCTACTTTCTGGTGCCAATTGAAATTGATCATAGCCAAAGTAGAGATCACCCATTGGGTAAATAGAATTGCCTGAAAAAACTTCCACAAATTCATCCAGAATTGGTCTTGTACCCGCATTTCTAATGGTCACTTTATTAACTGGCTGAAGATCTTGGATAAACCGAATTTTTCCATTTTTCTTGGGCACAGTAAACCAATGGTTTGAATAGGGAGCTGAAGAGGATTCTAGAATATGCATATGAATTTTTTCTTTAAGTAATCTAATCAGCTCTAGAAGATGAGCTTTAGGTACTGGAATAGGGCACAAATTCCAAGGAACATGGGGAATAGTAAAAATAATCATCGGAGAAACTATCCTAGGGTCTGCACATCCTATCTCTGAAGGCTCAAGAGAAAATGCTCTTCCATGTTGCTCAATAATCTTCATAAAATACTCTTTTTATGTTGGAAGAACGAAACCACTAGCATCTAACTTAATTTTTTTCAAGGATTCTTTAGTAAATACATGGCCAATATTTGTCGGATCTCTAAGGAATGGCTCATGACTTACATTCTTTATAATATCATTACTAAATTTAGGTAGTGGCTATGCTACGGGTTTAATCTTCTTACTAACAATTTTATATTTGGTCTCCACTAAGGCATCATATTCTTTATCAATATTAGAAGAATATTCTTGAATTAATGCATACACATCAAGTGAAGAAACGAGAATATGGGAATTAGACTTATTTTGATAACAAATTTTTAATTCTTCTAATGTTGAGAAACAATGTGTGGTTTCAATAACATGTTCAATGTTTTCATTCGTTAACATATATCCTTTGTTTTTTAAATATTTTTCATATGTTTTTATGAGTTTTTTAGGAATTTGTTTAAAATGCAAAATATTTAATGCAACAGATGGAAAATAAACTGTCATCTTATCTAAATTATGTACAAGAGTTTGTGAGATCTCGAACCAAAGCCCATTGTTATCTCGCTCAATAGTGGCATTAACTCAAAATCCTGATCTAAATGTATCAAAGGGGTTTTCCTTAAAGACCTACAATTGCGAGGATGGTTAATGCAAAGCGTCATAAATTGAACAGATTTTAGGCCATCACAAGAACGAATTCTAGCAAAAGCACTACCATTGTCAAGTACTTTGGTTTCCATTCTCTGTTCACAAATAAATGGCTATCCCAAAATAATTGGGTATGAGCAATCATCATGAACAAAGAAATTATGTTCCTCTCTAACATCTCCAATAGTGATCGGAACATTTGCACATGCTCCAAGTAAATATCCAGATGCATTATTAGCTGCTTTCATTTTCCACCCATGGTCTCTATCTATAGGATATTTTCCGTCATTATACAACTCCCTTGAGACTACATTAATTTTAGATCTTGAATCTATTAAAGCTATTTGTGGTTTATTATTATTTCCAATTTCAACCATAGCTTCAATAGTTCCCCTAGCCCAATGTTTTTGAGTAAAGTGACTATTTGGGACTCCATTTTCTTTTTCTATATGACCAATTACGGGGCCCAAATAATTTCTATGTTCAAATGGTTCACGATATTCAGATTCATTAATTTGAACAACACTAACTTTAGCTTCATCATGTTCTTTCCTCTCTTTCATTTCTATATCCTCAGTTTTATATTCTATGGGTTCTCTTCGTCTTTTTATAATACTCATAAAAACTTCTTTAACATCTGTTCATGAAAATGCTAACCATTCTTCTAATGTCATAGTCACCTCTGCTTTCATAATTTTCTCATCCATAACCATCCGAATGTCTATCTGTTTCTCTATTTGAGAGATCAATCAAAAAGTATGCTGTGTCTTTTTGGCTTTTCTTCTTTAACACCTTCTTCACGTATAGGTTGAGTTTCATTGAATCCTATACAAAGAATGTTGTAAATAGCTAGATCAAAAGTAAGATTCAATGGGTTTTCATAAGATAGATGGATCTCTGGATCATATAATTGTCAAATTCTTCACTCTTTGGCAATGCTCTTTGGACACTTCTTCTCTTCAATGTCTGCAAAAAAACATTATTAATATAAGTATATCTCAATAAATCATTTACATTTAAGTATGCATGCTAAAATATACTCATACATTTAATCACATGTTAGCTCAAGCTTAGAATGCACTTGCATTGATATAGTCATTCCATATGTATACGCACACATGCTAATATATTCTTTCATGTAAACTAACATCCCTCATTCATACACGTTATAATGCGTACATACACTCACACTTATTTACTTTAATACATTCATGCATATGCTCACTCATTGTTATGCACTACTACTCATTAGCTTATGCATGCATACATTAGCACATGTTCACATATGTTCTCATGCACTTCACATTATGTAAACATACATATGCAATCCCTTTTATTTTATGCTTAGAGCTAAGTACTCTTTATAATTATTTATCTAATTATACCATAAAAATATTTAAAATAACTCATTAGACTTAATTCTATCTAATTTAAACAATGCAATAATATACCTAATTAGATTTAATTATTTAACGAGATTGAGCATGACCATTCATACAGTGTGCCTCAAAGCGACAACATTCAAAACTCAAAAGACAAGTTGAGGGAAAAGAATGGAATACTAGATATCTAATTGGATTTAATTGTATCTAATTAAAACAATGCTATAGTAAATATATTTAACATCTCTCTCTAAACTCTCTCTCTAAACTCTCTCTGCTTGACGGAGTTCCTAGCCCACGTGCAAGCTGCTGCCAGAAGACGTGTGAGGGAAAAAAAGATGAACATCTCTCTCTATCTATCTAATCTTTCTCACTTTCATCTAGTTGTGTGCTGCCAAATACTAGGCCCTCTCTCTCTACATTCACTCCAAAGCGCGACAGTAGTAGTCTTCTTTCTCTCTCTCTCTCCTCGGAGTCCGTGCACCATGTTAGCCACCATCAATCTAGAAGGAGGGGGAAGGTGATTACTCTCCCTCTCTCTCTCTCTACTATCTCAATTCTACTATCTTTCTCTCACTTTGACTCTCGTTCTCTCTCTTACTCTCTCTCTCTCTCTGTGCACTGTGCGCGTGCAGCCATGTCACCCTCTAACTCCATGCTCTATATGGATTTCAATGCCTTGTCAACTGCAAGAATTATTTAATTGTTCTCTCTCTCCTCTTCTCCAGCGAAGCGCCAGAAGAATGGTCCAGTCGCCTGAAGAAAGGGAAGGGAGGAAGAATAAGAAATTCTTCTCTCTCTTTAGTTGTGCGATCAGTGGCCACCGTCTGTAGCTAGAGGAGTAACACTGCCCTTTTCTAAAAAAAAAATCTCTCTAAATTCCTCCACTCTCTCTCTCATCTCCTATCTGCATATGCAATGCTAGAAGTCACAAAGAGGAGGGAAGGATGCAAGAACAAAAAAACTAATTCACTCTCACTAGCTATAGTGAAAGGAAAAATAAGATGAAGGGAGCAAGAAGACAAATACCTGCAAAGAAACATTAGAAACTCTGAAGCACAGTACACATAAGAGAATCCTATCTCTATCACTCTTTTTGAATCTTGCTTTAACCCTCAATCACACTTTTGCCCATTTATTCTCACCACACTTATAGTTTAGCTTTAATTCCACAACTCACCCTCATCACTCTTTAACCCTTTTTCATACATACCTCTCATTTTAAGTTTGACTTTAACCTCCTTTAAGTGCATGTTAAACGATAATACTTCTATCCAACTTTCGGAAGAGTATTATCGGGTCCTCGGGTTCTTGGGAGTGGTAGGGGTCTGTTAGACAGAGGCCCTGTACTATTTTCCCAATTCTTCACACAATCATAAATACTCCATCACGTCTTAGCACAGTGGGTGAGTCTGAATACTGACCATTCTTCGGCACGGTTAATTGTAGGACTTTTAGACTAAATCTGCTATGGTAATGGAGCAGAGGACCTGTTGTGACTTATAAATAATAGAATACGCACTTTTCAGTAATTGAATACTACTCAATATGACGTTTCCATGTGACAGGTAAGTACACCGATCAATAATACACAGACAACTATAATCGGGATTACGCCAAACTTATCGTATACTGATTCAAGTCACAAATTCCTACCGCAATTGACAAACTTACCAATACTTCTGTTCACATACAGATCTTTACCGAATTCTCAGTGAACGCAGACTATTGTATCGAATCTGGTCACTTAACCGAAAAGATACTAAATGTAGATGATTAACTTTTGACCTTACATAGTCTCTCGCAGGATGACAAACACACTATTTCACGACAGAAAGTTCCAGAATCGTATATAACTGATCATCAAACAGACTCACAACACAAGACTACCGAATGGAAATCGGTTCAACAAGGAGAATAGCAGAATAGTTAGATACGAATAGAATAGAACAGAACTCAATGTACTCGTCAATATCTCATACATAGTCTCAAAATATGATGCTCGCAATCTCCCAAAGTGACTCAATATAACAGACAGACAGAATACAATACGATACTTGCAATTTCCAAACACTTCAGTTCGAGATGTGATCAACCCTACTCGCTACAATACCCAACAGAACAGAGACTCCTTCCGAAAAACTACTACTACCCCTCTTTACCGCTTTCCTTTATGCGTTTTAAATAGAAATCTGCTACAATGTTTCCGCGAATCCACTTTTTACGGCACCTGTCCGGGTTCATCCGTCCTGGTTCGGCGGCCCTCTAACACTGGCACGCACGGTGGACTCGAACCCGCAGGTGCAGTACTGTTAGTAATATCCTTTTGCTTGGGCTATCCCAATGTTTCCTTCCTTTACATGCATCCACAAAGGCTCTAGCTAAACGCCTGCTGGTGATTCAGCAAATATAAGCAGGCTCATTCCCCTATGTCCTTGAGGACCATATGCGTGCCTGGCCCTTCAACCCCGAATGTGTCATCGTACGTGATAGGTCTTCTCTTTCTCCAGAACTTCCTCAAACTCGTATAGCTGGTCTAGTTGCCTCTTCATGAAGTCCCGCTTTCTTATATGCTGTTGCCTCAAAAGCTCACGCTTTTTATACTCGTATTCTTCAGTTTCTCTCAGGCTCAGTTCAACAGCGATCAATGTCTTCTTGCATTTTTGCCTGTTTTGGCTGTTGTTCTTCTTTACCCAGCTTTTTCTCAAGTTGTTCGCAGTGCTCTATATGCCCAAGTTGCAGCTCTTGCTTTTTGACTTGAATAGCTTCTTGAACATCTAAGCCATCCTGAAAAGCATGTCCATATATACATACAATAGGAGGCCAGACAATGATATGATTGTTAGCTGCCTCGAGATCAAAAGAAGCTGTTCGTGAGTTAGCACAGACAACTTGACCTTGTGAATTGGCCTTGTCATGTGCTTTAATCGCTTCGTCTATGGAATCAAAGTACCCTCTGTGCTGTTGAATCCTCTTCTTCTTGAAAGTTTGTGCGTGTTTGTACCGCTTTAGTTCCCATTTCAACTTAGATATGCCTGTGCTATGCTTGTTGAAAATATCCATGTCTTCTGCAGAAGCCATGTACCCATACAGTATCCTATCACCACCTGGCTGAAATATCCTTTTGCAGTGCCTGTCGGTCCATACCAGGGTTTGACTCCCCAATCCTTTCTGATCGCACTTGTTCTAGTGGCGGAACAAGTATAGCCAGCCATCTCCTGCGAAAAAGTGTCCAGCTATTTTGAACACGGCTATCCAACTGTTGTTTTAATAAATCTATGTCCACATTTGTCATCAATGTGGCATTTAGTTCTACACCACCTCATCCTTTAATATCTGCTTTTCGAACTCCTTGTGGGGTGAGGCGGTAGGCTACAGAGAAGGCTTGGAAGGTGATGACGGTCCTATATGGGAGAGAAGGGAAGACCCACTGTCGTTCGGTGACGGGGAATTGGGCGATGGCGTGGATGATTTGTGCGGAGAAGGGATGGGCTTCCACTGAGTGCCAAGGCAACTCAGCGAAGTTGGACAATCCTCTACAACGCAGGTATTCGCCGACATCTGTCGGGATACCATCACGGAAAGCAGCGTAGTTGGCTAGCGCTTCCATGGTGTTTACAAGCACTCTTACAGATAACACAGAAGACAAGGGAATACGTATAGTCTCGAGAACACAATAGTGTTTAGGCGCAACCGAGGGGGTTAAATAAGGAGAACACGGTGAGAAAGGGAAGGGGAATGGGTATCATTGTTCAGTGCGTGAAAGGTACTGTTTGCATGCTGGCGTGTGTGCTTGAGTGACCGGTAGGGAGAGGCGGCTAGTAACATAAAGATTCGTACAAAACACTACTAAAAAGGAAGAAAAGAAAAAAAAGAAAAACACAAAAATTTATACAAAACGCGGTTCGCCGCCGAATAATTTAATGCGTATTAGTACTGTGATAATACGGCCGCAGCTTCGACCCATTGATTACCTTTGGCAATGGATTTCCGGTCAACGTAGTCAACCGAAAAGTTGCCGGACCAACTTGTTCTGAAATCTTGAATGGACCGAACCAACGTAACTTGAATTTTCCTGCTGATCTGTTGGACTTCGCATTGTAGAAAAGAACAAGCTGTCCTACCGAAAATACTGAGGTCTTTAAATTGCGGTCATGTGTCCTGGCCTATCTTAGTTGGATTTCTTTCATAGTTAAGAAACTGAGCCATCGGTGCTCATCTAATTCTCTAAGTGTTTCCAACCGAAATACCAATGATTCTTCGGGTAGAAGCTTGTGAGACATTGCTACTCTTAAGCTTGGTATTACAATTTCCATCGGGGCTATTGCTTCTAGTCCATAAGCTAATTTGAATGGTGTCAAGCCGGTGGTTACCTTATATGTTGTGCGGTAGGCCCATAAGACTGCAGGTAGCAACTGATCCCATCTTTCCGGTGTTTCTCTAGTCAATTTCTGAAGCATGTTCAGCAACGATTTGTTGGTACTTTCTGCCAATCCATTCGCACGAGGATAATATGGTGAGCTGAATTTATGACTGATCTGGAATGACTGTGTTAATGCTTTCATCAAATTGTTCATAAAATGGGTGCCCTGATCTGAAACAAGCTCTAGTGGCAATCCAAATCTTGGAAAGACATCTGATAATAGACATTTTGCTACTTCAACTGCTGTAGCCGAACGTAAAGGCCATGCTTCTGCCCACCTGGTTGCGTAGTCTGTGCAAGTCAATATATACCGGTTATTACTGAATACCGCGGGAGGTGTGATTGGACCAATAAAATCTAGACCCCATTTCTGAAATGGTTCTAAAGGAAGTACTGGATGAAGTGGAAAGTAATGGCGTTGTAGTGGTTGTCCAGTTCTTTGACAGCTATCACAAGTTTTGATAAATTCCAATACATCTCTGTACATAGTTGGCCACCAAAGTCCACTTTGCAGAATTTTTTGGTGAGTAAGATCTGTTGCAAAATGTCCTCCTGTTGGACTTGAGTGAGCTAAATTGATGACTGAATTTACTTCATGTGTAGGGATACATCGGAGTAAGGTTCCTGTATGATCTGCATAATAGAGTTCTCCAGCAACTAACCGGAACCTTCGACTAAAAACTGCAATTTTTCGGCGTGTAGCTGTAGGGACTTCAGAAGGTAGACATCCATCCGAAAGGAAGGTCAATAACTGATCATAATACGTAGTTGGTACTGGTTGGGTTGACAATTCCTCAGTAGTTGGTTCTGAAGTATAGATGGCTGGCGTTGTATCATTTATACCAACCGGAGGTTCACCTGAATCTAAGCGTGACAAAAAGTCTGCTAAAACATGTGAACTACCTGGCCGATGAATGACATCATAGTCGAATTCCTGCAATAGTAGGACCCATCGTGCTAGGCGGCCACCTATATGTTGCTGCCGAACCAAGTAAACAAGTGCAGCGTGATCGACATGAAATGTAAATTTTCGGCCCAGCAAATAATGTCTGAATTTTTTTACCGAATACACTAGTCCTAAGCATTCCCTCTCAGTTACCGAGTAGTTCTTCTCTGCAGGTGCTAATCTTCTGCTAGCATAGTATACTGGTCTAAACCATTTATCTGTTTGTTGCATCAGTACACTTCCTATTGCTATATCAGATGCATCAACAAATACGTGAAATGGGTGATCCCAATCTGGTGGCTGTAAAATGGGAACCTGTGTTAATAACTGTTTCAGTCGATCAAATGCTATCTGACATTCCTGAGTCCATTCGAATTGCCGTGGAGTCTTGGAAATTAACTTGTTCAGTGGTATTGCCACATGAGCAAGCCACCGTAAATGCCTTCCATGCCATCTCACTTGACCCATAAACCGCATTACTTCCTTAGGTGTATTAGGCACCGGAGCTTCTAATACTGCTGAAATTTTATCAGGATCGACTTGAATACCCTGTGCCGATATGATGTGACCAAGTAACTTACCACATGAAACCGCAAACACAGATTTGTTTGGGTTTAAACACAATCTATATTCTCTACATCTCTGAAAGCAGCATCGTAAATGTACCAGATGTGCGATCATCTTACCGAAAATTGAAAAATCGTCAAGGTATACTTGCATAAATGAGGTGAGATAAGGAGAAAATATCTCCTGCATACATCTTTGAAATGTGCTTGGTGCATTCCTCAATCCAAACCACATTACTGTACAAGCAAAGACACCCCAATTTGTAATAAATGCAGTTTTTGGTATATCCTCTTCAGCCATTCTTACTTGATTATATCCACTGTATCCATCTAGAAATGAATACATCTCATGACCTGCTACTTTGTCAAGCATAGTATCCAAAAAAGGAATCGGAAAAGGATCCGGTACTGTTGCAGCATTTAATTTCCGATAGTCTATGCAGATTCTCAATTGCTTGTTTTTCTTTGGTACAATCACAATCGGTGAAATCCATTCCGCATGTTCTATTGGTACTATGAATCCAACTTTTAATAACCTATCAAGTTTAGCCTTTACCTGTGATGCATAATGTGGGTTCATCCGGTAGCTGGTTTGCTTTATCGGTTTCGCTTCTGGTTTTAGCATAACTCTGTGTTGATAAATACGAGGATCCAAGCCCTTCATGTCTTTGTAATCCCATGCAAAGACGTCAGTAAATTCTTGGAGTAACTGAATTAAATCTGCTTGAAAGGCTTCAGGTAAGTTTTGCTTTATCTTTACAGGACGAGGGTGATCTTCATCTCCAAGATTATAAGTAATTAACTGGTCTTCTGGAACATAAAATTGTTGATATTTCTCTGTATTAGCTGATGGTTCGAGAAGTTGCTGTAGTTCATTACCGTGAATCGAAATGGTATCTTCCTCCTTAGTTTCTTTGGCAATGGGTATTACTGTACATACTGAAGCATTCCAGGTATCTACCACAGACTGTAGATCAATAGTTCCTAATGTCATTAAATCAACATTATTCTTCAGAAATTCTTCTTCTTCGTCATCAGACAACCCATCTAACATATGGACTGGTTCGGCAAAATATGGTCGAGCATGTAACTCACAGGGTTGTATCGCATCTAACTTTACAACACATTTGCGATTTTTATCTTTGAACGTAAGTTCCTGGGCTGACCAGTCTTGAATTACCTTGGCTTGTTTCAACCAAGGACGGCCGAAAAGTAGATTGTAATCTAGGGTGGATTCCGGCAATTCTAGAACAACAAAAGTCATCTTGAATGTTGTGTCTTGCACAGTTATGGGTATATCTCGGACCAGTCCTACTGGATGAACTCTAGATTGATCAGCCATCCTAACAAAGAATTGAACTGGTTCTATCTTAGTCCATCCTAACTTCTTACAAAGTGACGCAGTGGCAATATTCACGCCAGACCCCCCATCAATTAAAACTTGTGGGATTTGATGTTTATGAAACCATACCGTAATCAGAGGAACTGAGTGATCTACCGTAGAGTCTGGCTCTGGTTGTACTGTTGCGGTAGCCGGAATGCAAGCAGATTTTGTAGTAAACTGTTGTTGAAATTGTTGGCGTATTCCTGGTACTAATGCCAGTAATTGCCCGAAAGGCAGTGTGATGGATGCTTTTGACAATATATCCCATGCTGGTTGCAATTGATTTGCATCTTCCTTAACTGTTGAAGATGAAGCTTGGTCTGAAGATGGTAATTCTACTGCAGATGATGTACCTGCTTCTGTATTATCAGCACGAGCTTGTGTCGTATTCGGGGACTGGATTACTGGAGTAGGTTCTAGAAAAACAGGTGGTTCTACGGTGGTCCACTGGCTAGCTTTATGATACATTCTGTGTTGTTCACGTATCCCTGGTTCAAATAATTCTGCTGCTGGTTGCAATTGTTTACCGGAACGAGTTTGAACTGCTGCTGCCTGCGTCTCTACAGGTGTGATTGTTACCACATTGGCCATTGGGTTTTGACGTTCCTTTTTCCTTTGATCATATTCCGCTGCATCTCTATAGAATCTTCTAATATGGCCCAATTGTCCACAGAAATGACATCGAGGTGGTGGTAAATTATGATTTTCCGGTGGTGGTCCATTCTGCCAGCGCGGTGTATTATAGTTGTTGTTCCTCTGTCCTCGATAATGTCGATAACCTTGTTGTTGATTGTTTCTCAAATGTGGGGGTACATATTGATTGGCTGGTTGCCCTTGTTCCTGAATAATTGCATTAACTGTTGCTGTTCCTTGTCTTCTGGCATTGTATGCACAATTCTCAGTGGTATGTCCAACAATGTTACAGATGGCGCAATAGGTCTGATTTAACGCACACTGGGCACTAGTATGTCCTGAATTCTTGCAGGTGGTGCAATATACTTGCTTAGTTATATCTTCAGCCACATGTTTGTTTGTTTTTATCCATTCCAAATCCTCTGAAAATCCACCAACTTTGTTTTCCAGCTGAAGGGTCATTGCGATCACTGCATCGAGGGTCATGGCTCCTACACATCTTATAATC
Organism: Ceratopteris richardii; assembly: GCA_020310875.1. Lineage (NCBI taxonomy): Eukaryota > Viridiplantae > Streptophyta > Polypodiopsida > Polypodiales > Pteridaceae > Ceratopteris > Ceratopteris richardii. The sequence continues at coordinate 161,425,250 of CM035428.1, read as the reverse complement.
ATGATTTGCCTAAGTTGAGGAAGTAAGCCATTGATAAACCACTGTGTAATAACATCGTCTGGTAAATTAGCATGAGCCTGGGGTAACTGTCTTAAATGTGTTCTGAAAAGGGTAGCATACTCTTGTACAGTTTGATTTGGTTTCTGTCTGTTGTTCTGTAAATACTCAAAGATCTCTGCAGGATTCTTTTTCAGCCTGAATCGCTGCAAAAAAGCGTCTCGTACTGCTTCATAAGTACCGAAATGATTAATATCGTATTCAGTAAGCCATCTTGCTGCTTCATTCACAAGTGTAGATTGAAAAACAAATGCTTTGTATGCCGGATCCGGTGGATGGTTCAGGACAGCGTAACTGATTTCAAAGGTGCGTACGTGAGCATCTGGATCATCTCCTGGAAATCCACTAAACTTTGTGTATGTTACTCCCGTTGGAGCCGATCTGGGTTGACCTAACTGTCGTTGCGGTTGTTCATTCATCGTAAATGTATTATACACTCCTTCTGTATTTCTGTTTTGAGTTTCTGAACTACCGGAATTTGTTTCACCAAATGGCACACTTTCCGGTGCAATTAGCTTACTTACTATATTGCAAATTTCTGTTTCAAATAGTCTTCCTTCCTCCTTGATATCCAGAGTAGGAGGACTTGCTTCCAAACGTTGTAGTTGAGCGGAAGATTCAGCCGAAACTGCTGAATCGTCACCGAAAAACTATGTTTTTCTTACCGAAATTCCACCGGAAGGATTCGAAATTGTGAGTGGATACAGTGTTGATTCGCCTGTGTTAATTTCCTTCCCTAAAGTGTTTCTAATCGTATCTGAATCTATTCCGAAAACTTTTAGACTAGATTCCAACTGCGTCTTGGTAGGTTCCAAAATTGCTGTATTTTCGACAGTCGGCACCGTAGTGATACCAGACAGTTCTAGAGATGTACTACGTTCTACCGTAATCTCGCCGGAATCAGTGTTATCGTTCGTCACTTTTTCGACAACTGGGTCAGGTCTAATTGCACTAGTACCTCCTAGAGTTGTTCTTAATACCCCTAACCGGAGATTCTTGGGATACTTTTCACCTGATCGAGTAATCGGCATGTATCATTTCCGTACTAATCATATAGTATTACGAACAGAACAGTCTTGCAACAATCTGATTCTGTTGCTCTTGTCTATCCAACAAAATTTAATTCGAACAAAATACCAGGCAATCTTAATGCCACATCCCCAGCAGGATCGCCAATGTTAAACGATAATACTTCTATCCAACTTTCGGAAGAGTATTATCGGGTCCTCGGGTTCTTGGGAGTGGTAGGGGTCTGTTAGACAGAGGCCCTGTACTATTTTCCCAACTCTTCACACAATCATAAATACTCCATCACGTCTTAGCACAGTGGGTGAGTCTGAATACTGACCATTCTTCGGCACGGTGAATATTAGGACTTTTAGACTAAATCTGCTATGGTAATGGAGCAGAGGACCTGTTGTGACTTATAAATAATAGAATACGCACTTTTCAGTAATTGAATACTACTCAATATGACGTTTCCATGTGACAGGTAAGTACACCGATCAATAATACACAGACAACTATAATCGGGATTACGCCAAACTTATCGTATACTGATTCAAGTCACAAATTCCTACCGCAATTGACAAACTTACCAATACTTCTGTTCACATACAGATCTTTACCGAATTCTCAGTGAACGCAGACTATTGTATCGAATCTGGTCACTTAACCGAAAAGATACTAAATGTAGATGATTAACTTTTGACCTTACACAGTCTCTCGCAGGATGACAAACACACTATTTCACGACAGAAAGTTCCAGAATCGTATATAACTGATCATCAAACAGACTCACAACACAAGACTACCGAATGGAAATCGGTTCAACAAGGAGAATAGCAGAATAGTTAGATACAAATAGAATAGAACAGAACTCAATGTACTCGTCAATATCTCATACATAGTCTCAAAATATGATGCTCGCAATCTCCCAAAGTGACTCAATATAACAGACAGACAGAATACAATACGATACTTGCAATTTCTAAACACTTCAGTTCGAGATGTGATCAACCCTACTCGCTACAATACCCAACAGAACAGAGACTCCTTCTGAAAAACTACTACTACCCCTCTTTACCGCTTCCCTTTATGCGCTTTAAATAGAAATCTGCTACAATGTTTCCGCGAATCCACTTTTTACGGCACCTGTCCAGGTTCATCCGTCCTGGTTCGGCGGCCCTCTAACATGCATCATTCATCCATACCACTATTTGAATCATGTTAAATACACATCTTTTGTGAACCATCCTTTAAATACATACTCCCACACACCACACATTATTTATCCACTTTATTTATCATTTTAATTTAATTACCCTAAATTTCCATAATTAAATAATTCATTTAATTTAATCTTACTTTAAGGTTTTAATTAATTAAATACCTTAGTATTTAAATTCACACACATTATTAAATTACCTAATTAAATCATAATTTTATTTATAATAAATAAATGTTTAATTTATGAGTTAATTTAATTGAATATCAAATATTTTTACTCTTAAAACACATTAAAAACCTTGGAAACCCCTTGAAATCCTTTTGAACCCTATCATTAAACCATTTGAACCATAGCTTTAACCCTAGAATCAACATCCTAACTTAAATACACACAAATTAATGTAACCCTAGGAATTTATACCCATGTTTCTTGCTTATATGAGCACAAAAACACATTAAATGTGCAATTAGGGTAAAGCCTAATATGGGCACATGTAATCTCCATCAATTTGTACCTACAAACACTGAAAGAGAGATTAGTTCCAAGAAAAACATTTAATAAATAGTGTAATAGAGGGGTTAGAGTTAACAAATAAACATGTTTTAATTTTCATGAACGTCAACTGGAAGGTGCAAAACTTTCCGACAATGAGTGGATTAAGAAATGTCGAGTGTGCCAGGAGAAACCCCCAGTGGAGCATGCTACCCTTTATCATGTGTTATTAATTCTAGATTGGAGTGCTCCATTGGTAGAATTTATGAGATCGGGAACATTACCCAAAGAGGCTAGTCTAGAAAGAAGACAAAGCATGGAGCAAGAGGCCAAGGACTATGCCTTAGTTGGAGACCACTTATATCGAAGAGGCAAAGATGGTTACTTAAGATTGTGTGTTCATGAATCAAACTATTAGAAAGTCTTAGAAACGGCACACAATGCTATTGCAGGTGGACACTTTGGTCCTGACCGAGTAATTAAGACCATTCTATTTTCAGGACTTTGGTGGCCAACTCTTCATATGGATGCACATACCTATGTGAAGAAATGTGACACATGCCAACATGCACAATATCCTATCAGGAAAGACGAGATGCCTTTGAGACCAAAGATGGGAGGGTGTGCATTCTCGAGGTGGGGCATAGACTTCATAGGTCCTATTAACCCCCCAGCTAGAAAATCCCATGTAGAGTACATTATTGTAGCCACAGATTACCTTACCAAGTGGGTAGAAGTGAAAGCCACAACAAAGAATGATGCTCAGACTATGGGTAAGTTCTTATTTGAGAATGTGTTCACTAGATATGGATTACCGATAGAGTTAGTAAGTGATAAAGGTACACACTCCTTGAATGAAGTCGTTGAAAATCTTCTTCAAGAATTCTTGATGATACATAAGAAGTCTTCCCCCTATCATCCCCAAGCTAACAGACAAGCTGAGAGCACAAACAAGATCCTATGTAATGTCTTGACTAAACTGGTAAATAATAAATGCTCTGATTGGGATAAACAGCTTCATCATGTTGTTTGGGCTTATCCAGTTGCCTATAAAATGGTACTCAATGCCACTCCATTTCATATGGTCTTCGGACAAAATGCAGTGCTACCATTAGATTTCCTAATCCCTGCTTTAAAAGTAGCACAAGAGCACAAGTGGAATGGACATGAATTGTTATCTAGGATCTTTGATTTAGAACGCTTAGGTGAGACGCGGCTACGAGCGGCACCAGACATCTATGCTGCAAAGAAAAGGCAAAAGGCTTACTTTGATGCACATATCAAAGATAAAGGATTGAAAGAAGGAGATCTAGTGCTGGTTTATACACTAAAGCAGCATGCACGTAAATTGGAAAAAAGAGGATATGGACCCATGATCATTAATAGAATTTCCACTAGTGGTGCAGTTCAATTGGCCACTCTAGAGGGTGACATCTTGCCAAGCTATATTAGTGGATGTCGAGTCAAGCTATATCAAGAACCTCTTACAGAGGATATGCTAACGAGACTCAACACTGCTAAGAAGCGGAAAGAAAAAGAGTTGAGGGCTAGAGAAGAAGCACAAGCCGAGGCGAGAGAGCGTATTAGATGAAATAAGTTAAGGTGATTAGGCCTAGATGTCAACCCGAAAGCCCCAAAATATCACATGGACATGTGCCAAAAATCGGGCATAATTACTTCTCGAATAATTGATCGACGTCCCCTTGTGACCTTAGAGGTAGGACATAGAGAGAATGTAAGGACTGTGAGAGCATTGATTGACTCAGGTGCAGCAACTAGTGTAGTTAGACTTTCATACTGCCAAGACTTGCAGTTAAACATCAATCCCATAGAAGCCTATCTCATAGGATTGGGAGGTGTGGAAACCCATTGTTTGGGCGAGATAGAACTTCCCATCTATCTTCATGATGTTCCAATGAGAGTCAAAATGCTAGTGTGTCAAGATGAGGACCTTACTGAACCACTTGTCTTGGGACAAGATTGGATTTATGACCATGCAATCAACTTGAACCTAAGAAGTCAACTTCTTCAAGTTTGGGTACAGGAACAATGCATTACTTTAGAATTAGAGAATTGCATGCTCACAAATCCAGATGCCACACATTCTCTTAGTTCTGCTAGGACTAATCTTAGCAAAAAAGATGTATGCTCTATGTTCCAGAAGAGCTCAAAGGCCAACGGACTCCTCCTCTTGTGCAAAGACCACTGTTGTCACAACAACTCACACAAAACAGAAAGCGAAACAGTACATGGCAACTATTATATCAAATAGACAACGAGATTTCAAGAAGAAATTAGTGTCGGGCATGAAGCAAATATGGGTACGAAAAGGAGAGCAACCACTAGCTTTGCCACCACAATTCCCATCCAGGCAAGCCAACAAGGCCAGAAGACGAACGAAGAAACTCGACCAAGCTCAACCACAAGGTATCCAACAAGTTTGGGTGCCTAAGAAATTAGTTGCAGCTCAACAAGGACAGTTACAAATATGGGTACCCAAGAAGCTCTTACATACACAACAACCTATGCTCTCCCACGTGAGAAAAGTCTCAACAAAGAAGCCGAGGCGAGGCAAGGATCAGAACCCAACACCAAAACCAAAAGTAGACCAACTCACCTCTTCAACAAGAGTTAGAAGACCAACAACAATGGTATGGGTATGGAATCCAAAAGCACCAGTAGCATCCACAAAACCAAAGAACCAACCACGTGGGATACAGATCTTATGCAACCACTTAAAGGTGAAGAAATCAAAAGTGACCCGTACGCAGCCACTCACAATTCTAAAATGGATCCCTATAAGGTGGAAAGATCACTTGTCATTCAGGGATCCAATGGATACCTCCAACATAGGCTATCTCAATGTCCACAAGAAACATTGACAGCCTCGACGAGCGACAACCATGTGCTCCTTGCAGAACCCAGTCTTTTGCACCATTCAAGTCATGCATTTCTAAAGTATGCATTAACATAGGGCCACATTACACTGTCGTGCATAGACACATTTGAGAGTCCCAGGCACAAGAACACATTGACATATGTCAAGTATTTTTATTGATTCTAACATATTTCTTCTTGTTTTGTGACATTGCTCTTTGAAAAAAAAAGGGGGGGGGGGGGGGGGGGGGGAGAAGAAGAGAGCTTGTTTCCAAGTTTGGCTCATGGAACATGAATGAGTCATGTGTAGCTACAGGAGGAACTGTTGACGAGTGGACATTTATCGGTTTTGATAGAAGTGTGTCTCAGCTAGAGATGATATTATTGTTGTCTTATATGGTAGATGTCAAGCACTTGGCATGAACATGGCATCCACAACTATTGTTTCCCCTTACCATGGTAGGAGGGAAGAGCTTGAAGGTTTGCAACTTGAGGGATGCTTAACTACTGTATGTACGAGAGCATCCAAGGAGATATTGGCAAGGGATAGTTTGGTACCCTGAAAATCCTTGTCTGTATACTAGGTGAGAAGACTCCTGCTTATGGTGAGCTAAAGAGAATATGTGAAAATAAGCTTGGAGTAGTTACCCAATGTTGTTTGTCAAGGAATATAAAGAAATTCAATTCTCAGTGTTTGGCAAATGTTGCTTTGAAAAGAGGAGACAGGACCAGGCACTCAAAAAAATTTCATCAGTGGACCACCAACACGGACATTCATCGACAATGTTCCATCACAAATGCCAGGTGTACAACATGAAGAGATAAACATCGATCGACCCTTCACCATGGTAAGTATCTTTACTTTGGCAACACCATAATCATGATAGATTAGGAAACCTCTTCATCGGCATACCCTTGAGCACTTAGCTCAAGGCCCCCAATTTTTGCACCATACTTCTTCCAATGCATTTTCCAAGTAAGCATGCATAGGGCTACATTACAAGGCCGTGCACAAGGCACATATTTTCCTCAACCCATGCACAAACACACTTACCCATCATTCATTATGGGTTATGAGTACTTGGCATGACTATTATGAACATCATCTTTGGAAGATCTAGAGGTCATCAATGGAGACTCAAAATGACACAGTCATGCTGGAATCGAAGGAAGAATCACATATCAAGGGGCTACAACTTGCAAAGGCTCGCAATGACAAATGAAGAATCGGACAACCAACCCTGCCACATTTGGAAGATAGACAGCTCTGGTTCCTACCGAATGGACACTACCTCTCAAAGCACTACCTGGAACAACCATACAACAAGGGTGTGTCAGGGATGACAGAATCGAGAGGGGGGGAGTGTTGAAACTCAAGGTCAAGGAAAAGTGTAATAAGTGCATCAGAGAAGTGGACACACAAGAAGAAGGAGCACATAGGGAGCTCCAAGAAGTGTATGTCAAATTTTCAGAAGAAATCCCTATAAAATAGTGATACTAGAAACCATTGTAAATATCATTTCACCCTTTTGTAGCTCCATTTTGTGCAAGACGAGGAGTCCTCCAGCTCGAGGAGCATTAGACGTATCATCCTACCAATTTTCATAATTTTTTAGACTCCATTTGAGCATTCAAATAATCCCTAGAACCTAATTTTTAACTAGGCCAGATACTAGGTCTAGACAAGGCCAAAACTAGTCCCAAAACTATAAAAAGAGCTAGAGAGCTCATTTTTGAGGTTAGCTTGTTAGAGAATAGAGCTTTTGTAAAAGAACTCTTGTAATAGAAGCTTTCCATTGTTCCTCTCTTTGCTCTTACCATGTGCACGTGTGTGTGTATGTGTGTGCATGCTTGTGTGCTTTCACTCACGCACTTCTACCTTCACTCGCTCATGGTCTTCATACCAGTCCTCATGTCTCCGTGGATTGACAAGTAAAGGAGGTGGTGCTTATGCTTGAGCTACAAAGAATTCATAGCGCGATATGGAGAAAAGGATACACCAGAAGGATTGTGGCAACAATTTCTCTCACTAAGGCAAGTAACACTTGAAGACTTTTCAGATTATGAGTCCAAGTTTCAATTTGTGTGGAATAATTGGGAAACTAGCCTAGGGACAAACGAAGTAGCTCCACAGTTTTTGGAAAGGGATAGATTTATCTCACGACTCTTCCTTTCTCTGAAACAAAAGGTGGAGTCACAATTTCCAAGGACATTTGAAGAATCATTAAAGATAGCAAGAGTGAAGTGTAGAAAATTAAAGTTTCAGTTTTCAAAGGTTGAAAAAGTAGAACATATGGATGCTACCCCCATTGTACCAACTACATAGGTAGAGAATGGAGAAGCTTCACAGCAAGATATCTTACAGAAGCTCACATAATAGCTGGAACATTGACACTCAACTTGGTAAGGAGTCAGCAAGATAGACCACAAAGGGAACAAAATTGGGGACAATGATGACAAGCACAAGAGTTTATATGCTACAATTGCAAAGAATGTGGTCATGGTATGTACAATTGTCCTCACGCTCATAGGAACCCAAATGATATGTATCCTATTAGGAGGCCACCGCAATACATGCAGGAGCAACAACAACTGCAAGCAAATATTCCACCTATCCCAATAGCTCAAGCTGACCAAAGGAAAGTGAATGTTTTGGAGCTGAATGAGGAACAAGAGACCATGGATATAATGCCAATCAAGAGGAAAAGGGTGCAAGACAGAGACCGATCTCAAGACGAAGATTCCAACATGGGTACACAAACAAAGAAAGGAAGAGTTGCAGAAGGTGAAGCTAGTAAAAGAAAGAGAAGTCCAAGGAGGAAGATTACGATGGAAGACTTTCCTCTAGGTAAGGGTATCGAACCTTATGACCTGATTGAGGATATATCCACACAGAAACCAAATATCACTTAGCCATAATTACTCCAATTATCTTCAAAAACTAGGAGGGAATGGTCCAAGCTAGTGAGCACTAGGAGGAGTAAAAATAAGGAAATTAACCTTATAACACCCAATGCATCTGACGATGTGGTACCCACAATGGATGCACATGTAAAAGGAAAAAGGCTTTCCAATGTGTACGTGGATGGCGGAGCACAAATGTGTGTGATGATAGAAAAAACAATGCATAGGTTAGGCATGGATGTGACAAGACCATCTGCATACCAAGATAAAATGGCAAATAATAGTGTTGTTAAATGTGTTAGTGTAATTGAAAATTTAAGAGTTATAGTATGTGATATAGAGGTTTCCTTGGATATATATGCAATTGCAACCAAAGGGAAGGGCTACCCCATCATATTAGGACGTCCATGGTTAATCGCAGTAAGAGCAGATCAAAAATGGGGTTCTGGCCTTCTAGTTCTCAAACCAAATGATAGAACAAAGTCACTTACCTATGATTTGAAGGACCAGAAGAAGGAAGATCATAGGTATGAAACAACAGTAGATGAAGAGAGTTCTTGTTATGATAGTGATTCTAGCAGTGAGAAATCGACAACCGAAAATGATTCATCAACACTCAAAGTCATGGGTGTGATCTTTCAAGGAAAGGAAGATGGAGGCAAAGAGGATGATCTACAACAACCACAAAGCGAGGACTCCATGCCTGAAGCCGATCTCCAAAAGATGCTACCAAAAGATCTCACGTCAGAGAAAAGGACCATGTAAATCAACATGCTCAAAAGCTACCCCAAATTGTTCACTAAAGATTATAATGAGATACAAGGTGTAACTGTCATTCAACCTCATATCGAAATCATGCTAAAATCAAAGCCAATGGCAAAAAAGCTTAGAAGGACCAGAATACTTCAACAAGAGGCTCTGCTAAATGAGGTAAATAGACTCATAAAGGCTAGTATCATTTACCCTGTATCAAATTCAGAACGGGTGTCTCCAGTAGTAGTTACCCCAAAGAAGAACGGCAAATGGAGGGTGTGTGTAGACTATAAACCCTTAAATGCACCAACAAAGAGAGATAATTTTCCACTATCTTTCCAAGATGAAATTATAAATGAAGTGGCAGGTCATGAAAGGTACACTATATGTGATGGATACTCAGGTGTTCAGGTTGTAGCAAGGAATGACCAAGAACCCTCACCACCTTGCATGGAAGCAAGAAGGAAAGCTCAAGAGTGAATCTCCTCTCATCCACCCCAACCTCCCACATGTTCAAGCCATTGGCAACAGCCCCATGCTTTGCCACATGCTTGCAAATAAGGAGAATAGGGAGTCGAGTATCGTTGTCCATGAGGAAAATACAAGCAAATACAATTATCCTACTCAAGCAAAGGAGAGACATGCATAGGCACACACACACACACCACTCTCACACACTCACAAAGACAACAATACATGTAAATGTAACAAGTCTTGGAGTAAATGAGAGCTTCTTCCATTGATAAATGACCTTACATGAGTGCACGTCGACCAAAAGCTCCCTTCTTTACAAAAATGAGCTTATATTTATAGGCTAAGCTCTATTCCCCATGTGCTTCTTTGAAAAGTCAAAAAGGTGATTCTCTCTCTAATTGTCATATCTTCTAGGATATTCTAAGATCAAAATGGTAACAACCAAATCCCAATGAAGGGCATGCGTAGGTTTTTCATGTGGGGAATCTTCTAGAAGAGCCACAAAGGTGAGAGCTTCTCAAGTCTAATATCCTATAGTATGAGGAAATATTAAAAAGTGCTTTTAGGAGAGTGTTCACATGTGACCCTCAAATATATACAAAAAGGTTATTTCTCATGGTCTAGGGAGGGTTCTTATGCACCATAGAGGGTGTGTGCATACCCTACAACCCAACACTCTCCCCCCCTAGACTTTTTCATCTTTGACAAAGCTAAGGGAAGAGGATCATACATAACCAAATTGTTCCAAGTTGGAGTCAAGTCTGGAAACTCTTCAGATCTTCAGAATTCTGCAATTCTTTAGTCTGCAAAGCTTCAGTCAAGAGTCTTCAATCTTTACTTCAATCTGCAAATCTTCAAAGCTAGGCGACACAATCCCCTTGGGAGGCAGTCAGCCCAGCATTCCTCCCACTATGTAGTCTTTTGTAAGGTTGGAAATGCCTTCTCCAAAAGCTCCAAAACCTGAAATGACATACAAAAGAGCAAGTAGATTGCATCTCATAATGAGATAAACATGTATTTCAAATTTAGTTTCCACTTCAGGGGCATCCTCTTATGCAAGACTTTCTTCTAGAGAGAAGTCCAAAAAATCTGATTGTTCTTGCAATCCAAGAATTATAGATAAAGAGCAAGGAACATCATAAGAACCCATATGTCCCTTATATATTTGATGTCATATTGTCATCCTAAATATGCTACCCCCAAGCGAGTGTGAGACATTGTATTGCATTGCATGAGATGAATATGGTTTCATGATTACTTTATGGTCCTGCCATATGCTCATATCAGCAAGCTTGCTAAAAGATAAGACAATGGTGCAACATTATGACTCTTATCATTCTTCAAGTATTTATGAAATGTAAACAGTTTTATCCAAAGTTGTTCATGTTAAGCACAATAGCAAGTCATCTATAGGAGGTGAGAAGGATTAGTGCTTAAGTTCTGAGTGTGTTGGACTGCAATGCATTATGAGAAGAAGCCTTAATTGAGCTTTGTAAAACCAAAGAGTTACTTCTCTGGCAAAAATCAATCACTCAGACTTCAGATTCTGTCTAAAATATTGGTCAGGCAGCTTGTCAAGAAAAAGGCCATCAACCCCTTGACACACACAGCATAATGGCATCTGATAGTCATCCGAGAATCCACAAATTTGTTTTATGCATAGCTAGGTGACAATCATACGAAAAGTTAGATTGTAGGGAAAAGGGATTCAATCACCAAGTAGGGTGGCTACACAATCCTAACCAAGTCGTACCTCTCCGCTGCACATCTGCCAAACATGTTCACATTAAAAGATATGCAAGATGAACCTAGATAGCTTCCAGAAATTTTGTCAACTTCTTTTATGAAAATATAACGCAAATGACAGGAATCTTCGAACTGAGATCCCAAATGGTGTGAACACTTCAGCTTTGGAATAACATGTGCAGCCACGTGAGTCAACATTTTGGAGTCTAAATAGAACATTTATTATATGGGCATAGACAATAATCAGCAATAGAGTCCCTTGAGAAGGCAAATTTAGAACCCACCAAAAATTTTCAATGTCCGAAGCTCATTTAGTGTGGGTGCATGTCTTCATCCTTGATCCTGCAAGATCCATATCAATGAGTCATTTTGTAGTGTGGCAGCAATATAACCTGATACCTAGGAGAACAATCACAATTACTTTGGGCACTTTTAGGCATGGCAAATCATCCTTAAGGTCAGAAAAACACCAAAGTGGGAGCACTTTATAGATGCTCTAGACTTAGTTTCCCTAGAGTCATCAAAAAACCTAAGAGATTAGTCCATACCTCAGATGTGCAACGGACTTCTTTTACTTCTGTTACTTGGTTTCATCAGTTCCCACATTTCTACAATTAATTAGAGTTATTGCACACCTTCCCAAGCATACCCTACTTCCTAGTCGCATGTCTGTTGGATGATGCACCACAAGTGCAAGGATGCATTTGATGCCTTCTTAGAGAGAGCATCAATATGAGCTATTTTATGCAATATTTCCATGCAAGAACCAATGGAAACACATTATTTTCACAATAAACGTGAAGCTCCCAACATCCTTCTCTTAATATTCCGAGTTATCACCATCATGTGGATCTTAGACACAATACTACAAGAGGTAGACACCAAGATGCCACCTCACCAAGATCATCACTTTTTCCATGAAAAGTAGTGCTTGAGTAGTGCAGGTAATGGAATAGATCATCCCATAGTGAAATAAGAAAATCTAACCAATGGGAGCACGAAGTCTGTAAAACTCAATTCACTTTTCTCAGACATGCAAAGAAAATATCCTTATCTTCCCACAGAAAATGCCAATGTTCTTTCTGAAAAAGTGTATAATAGAATTATCATGAGAATGCAAAAATTCATTGATCTTCATACCAAAGCCTTGATTGCATGAGACGTTGCAAGAATTTCAAGAGTGCGTAAAAGAATCAATGTAATCATTGTGGATGCACCCAAAAATTTTAGACATCAACTGAAACATATGGGAGGCCACAACAGAATTAAGAGTAAGCAGAGGGTAGCATCCACGAACTCCAAGACGTGTAAGTTTGCAACATACATGAAAAAATTCTTCCAAGAAGATGATAAATCATCCCTGCAAGACATGACTTTCAAAGAACCATTGATCACTTTCATGACTATATGGGTAAGTAGTACAGACACAGTGAATTCAAGAACCACAATGAAATCCACAATGTAGTAAGATCATAAGATTTATTAGAAAAGGCAAGAAGATGGAGCATTGACAGAGTCCCTCATGAATGTTATAGATGTCTCGATTTGGAAGTCTGCTAGACTGTATCACACTAAGAAGTCTGCATATGATAGAGAGTTAAGACAACAACCTTCTCTTAGTTAATTCATAAAAAATGCTGAAACAAAAAGATGGCATTTCAATCTTCTTTTGTCCTTTTAGAACCCTACTGAATCAAGAACATGCTAAAATCATATCCACCACGTAGCTAAACTCACACATCCAGCATGCCTTGGCAATCTCCTATTAGATATACAAGCAATAGTCATGGTTATACTTCTCACGCCTGTGAATGATGCTGGGACAGAAGTGATAACCTTATGAATACATTGAATTTCTATGTTGAGAACATCATGCAGAGAGAAACAAAAGACATTGTTCATCAAATGTTTTGCAATTTCATCAGCACCATCATCTATAGGTAAGTCGACATATGGCATATTATAGATAGAATTGCATCATAATGAGTTAATACATCGAGAAAGAATAATCTGTGTCAAGCATTTTCATACCACATTCAGAACCAATGCTACAAAACTTTACTGACCCAAACCCATGATTCATTAGAGATCGGTTGATTCTGAAGCACCACTATTGGTCAAGCCAACGGATGTATATCCCTAAGCACAAAACACAATGCAGTGGTAGCAATCAAGCAGATTTCACCTTCGAGACACGTCAAGCAGGTAAGGCAATGGAAAGCCCCGAAAAAAAGAACTTTGGAGGAGGATATTAGAGCATCAGAGAAACTAAGAGCAAAGGGATGGGCCTCGGAGAGGAACTCAAGAGATTTTATCATGATCATCATAGTGGGCATCTACCCCTGTGTGACCTTCTAACCATCACGAGAGGTTGTCATTACCTAAGATGCATAAGGTATGTGGATTCCAACCCCCCAAATTGATGGAGAGTGTTAATCTCCAAAAGAACAAGTTAACCTTGAATTTAGATCACCTCTATATCAAGATCAACTTTAGACTCCACCTAATTTAGAGAATCTTCACCAAGTTATCAGAAAATTAATTATTCTGAAAATTTCAGTTTCTTCAGAAAAGTCTGCTGCAGATTAGTCACTCATTGACTAATCAATCCTGTAAAGTTTTTGATAAAACTTTGCACAACACTTCACCTTAAGGTTGCGCAACTTTGCCAAGTTAAATCTCTCAAAAAAATTAAGTACACACTGAGAAATGTGTGAAACACTTTACCTATGTCTGAAAGTGCTTCTCTGCAATGGCGACTTTGACACCTGCAACTTCTTAGCACTGGTTCTCCCAAAGTAAATCCCGTTTGATCAAGATCTTTTAGCCATAGATAGCTTACCTTCCAACTTAGATTTTAAGCCCTCATTTGTGTAAAACTTTACACTGTAGACTGAGCAATGATCATTTCATTGAAGATGAAATGTGCGCCAGATTTCTCGACTGTTAGAACATTCTTACATATGAATGTTCCTAATCAAAATTCTCACAGTCTGATTACAATTAACCTCTCAAATTCTAGCCATAGATGGATTAGCTATAGACTTAGATACGTGCAAAAGGATTCTTCAAAAGATTAAACACAGAGGGAGCAGACAGTAAAATATCGGACGCAAAATTTTTCTATTTCTCAGAAAACTTACATCTGAGTGAGGATGAACAATTCATTCACTCTTCATGTGTCTAATGACACTAATTTCTATCTCACTATTCTCTCATCTTCTTCTCTCACTTTGCCCGACATTTTCCAACATATTTATAGATGAATATATACAAGTGTATGACTAGACAAAGGTATAAGTCAGCTAATATACATATGTGTACATATCTTTGGATTTTCTGAATATGCCCTTCCTTCAACCATCTGAATTTGTTCTTTCCTTGACTCCTTGACTTCATCTCTCCATAATCCTTCAATTGATGATTGTCATGCACCAACAGCTCCCCCTCAATCATTAATTGAGGTTCTTCTCTATCTTCTTGATTCCTGCCATATCCTTGAATCTTTGTAGTTTTGGTCCATCTAGACTTTTAGTCATCATATCTGCAACTTGATCTTTTGTGGGAGTGTGTATGACTTCAATCTCTTTCTCAATGACCTTCTCTCTCAGAAAATGATACTGTATTTCAATATGCTTAGTTCTAGCATAAAATACAGGATTAGCTGCCAAGTATAATGAACTCATATTGTCTCCACAAATAATAGGAGTACTCTGAATCACATCAAAAACTTTCAAAAGTGTCTTTAGCCATATTACCTCTTTTGCAGCTTCCACCATACCTTTATATTCTGCTTCTGTAGATGACAAAGCAACTGTATGTTGCTTCTTGGAACACCATGAAATCAATTTGTCTCCTACATAGCACAAGTATCCATGTGTTGATCTTCTATCATCCACATTACCTGCCCAATCTGCATCACTATATATCTTGATTCTTGTATCTGAAGTAAACCCATAGTACAACCCTTCTTTGAGTGTACCCTTGATGTACCTAAGTACTCTTTGTCCTGCAATCCAATGTTCCTTTCTAGGACAATGCATGAATTGTGAAAGCACACCAACTGCATATGACAAGTCAGGCCTTGTCAATGTAGCATAAATCAAGCTACCAACCAAACTTTGATAGAGTTTCATATCTCTGAACTCTTCTCCTCCAAACCTAGACAATTTATGGTTCACTTCCAAAGGTGTAGGTGCAACCCTGCAATCTTCCATTTTAAATTTGGTTAGCAAATTTTTAAGATACCTTTCTTGGGTCACATATACTCCATGTTGAGTATAAGAGATCTCCATTCCCAAGAAGAATGATAGGTTCCCCAAATCACTAATTTTGAACTCTTTCTCCATCTGCTTTTTGATCATTTGTATCCCCTTATCATCTGTTCCTGTAAGTATTATGTCATCAACATAAATACACACATAAATAAACCCATCTTCACTTGCTTTGACTAGCAAGCTACTATCTGCCTTTGATGCTTGAAATCCAAGATCATTCAAGAATTTTACAAGCCTATAATTCCAAGCCCTTGGGGCTTGCTTCAACCCATACAAAGCTCTCTTGAGCTTACACACATAATTTGGACTCACTTGATCTTTGAATCCATCTGGTTGCTCCATGTAGACTTCATCTGAAATGTAACCATTCAAGAAAGCATTTTTAACATCTAATTGAGACAACTTCCAACCTTTACAAGCAGCAATTGCAATGAGTGTCCTGATGGTTGTCATCTTTGCCACAGGACTATAAGTCTCATCATAGTCCACTCCATATGTCTGTGCATACCCTTTCACAACAAGTCTAGCTTTGTACCTAGACACACTTCCATCTGCAAATCTTTTAGTCTTGTAAACCCACTTACATCCAATGATCTTCTGACTATTAGGTTTAGGAACCAAATCCCATGTTTGATTCTCTATCAATGCATCATACTCCTCTTGCATAGCATCTTCCCAATTCTTCTTCCCTTTGGCTTCTTCATATGTAGAAGGGTCTTCATCTGCTTTTACCAAATAAGCATAATCTTTAGTAGTCAAGAATGAAGTGTCATAGCTATACCTTGTAGGTTGCCATTTGTGCCTAGATGATCTCCTAACTTCTGCACTTCTTGAGGTCTCTGGTTCATCACATTCTGGATCAAACCTTGGCCTCTCTTCAACTTCAATCTGCACTTCATTACTCTCACTTTCATCAAGTAATTGAACCTTTGCTTTACCTTTTCTTTGTTCCACTACTTCTTCATCATCTGCATGTACATTATATTTACCTGCATACCAAGTACCTTGCTCATCAAATGTAACATCCTTGGATACAATAAATTGCTTTGTGGATGGACTCCACAACCTGTATCCCATTTGCTTATCATCATAACCAATGAATACATACTTCTCTGCCTTAGGCTCCAACTTATGCCTCAATTGAGATGGCACATATGCATATGCCAGGCATCCAAATATTCTGCAATGATCCAAGGTAGGTTTCTTACCCCACCAAGCTTCATATGGTGTCATACCCTGCAAAGCTTTACAAGGCAATCTAT
The DNA here is from genome assembly GCA_020310875.1 of Ceratopteris richardii. Classification (NCBI taxonomy): domain Eukaryota; kingdom Viridiplantae; phylum Streptophyta; class Polypodiopsida; order Polypodiales; family Pteridaceae; genus Ceratopteris; species Ceratopteris richardii. The sequence goes on along the minus strand of CM035428.1, from coordinate 161,408,178 downwards.
TAACCAAATATGTAGCTGTATTAACAGCCTCAGCCCACAAATAATTTGGGCAATTCTTCTCTTTCATCATGGACCTTGCAAACTCAACAAGAGTCCTATTTCTTCTTTCTGCTACCCCATTTTGTTGAGGAGAGTATCTGCAAGTAACTTCTCTCTTTATACCTGCATTCCACAAATAATCATTGAACTCATTTGAAAAATACTCTCCCCCTCCATCTGACCTTAGTCTCTTCAATTTTTGACATGTAATCCTTTCTGCATATGCATGATAGTGTTTAAATGTATTAAACACTTCTGACTTTTCCTTAATCACATAAATTGTGATCCACCTGGTAGCATCATCAACATATATGACATAATATCTTGAACCATTTATACTAAAGTCCTTTGAAGGACCCCACACATCTGTATGCACCAATTCAAGTCTTTCTGAATACATAAATCCATGCTTGGAATAGGATTGCTTATGAGCCTTACCTAATTGACATGCCTCACATCTGTATGTCATGTGTTGACCTGCAATGTTAGGCATTCCAAGCACTGAATCATTGTTAATCATTTCTTTGATACCTCTTTCATTAAAGTGTCCAAGTCTTTTGTGCCAAAGATCCAATTCTGACACCTTCTGCTCTCCATATGTGAACATAGCATGTCCAACATTTCCTTGTACCTTCAATGTGAAAAGCCTTCCTTCTTTCTTTCCTGCAATAATTTGTTTATACCCTTGACTAGGGTCTTCTACATAAACTCCATCATTGGTAAACCTTACCTCATAACCTTTTTCCACAATTTGACCTACACTGATCAAATTCTTTGGAATTGTGGGAACATAAAGTACCTTACTCAGAAGAGTGCTCCCATCCTTAGCCTTGACTGAACCAATTGACTTTACCTTATGCTTTGTATTATCACCTGTCTGAACTGTATGATTAATTGCATTATGATCTAGGTCAGTCATCAAAGCAATATTTCCACTCAAATGATTACTACATCCTGAATCAATATAAAACACTCTCATATCCTCATGTGAAGTTTCACATGTATTCATAATGAGAGTCGAGTCCTCCTTTTGATCTGATGCATAGTTGTAGTAGGTGTTATTATAGGATTGACTTTGGAAGTTTCTTCCACCACTTCTTCCAAAAGAATTCCTACCACCTCTACCTCTGAAATTTCCTCTCTGAAAATCTACCTCCTCTTGCTCTTTGATTAAAGTTCTGATAATTACCATTGTTTTGATTATTGTGTCAACAATCATGAGATAGATGATTGGTCTTACCACATATCCAACAAGCTCTTGCATTATCTTTGTTGTTTCTGCCTCTTCCTCTACTTCTGCCATTTCCTCTTCCTCTTATGAAGTTTGCTTGGTTTGATGTACCTTCTTCTTCACCTGATTGTTGCTTTCCTTTGTTGGCTTTCTTCTTGTCTTTAGAATACATTGCATGACCTGCACTCTTATCAACATCTCCTTTGATATCATTCTCAAAAGTTAGCATATGACCTAACAATTGATTCAAATCAGGAGTAAAGTGATCTAATGAAAGTTCTGTAGATAAAATGAAAGGCTTCCATTTCTCATCTGCTCTTAGTCCTGTGAGTATTTGTCTTACCAATTTGTCTTCTTCAATATCTTCATCAACTGCACCTAAAGAATCTGCAATGTCCTTCATCTTTGTCACATAATCAGAAATTGATTGTGAGGCCTTCTTCTTGAAGGTAGTAAACTCTGCCCATAGTGAAGCCTTCCTTGATTTGGTTGTATTTTGGAAATGCTCTTCCAAAGCATTCCAAATATCACAAGCACTTTCAAGTCCTCTAATGTGAGGAAGCAAATAGTCATTGACTGCCATGTAGATTATGCTTCTTGCTTGAGCATCCTTCTTCATCCAATTCTTCAAATCTGCAAGCTCCTCCCTAGTTGGAACACTAGGATCTCTGAATTCTGGCTTTTCTTCATCTCCTGTGATGTATCCTATCAGATCTTTGCTCATAAGGTGAGCTTCCATCCTCATAGACCATGCAGGATAGTTCTCTCTATCCAATTTTTCAATTTGGAGACTATCTCCCATCTTTACTTCACCTGTAGCTTCAAATCTTTAACCTTTACAGATAATAAATGTACCTTTACTTCGAATGTTGCTCCTTCTGATCCTTTTGATGCTCTTTGTATGTCTTCCTTTGATCTTTCTTCAACCTTTACCCTTCTGCACCTTCAAAATGTAAAGTTTTGTATTTCTGCAATGGTCGGAGTCTTCTTCACTTCAATTTTGACACAACCTGCTCTGATACCACTGATGGAGAGTGTTAATCTCCAAAAGAACAAGTTAACCTTGAATTTTGATCACCTCTATATCAAGATCAACTTTAGACTCCACCTAATTTAGAGAATCTTCACCAAGTTATCAGAAAATTAATTATTCTGAAAATTTCAGTTTCTTCAGAAAAGTCTGCTGCAGATTAGTCACTCATTGACTAATCAATCCTGTAAAGTTTTTGATAAAACTTTGCACAACACTTTGCCTTAAGGTTGCGCAACTTTGCCAAGTTAAATCTCTCAAAAAAATTAAGTACACACTGAGAAATGTGTGAAACACTTTACCTATGTCTGAAAGTGCTTCTCTGCAATGGCGACTTTGACACCTGCAACTTCTTAGCACTGGTTCTCCCAAAGTAAATCCCGTTTGATCAAGATCTTTTAGCCATAGATAGCTTACCTTCCAACTTAGATTTTAAGCCCTCATTTGTGTAAAACTTTACACTGTAGACTGAGCAATGATCATTTCATTGAAGATGAAATGTGCGCCAGATTTCTCGACTGTTAGAACATTCTTACATATGAATGTTCCTAATCAAAATTCTCACAGTCTGATTACAATTAACCTCTCAAATTCTAGCCATAGATGGATTAGCTATAGACTTAGATACGTGCAAAAGGATTCTTCAAAAGATTAAACACAGAGGGAGCAGACAGTAAAATATCGGACTCAAAATTTTTCTATTTCTCAGAAAACTTACATCTGAGTGAGGATGAACAATTCATTCACTCTTCATGTGTCTAATGACACTAATTTCTATCTCACTATTCTCTCATCTTCTTCTCTCACTTTGCCCGACATTTTCCAACATATTTATAGATGAATATATACAAGTGTATGACTAGACAAAGGTATAAGTCAGCTAATATACATATGTGTACATATCTTTGGATTTTCTGAATATGCCCTTCCTTCAACCATCTGAATTTGTTCTTTCCTTGACTCCTTGACTTCATCTCTCCATAATCCTTCAATTGATGATTGTCATGCACCAACACAAATGGGGTAGTCATCCAATCCAAGCACCTTGCTATGGATTGACCCGTTCATCCTGAGCCTACCATGATTAGAATATGAAAGATTAGGGTTAGCCATACCGTCAGAGTTTACAGAAATGAAAATATGAGCTCCAGTCAAGACCAAAAACTCCGAAATTTCCCGGATTAGAACAAAATCTACGTTGACAGAAGTGGAGTAATACAAACCGAGAATGTTCACTTATGATCGAGATTGAATGCACAAGACGAAGGGGTCCTGCAATCTGTCCTTTCATCATTGAAATACCATACCGATATGGATATTAAAGACAATATTGAAGTGTGCGGTAATCCTTTATAAATCTTCAAAGTGCAAGAAGCACTTCGAGGTTCAAATGTGACATTAGCCATTCATGACCCAAATATGCGCTCTTATCAACATCCCTTCAGGCTTCAACCCATGATGACATGCAATAGTCCAAGAGTTCGTTTGTTGAATCATTGTGCATTTTAGTAGTCAGAGAGTCACCTGAAGGTAGTCCTCCATATCCCGTTGAGAGCAGAAGACTCTAATTGCAAAGAAATATCCGATCTCGAATTCGAGCAATGAGAGTTGATGATGAGGGTTGTAGGAGTCGGAGAATGAACTCCAAGGTTGTGAAGAGGTAAGGGTGAAGCATCAGGTGAACACAACTCAGGTGCTTTAGTCTTGAGGCAAGCTCCATAGAACTCAACCCGGAGAGCAAAGTACACTACAAGAAAAAGGGGGGCGTAGCAAGGCCCCCGAATTGGAAAAAAAACGGGAACCGTCGCTTATGCGACGAGGCCGTCGCCTAAGCGACGGTAAAAATTTTGATTTTTTTTTCCCGACCTTCGTCGCATAAGTGATGCTAGCATCGCTTATGTGACGCTAATTAAAGAGCGTCGCTAATTTCGTCGCTGCCTAGCGACGGTGTGAGCGACGTTGGCAAACTGCAGAGCGTCGCATATGCGACGCTCTGGAATGTAAAAAAAAAAAATTGATTTCTCCCGGCACATTTGTGCCGGGACTTGGACGCGAGCAAGAAGAGACCGAGAGAGAGAGAGAGAGAGTGAGAGAGAGAGAGCGCGCAAGAGAGAGAGAGGGCCGCACAAACTAACAACAAGTAGGTATGCGCACACACACACACACACACTTACACACACATACATATGTACACACATACATATACACACATAGACACACACACACATACACATAGACACACACACACATACACACAAATACACACACATACACAAATAAGGTTGCATACACACATGCACACATAATGCATACACATGAACACACATATACACATACATATACACACACATACACACACACATACACACACACATACACACACATACACACACACATACACACACACACATACACACATAAACACACATATATGCATACACACACACATAGAGAGAGACATGCACACACATACACATACATGCATACATAATGCATATGCATATGCGTACATCCATACATACTTACATGCATACACACACATATGCATACATAATGCATATGCATATGCGTACATACATACATACTTACATGCATACACACACATATGCATGCATAATTCACATGCATACATACACATACATAATGCATATGCATACATACACATACATAATGCATACACACACATACACACATATGCATACATACACACATAGACACATACACACATAGACACATACACACACATAGACACATACACACACATAAACACATACACACTCATAGACACACACACATACACATAGACGCGCACACACATACACACACATATACACACACATACACACATAGACACATACACACATAGACACATACACACATAATGATGCATTCACACACATACACACGCATACACACATAGACACACATATACACACACACAGACACACATATACACACACATATACATACACACTCATAGACACACGTAATGATGCATTCACACACATAGACACACATATACACTTACACATCCAAACATACACACTCATAGACACACATTCATACACACACACACATATACACACACACATCCAAACATACACACTCATAGACACACACACATACACACAGACGTGTACACACATACACACACATATACACACACATATACACACATAGACACATACACACATAATGATGCATTCACACACATACACATGCATACAAACATAGACACACATATACACACACATACACACACATATATGCATACACACACACATAGAGAGACATACACACACATACACATACATGCATACATATGCATACATAATGCATATGCACATACACACACATAAACACATACACACTCATAGATGCGTAGCGACACATACACATAGACACACACACATACACACACATATAGACAAACACATACACACATAGACACATACACACATAATGATTCATACACACACATACACATGCATACACATGCATATGCATACATACATGCATACACATACACACATAAACACATACACACACATAGACACATACACACTCATAGATACACACACATACACATAGACACACACATACACACACATATACACACACACATGCACACATACACACATACACATGCATACACACACATACACATGCATACACACATACAGACACATATACACACACATACACACATACACACACATATATGCATACACACACACATAGAGAGACATACATACATGCATACATATGCATACATAATGCATATGCATATGCATACAATGTACATACATACTTACATGCATACATAATGCACATGCATAGATACATACACACACAGACACATGCACACATAGACACATACACACACATAAACACATAGATACACACACATACACATAGACACACACACATACACATGCATACACACATACAGACACATGTACACACACATTCACACACATATATGCATACACACACATAGAGAGACATACACACACATACACATACATGCATACATATTGCATATGCATATGCATACATACATACTTACATGCATACATAATGCACATGCTTACATACACATACATAATGCATACACACACATATGCATACATAATGCATATGCATATGCATACATAATGCATATGCATATGCATACATAATGCATATGCATATGCATACATACATACTTATATCCATACATAATGCACATGCTTACATACACGTACATAATGCATACACACACACATACACACATAGACACATACACACATACATATGCATACACACACATATGCATACATACATGCATACACATACACAAACATAGATACATACATACACATAAACACATACACACTCATAGACACACACACATACACATAGACACACACACATATACACACACACATACACACATAGATACATACACACATAATGATGCATACACACATACACATGCATACATAGACACACATAATGATGCATACACACATACACATGTATACATAGACACACATAATGATGCATACACACACATACATATGCATACATACATGCGTACACATACACACATAGACACATACACACACATAGATACATACATACACATAAACACATACACACTCATAGACACACACACATACACATAGACACACACACACATAGACACATACACACGTAATGATGCATACACACATACACATGCATACATAGACACACATAATGATGCATACACACACATACATATGCATACACACACATACATATGCATACACACACATATGCATACATACATGCATACACATACACACACATAGATACATACATACACATAAACACATACACACTCATAGACACACACACATACACATAGACACACACACATATACACACACACATACAGACATAGACACATACACACGTAATGATGCATACACACATACACATGCATACATAGACACACATAATGATGCATACACACAAATACATATGCATACACACACATATGCATACATACATGCATACACATACACACATAGACACATACATACACATAGATACATACATACACATAAACACATACACACTCATAGACACACACACACATACACATAGATACACACACACATATACACACACATACACACATAGACACACACACACACATAATGATGCATACACACATACACATGCATACATAGACACACATAATGATGCATACACACACATACATATGCATACACACACATATGCATACATACATGCATACACATACACACATAGACATATACACACACATAGATACATACATATACATAAACACATACACACTCATAGACACACACACATACACATAGACAACACACACATATACATACACACATACACACATAATGATGCATACACACACATACACATGCATACACACACATATGCATACATACATGAATACACATACACACATAGACACATACACACACATAGAAACATACATACACATAAACACATACACACTCATAGACACACACACATACACATAGACACACACACACGCACACATATACACACACAAACACACATAGACACTTACACGCATAATGATGCATATGCACACATACACATGCATACACACATACAAACACATATACACACACATACACACATACACACATATATGCATACATACACACATATATGCATACACACACATAGAGAGACATACTCACACATACACATACATGCATATATATACATACATAATGCATATGCATATGCATACATACATACATACATACATGCATACATGCATACACACACACATATACACATACATACACACACACATATACACACACACATACACACATAGACACATATACACATAATGATGCATACACACATACACATGCATACACACATACACACATATACACACACATACACACACATATGCATACATACACATACTTAATGCATACACACTTGCATATGTACACGTATATATATTGATTTCTAACCATTTTGTTTTATATATTAGGTATTATGGATCCCAGTAGAGAGAGAAAGGTGAAACTCACTTTCATAAAAAGTCTTATGAGAGCAAGAGTTCCGTCTGATACTCTAGGGGCCATAATGCGTGATTATGCAGAGATGTTTGATGAGGAGCCGGATTATACAATCCAGATGCTTACCCAGTGATCAGACGAGGGCTCTTCTGTGGCTCCACATGCAGGAAGAGAGCTAGCTGCTCATAGGTATGTTTTATTTTCATAAACTTTTTCAATGATATTATAACACATATTTTTATTTATTTCTATCTATCTATTTTCAGGACACCTATACCACCTCCAACACGTGATAGCAGAGCAGAGTTGCCTATGAGGACATGCATAGGCACCTTAGGACTAGAGTGTGACATAGAGCCAGAGGGGAACATTGTGTACATAGGGAATGGATTGTAGTTCAAGAGAAGAATGCGGGCACTATGCGACTCTTACCTGCACTTTATCCACTTACCGTGGAAGTAAGTAAAAGTTTTACATATAAATTGAAATATATATCTTATGTTTTATTTACATTATGTTTTTTATTTTTGTAGTGAGCATGATGAGAGGGATAAAAAATATGTGCTCAATTCACTTGAGACAGAGTTTGGGACAGGATGGTCGCTTAAGTGGTGTTTAAAAGAGATGCGGACACTTATGGCTCATCGTCGCGACAATGCACGGTATGCACTGCTTTTATGTATATATATGTGGATATGAGTATGTGTGTTTATGCATGTATGTATGTATATGAGAGAGAGAGAGTGAGTGAGACTAGAGGTATAAATACACGCATACACACACATATACATCATACATGCACATTTACACACATATACATATACATGCACATTTATACATACATGCACATTTTTACACACACATACACATGCAATGTTACACACATATAATGAATACACATAGACACATGCACATACTCACATACACGTACACATACTCACATACACATACACATGCATAATCATATGTACACACACATAGACTCATATATTCATATTGACATGCATATATACATATACACATGCATATATACACACAAAACACATGCATATAAACATATAGATACACATACATACACAACACATGCATACACATAAATAAATAAATAAATAAATAAATCCTATTTCAAAAATCCTAAATTGAAAACACTAATTTCGATATTAGGGTTTTGAAATCCCTAATTTAAAAACTCTAATTCAACCTTTTAGCCATATGTTTGAAGTATATGTACACCTCCGACGTCCTATTAGAGAGATGTCTCTTCTCCCAACCTTATGCCTCTATATATAGCTACTCGAATCAACGAGGATCATAATATATGTAAAGATATATACACATCATGTAGATAGGATACATAAATATAAAATGGAGTAGATATATTATGCATCACACATACATGCCTAAATGCACACATAAATATATATATACATACTAACATATTTACATGTACACATTTACACATAGACATATATACATATATACATGTACACATCACATATACATGCCTACATGCACACATAAACATATATATACATGCATACATATTTACATGTACATATTTACGCATAGACACATATACACATATACATATATACATGTACACAATTATAAACACTTGCATATATTACATGAATACATGAATATTTTACATAAATGCATATGCATATATACACATATGCATATTTAACACATGTATACATATATCACACACATGCAAACACATACATATACATGAAATACATATATATGCATACTAACATATGTATACATATAATACACATGAATACACACACATATGCATGCATACATGATAAAAATTTGCTCCTCGAAGATAAAGCTATATATAAAATAATTAGGCATACCCCCGAGCTTCATGTTCTAACTTAGAAGAACATGATTTCATCTCTCTAATAGGATTCATCGTTATTCAAGTTAATAAAAAAAACCTATTATCTGATATCCATTCAGAAGCTTCAAGTTATTGATCGATAACTAGAGTAGAATTTACTATCTAATTTGCTCATATGTTTTCATTATTGCCATCATTTTGGTAAGACATCAATATAGTCTCATCTTCATTATCCTTATTGATTTCATTTATTTCTTCTATTGTTAAATCTATGTTCTCATGAATCACATCATCTATTGATAGATTAATATCTATTTCTGGTAATTCCTCTTCCTCATCAGTAGGATCAGCATGTAGAGAATTATCCTCTTTATCAAAAAGATTAGTATCATTATCACGTATAATGATTCTAATTTCTATTTCAGATGTTGATGTATCAGTATATGATACTGAATCATCAAGAGGACTTTCTTCGATCTCTCTAACAATAAACTGTTCAAACAATGACCTACCTCTAGGGTTGCACATGAATGACTTGCGACCAAGGATGAGCATCTGGGTTTTTATAAAAAAATTCTTGTTCAATATGCCTAGGAAGAATGTATGGTTCTTTAGTAGATCGCATTACCTTGGAAGAATCAATTGCCCAAAACCCAGATAATTCCTTTCTTAATGTAGAATTACAACCTTTATACTCCGCTCGAAACCAGTCAACCTTCAAAATGACCTATCAAAATATATAACAACAAAAACCCATTATTAGGTGCTTTAAAAAATAACTAACTCTAAAAAAAATATATAAAATTTTTTCTACCTATTTGAATGTACGAAATGAAATTTCATAGATACCAACAATAGTTCCTACGTAACCAAGTTCGTTATCTATAAGGTTCGTGTATTTTGAGCTAGCACGTGATAGTTGCTTGAAAGAAGCAACAATACTAGAATCCTCTGTTTTACGTAATCAATGGCTTTGATTCTAATATGCTGTCCAAAAGCCCACATATTAGTGAACATTCAAGCCTGCAAAATAAATTCAATTAGTAAATAGAAACTAACATACATATATGAAAAAAATAAAATATTATTTTAATAAAATTACCTTTCGTTCACAACCTATCATTAACTCTCTTTGATCATCTGAGATTTCTTCATTATTTGCGTTGGCGCGTTGCAAATGACTATATAGCCAATCCGTGAAAGAAGGTATATCTGTAATCTCATTATTATCGAGATTACGTCTAGATCTTTTGTTTTTTCACCTTTTACTTCAGAGACTTTGAAGTTCCTTGTACTCGCTAAGGAATGCTTGCATGCATTCGCTATTACATGCTACAAAAGTAGAAACTTCTTGAAATGTAAATAAGAATGGAACCCCCTTACCTGATAATACCTCATCTGTTATTTTTGAAGAAGACTCGTTGGTCCATGCACGTGGAGCTTCTTCATGAACTCTTTCAAGGTACTCACTAACGTAATACATGCACTCTTCAAGCATCCAACCCTTTGCCATGGATCCTTCTGGTTTTGCTCTTTGTCGCACATAACCTTTTAGTATTCCCATAAATTGCTCAACCCAAAACATCCATCGAGTGTTGACAACACCTGCAATCTCTATCTCATCTACAAGATGGACTAATAAATGAACCTGAATATCAAAAAATGAAGTAGGAAGTTCTTTTTCCATCAAACATAGTAGCTCTTTGCATTCATGTTTTTTTTGTGGGATCGAATTTTTATCAATCTCTTTGGATGTAATCCACCTATACATATCATAAAAACAATTATAAAGAAGTTAATTAAAAAATAGAAGATATCCAATATTCATACATATTAAATATAAAAGTATCATAATTACCTTATAAGTGATCCAAGATGATAGATCACATCTCGTACTCCTTTCGTTGTACATCCATCGATAACCAAAGGTAAAATATGTTTCAAAAAGTTATCCCAGTCATGGGTCTTTAACCCAGATAAGCTCTTATCATCCATAGTAAACATGTTTTGAAACGATGCTCCATATCCTATAGGAGTCTTAATCAATTGAATTCTATTGTTGATAGTCTGTATCTCTTTTGTTGTAAGTACCCAAGGAGCAGATGCATAAGTCGTTTCTTATCGATGTCTATCAAAAACTGGCCATAACTTTGGTTTGGATTGTTGATCTTTCAAATCATTCCTTGCTGATGTGGTATCTTTTAGTCCATGAAGATGCTGCCATAGTGAATAACCAATATTTTTGAATATATGCATAGGATCAAGAAGATGACATACTTTTAACTCTTTCCAATACTCCAAAGAATACCATATTGATATGTTCTCTACGAGTGCCAATTTTCCTTTACCTCTGTTCACATACTCATTATCTGAATCCTCACTGAAGATTTCTGCTTCTAGATCTATCAGAGGTCCATCTGTCCATGATGCTTTTTCGATACATCAATGACATTAATACCTCTCCATAACTCTTGAAGATTGTCAATGAGAGGAGCAAGATATACATTCATATCTTTAACTTGTCTTTTGCCTCGGATTAAAAATGAAAGCATTAAATGTTCCTTTTTAATGCTAAGATATGGCGGAAGATTCTAGTTTATGACTACCACTGGCCATGTTGACCATTTACTGGATTTCATGGAGAATGGATTAACCCTATCTAATGCAACTCCTAACTTTAGATTCTGTGGATTTTGTGCAAATTCAAGCCATGTAGAATCAATATGCTGAAAAGCAACACTATCATGAGGAATTCTGATTATTCCATCAGTACTTTTGTGATCATGTCCCCAAGTCAAAAGCTTTGATAATTCGGGGCTTTGAAACATATGTCTAATCCGTGGAGCCAATGGAAAATGTCTCAATACCTTTTTTGGGATTTTACCTTCTTCACCCTTATATTGAGGAGATTGACATTTGGGACATGTCAAAGAGTCTGCATATTCACCTCTATATAAAATACAATCGTTAGGACATGCATGTATACATTGATAATCTATACCAAGATTGTTGATTATCTTCTTCATTTCATCATGTGAGGTAGGAAGAATATTCTGACTTTGTAAAAACTTTTCAGATAATAACCTGTAAGTTTATCAAAAAAAGATATATTAAAAAAGGTAAATAAATAAATATACATATATACATGTAGGTTTTTATTCTTACTTTAGATAAGGTAAGAACAAGAACTTGAATTGAATGGACACTTTTTGTCCGCGCATCTTTTAAGACTATTAATGCATCTTTCAAAATATTTACACAAAATTTGATTGTTTTGGATGGCAGGATACGATTGTTTGTTTTGGACACATGAAGTATGTACCTTCATTGAATGATTTGTCGATTCACACTTTCAAACTGAACATATGTGTGAATCGACAAATCATTCATATCCTCCAAAACAAACAATCGTATCCTGCCATCCAAACAATCATATCCTGCCATCCAAACAATCATATCCATTCAATTCAAGTTCTTCTTCTTATCTTATCTAAAGTAAGAATAAAAAACTGCATGTATATATATATATATATATATATATATATATTATGTATATATATATAAATAGATAGAAAATTGAAAATTATACCTTAATAGTGTCGAAACAGATACATTACTCCATCCAAAACGATTTTGAAGGTTGAGAATAAGTAAGCTCGCACTTAGTCGTGTCAAACGACTTCCTTCATATACATGCTTTAGACATTCCTCTTGAAGATATTTCTCATTTTTAGAATATCAATGCTCTCACTGTCATTTTGATACCAATCCTCAATAAAATCTGCCATGCCATCATCTTCATCATTGTCACACAACTCTTGTACTTTATCGTCTTTTGAATATGGATCTTTCAACTTTGCATATTGCACAGAATTAGTTTTGCGTAGCCTCCTCATGGAAGCTTCTGATAATCGTGGTCTTACTGGTAATTGTGAATGCTGTGGACGAATATCATCAACATCATACATTGGAATCTACACATATAAATAAAACTCATTAGTATTCCATAAATGAATAAAAAGTAAACTTCAAATATAAAATTAAATATATAACTTATTAAATATGGATAGAAAATTTTTATTCTCTCTAGCTAAAAGGTGCTCTTGGAGGTCTACGCCATCCATAATTCACTAATAGTTCATCACCAGCATGTAATGTAGTAATAGCATTGACAACTATGTATCTTGATACATCTCTACTCATGTATGGTGATTCATGACTATTTTCACGCTCCTCAAATGTGCAATTAGTCCTTGAACTATTATGTAACCCTCGACTACTATTTATTAAACCTGCTATATTTCCATGTGTGTAAGGTCTTCCATCAATATATAATCTTTCATTTTCTACATGTAAAATCCTTCTACTAGTAAGGGATGTTGTGTTCAAGCATATTCCATAAGTACTCATGCTTTGAACATAACGTGAAAGTCGATGCCAATCTCCCCATCCATATATAGTACCACAAAATGACATAAGAGTGACTTCAGAGTTCGGAGGCACATACAAATCCTCTACAATAAAGAGACCACGACTAGCATTAGTAATAGTGGATGGAGCAATCATATAACGATTACCCCAAAAGTTGAAAACCTCTCCATCTAAAGGAAGTGGTCCTCTATTCCATCCTCCATATCTTCTTCTATCATATGTTTGTACTAAAGAACGATCATGAGCTGGCAATGGATAATCTCCAGCCGTTTCATTCTCTAAACCAGGAGGTAGAGGATTTCTAGAAACCTCTGCTTGTAATTGATGAACAACAAGTCCATGACGTGTACGAGGTATATTAACATTATGAGAAAAATCATCATCATCATCGAGCAAGTATTCTTGTATATCAACAATAATTTGATTTTATATATGGTTTTTAAATAAAATAATGACATTAATATATACATTCCAATCGTGGTCTTCGATACGTGCCATAACAAGAGTTACACCAACATATAATATGCTCTTCATAGTAAAATTCATCATAATTCCTATCGGAGGACACATGTGAAGTCGTTGCATGGGTAGGAGGTGGTGGAGTACCCTCTGATTGATCAGAATCTGCTCATAATAAGAAACATAAAAAAAAATATAAGTTATGCATCCATCAAATATATTTAAAATTAAATATTTCATATACTTACAGTATAAAGTTGTTGCACGAAGAGGAGAAGGTACACAAATTAATAGTTTATATTTATATTTTTTATATATTTTAGTAATTTTTAACATTTAATTTATGTATATTTTTTCTTGAATAAACAGGCTATTGCAAAGAAGAGAGTGGAGTCGGGCCACACATCGCACTTAGGCCAAATGGGCCATAATGGTTTTGTAGCTACGTTTGTAAGTATATGTGTTATTGTGAGTATATTTTTTATTTTAGTTAAAATGCAAGCAACTAATGTTTTTTATTTGTTTCATTGCAGCGGAAGGATTATGGCCAATATCCTATGAAACAAGAGATCAAGTATGCTACACATTTTGGATATCGGTGTTTGAGCGAGTATTTTTAAATTTTATATAATTATTTTGTTTTTATGAATGTTTTAATTATTTTAATTATTTATGTTTGTTATATGTAATACAGGAGTATTATGGAGAGACAAATATGGATGAGGTGGAGAGACAGACACAGGAGGGACGATCTCGATCATCACAGGGTGATCATGACGATGAGGATGAGGAAGATCAGAATGATCATGATATTGCTGATGATGATGATGATGATGATGATGATGATTAGAATTTTAGTTGATTATGACATTGGATTATATGTATTTACATTGATATATATATATATATATATATATATATATATATATATATATATATATATATATATATATATATATATATATATATATATATATATATATATATATATATATATATATATATATTTTTCAGTTATGTTTTGAATTGTGTGTATGGTATTAAGTAATGAAGAGTTTTGTTCATTGATTGTTATTATTGTTTATATTAGGCATGTGTAAATTAATACTTTAATTATGTATGTGTGTGTATATGTATGTATGTGCATGTATATGTGTGTGTATATGTATGTATGTGCATGTGCATGTATAAGTGTATATGTGTGTATGAGTATGTGCATATGCATGTGTATGTACGTATGTGTATATGTATATGCATGTATATGTATAACTCTATGTGTATATGTGTGTATGTGCATGTATATGTGTATATGTAGGTATGTGCATGTGTATATGTGTTTTAATACTTTAATTATATAATTCATTGATATGTGTGTACCTAAGTGTATATGTATGTGTGTGTATATGTATGTATGTGCATGTGTATGTGTGTGTATATGTATGTATGTGCATGTGCATGTATAAGTGTATATGTATGTATCAATATGTGCATGTTCTTGTGTATGTGTGTGTATATGTATATGCATGTATATGTATAACTCTATGTGTATGTGTGTGTATGTGCATGTATATGTGTATATGTAGGTATATGCATGTGTGTGTGCATGTGTATATGTGTTTTAATACTTTAATTATATAATTCACTCATATGTGTGTACCTAAGAGTATATGTATGTGTGTGTATATGTATGTATGTGCATGTGCATGTATAAATGTATATGTGTGTATGAGTATGTGCATGTTCTTGTGTATGTGTGTGTATATGTATATGCATGTATATGTATGTGTGTGTACATGTATATGCATGTATATGTATATGTGTGTATATGTATATGTATATGTATATGTATATATATATGTGTATATGTATATGCATGTGTATATATATGCATGTTTATGTATGAAACATGCATGTGTATGTGGATGTGCATATACATGTATTTGCATATATGTTAATGTGTGTATGTGTGTGTGTGTATATATATATATATATATATATATATATATATATATATATATATATATATATATATATATATATATATATATATATATATATATATATATATATATATATAATGCATGCATGGACGTCTTTTTATGTGGTTGTAGGAATGTTTGTGCATATGCATGTGTATATGTGTGTATGTCTAAGTGTATGTGCACATGTATCTATGTGTATATATATGTGTGTATGTGCATGTGTATATATGTATATGTGTGAAAGTGCATCTTCATCATGTATAAGTGTATGAGTGCATATCAATAATTGTGAGTATGCTATGTAATGAAAATAACATAATTCAAATGATCTACAAAGAATAGAAATTGTACTTACAATTGTTAGCCATACTTTTTGCTTGATTAGCTTCTTGAATAACTTGCAATAAAGAGAGAAAGAAAAGAGAGAGAGAGAGAGAGAGAGAGAGATCTAGAGAGAGGGAGAGATCTAGAGAGAGAGAGAGATCTAGAGAGAGAGAGAGATCTAGAGAGAGAGAGAGAATTCAAAGAGAGAAAGATGTAGAAAGAGAGAAACAAAGATAGAGGAAGACAATAAGAGAGAGCTTAGGCAAAACAACAATTCTGCATATACTTGCTTCAGCTCGTAAGCGAAGCGCAATTGCGAACGTTGGAGAGCTCTTCGATCGGATGCGTGAAAATGCCAATCGTAGAGCCTCCAACGTTTTAATTTTTGTCCGTCAACAGATCGTCGTGTAAGCGATGCTATTCATCGTCGAATACGCGACAATTTTTAGCATTGCTTATGCGACGACATGTAACGTCGCCTATGCGATGCAAGAAAGCATCGCTTATGCGACGCTTTTAAATTGCGTCGTTTTAGCGACATTGTATGGAAACATCGCAATCCCGTCGCTTCACAAGTCGTAAATGCCATCATTTAATCGACGGTCGGCACGCAATGCTAATTATGACGCAAGTTGCAATTTTATAACGACGAAATTCTGTCGCCTTAACCGTCGCTATACGCCCGTATTCCTTGTAGTGGTATCCACCAAGAAAAGGATGCTAACCCCAAGTTTGTGTTGGAGAAAAACTATTACAACAATCTAACTAGAATACCACAAAAATTGGTCATGCAATATGAGCTACTTTCTCTGCATTTGTCTGGCAAGGAACAATTCCTTTTAACATGCCACTAGTGGTAAGCCCGCCTGCAGTGCACACATCTAAGAGTGAACCCACAAAGTTGAGGATAGGGAAAAACGATATGAGAACAAGAGGTTTAGCAATGAGAAAAAATGTATCAAGGGTGTCTGACTCCACGGCGATGTAGCAGTGACAGGAAACCCCAGACAGCTCCAGCTATAATAATGCCCGCCTATTCTCAAGCTTGACAGCCCACTTGCCGATCGTGCACATGAGTTACAGAGCAAAGTTTTAGAGCCATTGGTCCCAACATAGAGCGTGCAAGAGCACATAAAGATGGTGCAAATGGTTTCAGCACTTTGTAATCTCCAGGAAGCAAAGCTCCACCCATACCGATGACCAAACATCAATGAACACAGAGGCTTGCCATATGCTCAGCCTGGCACACGAGAAGCAGGAGCAGAGGTGATCCAAGGGTGCGGCCATGAACTCAGAGGGCCGCAGCTCCACCATAGCCAGGGAGCACGAGGGAGAAAGAGAGTGCTCGATCCCATGAATGAGGCAAGATGAATGGGAGGGAGAGAATTAATTTCCCCCCACCAAACCATGCGGATTCCCAACAAATTTTGAGGCATGACAGATGCCTTTATGGCCGAATGCACCTCAATTTTCAAGACTTTAAGTCTTCTAATGCGCAAAATTAAGGGAGCAATGCATATTTTGGTTTGGACAATGATAGCTGAAAAAACATTAGTTCGAGCTCCACACATGTGTTTGTTAATCTTTCTTTTCGGTTTTCTTGAAATTGAAGAGAGATAGGGATAGAGGAGGGCACCCATCTCTCTGTCCAAAGCAATCACTTTGTACAAGAAATGTTAGAGGTGGGAAAGTGATGCTAGTATGTGCGTATTGGGGTATGTGTGTGTGAAATAGAAAGAGAGAGAGAAGGGAGTTAGGGGGTGTTTTTGTGCAACAACAAAACTGAATTGAAACTATCCTACTAAAAACAAGAAAAGGGGAGCTAATGGCCCAGATGAAGGGTGAAAGTGCCATGCACAAACTCAAATCCTACGTAATTGAGCAAAAAAATTTGCAACACAATACTTTACCACATGTTCTTGAGCTCTCCAAGTGATGAAAGGCCGACCATCTCCGACAACGGCGCCAAAAAGTGTTGAGGTTGTAGCAACGAATGACCAAGAACCCTCACCACCTTGCATGGAAGCAAAAAAGAAAGCTCAAGAGTGACTCTCCTCTCATCCACCCCTACCTCCCACATGTTCAAGCCATTGGCAATAGCCCCATGCTTTGCCACATGCTTGAAAATAAGGAGAATAGGGAGTCGAGGATCCTTGTCCATGAGGAAAATACAAGCAAATACAATTATCCTACTCAAGCAAAGGAGAGACATGCATAGGCACACACACACACACAACTCTCACACACTCACAAAGACAACAATACATGTAAATGTAACAAGTCTTGGAGTAAATGAGAGCTTATTCCATTGATAAATGATCTTACATGAGAGCACGTCAACCAAAAGCTCCCTTCTTTACAAAAATGAGCTTATATTTATAGGCTAAGCTCTATTCCCCATGTGCTTCTTTGAAAAGTCAAAAAGGTGATTCTCTCTCTAACTGTCATATCTTCTAGGATATTCTAAGATCAAAATGGTAACAACCAAATCCCAATGAAGGGCATGCGTGGGTTTTTCACGTGGGGAATCTTCTAGAAGAGCCACAAAGGTGAGAGCTTCTCAAGTCTAATATCCTATAGTATGAGCAAATATTAAAAAGTGCTTTTAGGAGAGTGTTCACATGTGACCCTCAAATATATACAAAAAGGTTATTTCTCATGGTTTAGGGAGGGTTCTTATGCACCATAGAGGGTGTGTGAATACCCTACAACCCAACATCAGGGTACTTTCAAATTCGGATAGCCAAGGAGGACCAAAGGAAGACCACATTCATTAAGCCATGGGGATGCTTTGCTTATCGGGTAATGCCTTTTGGCCTAATCAATGCACCTGCAACATTTCAAAGGTTTATGAACTATGTTTTTGAACCATTCTTTGGATCATCAATAAGGGTGTACATGGATGAATTTTTCATATATAGTACTAGATTTATGCATTGTCAAAAAGTTGAAGAAGGCTTAAAAACATTGTATGAGCTAGGGGGTCAATTGAATCTTGATAAGTGTCACATTGCCGAGAAGGAGGTAGTTCTCCTTGGACATCTCATATCAAGAAAGGGGATTCAAGTTGATCCATCCAAAGTGGAAGCCTTATTGGCTCTACCTCCCCCAACAACAACAAATCAGACCCTTGCTTTTGTACAAAAGGTATGCTACATGTCACGGTTCATCCGCCTTCTATCTGAAATCATATCTCCATTACAAAAGCTTGCAAAGATAGTGTCTTTGCATGGGAGGATATCCATAGTGAATGTTTTGAAGAAATCAAAAGAGTACTCAGCACTCTACCCACATTGATGCCCCTAAATATGGGAGAGGCTTTCTATGTGTGTCCAAGCATAGGTGAGGAAGCAATCGGAGTAGTCTTACTCCAGAAGGATACGAAGATATCTCACATGCGTCCTGTTTACTTTGTTAGCAAGTTAATGAAAGAAAATGAGAAGAGATACACAGATGCAGAGAAACTCACGTATGCACTTATGTTTGGAGTAAGGAAGTTTCACTCTTACCTCCTTGCTAGGCCTTTTGTTGTTCTTACAACAGATCATGCATTCCCATATGTGGTACAACATATGAATATCTCATCTAGAATAACTAAATGGGTTCTTGAGCTTCAAGAATACAACTATAGTTTTGTAGTAGAGGAATACTGTAATTTTTGATGGTGCATATAACAAGAAAGTCGATAAAGCAAGAGGAGGATTTCTGATCTATGACCAAAATAAACATCTCATCTTCAAGAAAGGTATAACTCTTCTTAATGCTCATTCAAATAATCAAGCAAAATATGCAGCACTATGTGAGGCCTTGCATGAATGTGTTCAACATGGTATCAAATGGTTGATTATCAAAGGAGACTCAAGGTTGATAATTAAGAAATTGCAAAATGTTTGGTGTTGCAAAAGCCAAAATTTGTTTGAATGGTTGAAAAAGGTAAGAGTGTTATTGAAACAATTCACTAACACTCAAATATGTCATGTACCAAGGAGCCAAAGTAACGAAGCAGATGCATTAGCGAATGAACAATTTGATGGTTTCATAGCATCCATGAAGCTGGGAGACAATAGTTTTGTAGTTCAAGAAGGATTAAAAGATATCATCGAGTTTCTTGAAATTGGAGAAGCACCCAAGCACCTAAACAAGGTAGATAGGCATAGACTAGCGAAGAAGGCTCTACAATACCAACTCATAGGAGATCATCTCTATGAGAAAGGTAAGGACCTTATCCTCAGAAGGATCCTCTCATCAAATGAAATAAAGAGCATTCTAAAATCATGTCATGATCATGCGTGTGGAGGACACTTCTCACATGAAATAACAATAAGGAAAGTACTTCAAGCAGGATATACATGGCCAACACTTCACAAAGATGTTCAATATTGGTCTAAAACATGCAATAAATGTCAAATTATAGGAAATAAGGGGCTTATATATGAACCAAGGACACCAATAATCTCTTATGGACCGTTTGAGAAATGGGGAATTGATGCAATCGGGCCCCTACAAAGGACAAGCCCAAGAAAGGAATACATCATTGTGGTAGTGGACTACATGACTAGATGGGCAGAAGCAGCTAGCACAAAAAGGAAAACAACATGGGCTATTGGGAAGTTCAGTTATGATTTCATATGTTGTAGATTTGAAATACCTTTAGAGATAGTGTTTGATCATGGTCCAAGTTTTAGATCAGATGTTTTGAATGATCTATTGAGTAGATTAAACATAAGGCATAGATATTGCACACCCTATTATGCTCAATGTAATGGCCTTGTTGAAAAGACCAATGGAATTATTTGTAAAATCATTAGTAAGCAGGTAAAGAAGCATCCTAAGGAATGGGATAAGCACCTCACCGCCGCCTTATGGGCATATCACACATCCTACAAGGCATCGTTAGGGTTCACCCCATTTCACTTGGTATATGGGCAAGAAGCCTTGCTGCCAATAGAAATAGAAATTCCAAGTCTTCGAGTACTACTAAAGGAAAGTGAAAAGAGTGAGCAAGAGGTTACCCAAAAGAGGCTTACAGATCTACAAGAACTTATGAAAAGGGACCTCGCAATCGAACATTACATGAATCAAGCAGGGAAAAGGAGGTAGGACTTTAACAAACTAAAGGATAAAGGGTTAACAGAAGGGACCCTTGTTCTAAGATATGATTAGGGTTTTAGGCTTTTTACACATGCATACACACATATACACCTATACATGCTCATGGCTATATTTTTCATACCTCCTCTAGCCATAATCTTATTCTATATATGTAATATGTACTTATTTTATTTTCTTATGATATGGATATGTATAAAATAAATATGAAAGATAGAAGTCAAGTGGGCCCCACCAGTGAAGATATGACTAGCTCTCCCTGCAGTAAAAGAGAAATGATCAATATGGAAGGGAAATATAAAAGAGAGATGGAAATTCTAGAATATTCAAGTATTTAAACCTTGTCCCACTCTCTTTAGAATGAAACAAAAGTCTTTCCAAAGGCCCCATAGCCCCACCACACCTTTTTGAATTTTCAACAAAGGAAACCTTTTGTTTATGCATATATCATATATTCTTGGGCCCCAAACTCAAAAGAATGATGCGTCAAAGTCAAAATTCGGTGGATTGGACCCATTTCATGCATTTGGAGGAGCAAATATCATATTTTTGTAATACAATCTCAAAATATCCAAGAAATATGTAAACAGAGGCCAAATATCACATTCTCCTAAGTCTAGAATCTTCTAGATCTTTGCAAATAATTCCTATCTCACCAGAAATGTAAAATATCTAGAAGATTCATCTCAAAATATCTCCCCAAAAGGCCTATAAAAGGATCCCCTGGGTGCAATCCAAAGGAAGAAGAAATGTATGTAGGTACACGCTGTGGGTGTAATGGGCACTCCAAACCTAGGAGAAGGACCCTACCCTATGTCACTGTATTGATAAATCTATACAAGCTCCGAATTTGTAAGTCCCCCATGTCTTCGTAATATTTTCTAGTTCAATCAAGTTCATTTCTCCAATTCCTTCCATTTCCATTACCCTTAACTTTTGCTTATTCTATCCAATACACCCTCTCTTCTTCTCTCATTTCCTACTCCTTCCATCTTCCTTCCATCTTCTCCATAATTCCCAAATCCATTGAAGATTGTGGTACCACCTGGCTCCTCTTGTCATTGAGAATCTCTTTCTTGTGAGTGTTTAGTGTTTCTTGTGTTTGTAATAAGAGGGCATGGACAACCCCTCCCTTAAGAGTACTTGTGTAATGTTTGTGTGCTGGTACTAAGAGGGCTACGTGGAAAACCCCTCCCTTAAGAGTACTTGTGTAATGTACATGTGTTGGTACTAAGAGGGCCGTGTGGATCACCCTTGCCTTAAGAGTACCTTTGTGTTGATTGTGCTAAGTGTACTAAGAGGGAGGTTTGGATCACCCCCACCCTAAGAGTGCCATTGCATTTGGGTGTGAAGGTAGCACGGACCACCCCTGCCTTGGTAGTGCTGTGTGTGTTTTTCATGTGAATGATCTTATAGGATCCTGGTGTCCCTCATCTTCAATTCCATCTTCTGTTTATGAGCCGAGCATCGAGGAAGTGTTAGAGGCCATTTCCTTAATGCCCTTCTCAATGCATAATACATATACACATACACATGTATATAATCATGCATACACACATATACATGTTTTAGGTCGTAGTCTTTAGGATTAGTGTTTTAGGCTTTTGACACATGCATACACACACATACACATATGCACACATAATACATATACACATACACATGTATATACATATGCATACACACATACATCTTTTAGGTCTAGGTCTTCAGGATTAGGGTTTTAGGCTTTTTACACATGCATACACACATATACACACATAATACATATACACATACACATGTATATACACATGCATACACACATATACATGTTTTAGGTCTAAGTCTTTAGGATTAGGGTTTTAGGCTTTTTACACATGCATACACACATATACATATACACATACACATGTATATACACATGCATACACACATATACATGTTTTAGGTCTAGGTCTTTAGGATTAGGGTTCTAGGCTTTTTACACATGCATGCATACATATACACATAATAAATATACACATACACATGTGTATACACATGCATACACATATATACATGTTTTAGGTCTAGGTCTTTAGGATTAGGGTTTTAGGCTTTTTTACACATGCAAACACACATATACACACATAATACATATACACATACACATGTATATACACATGCATATACACATGCATACACACATATACATGTTTTAGGTCTATGTCTTTGGGAATAGGGTTTTAGGATTTTTAATTAAATTAAATATATATATAAGAAAAAAATTAAGAAATTAAAATAGAATATATAAATAAATATATATTAAAAATAGAATTTTAGTATAGCTAAATAGGGTTTTAATTATATAAATTAAAAATAGCTATTTAAATATATAAAAATAGAATTTTAGGGTTTTTATTAAATTAATTATATATAATTAAATATATAAAAATTAGATCTAGGGTTTTTAATTAAAAAAATGAAAAGATAAATGTAAATAAATATAGAAAAAATAAATAAATATAGATAAATAAGTATAATATAGATAAATAAATATAGTTGAATAAATATAGAAAAAGAGTACAATATAGATAAATAAATATAGATAGATAAATATAGAAAAAATAAATAAATAAAGATAAATAAATATAGTTAAATAGATATAGAAATAAAGTAAAATATAGATAAATAAATATAGATAAATAAATATAGATAAATAAATATAGATAATAAATATAGAAAAAATTAATAAATATAGATAAATAATATAGTTAAATAAATATAGAAAAAAGTACAATATAGATAAATAAATATAGATAAATAGGTTTTTGGATTAAATTAAGTATATAAAAAATAAGATATTTTGTTTAATTAAAAAAATATGGAATTTAAAATTATGGTATCACATGGCATATTTGGATCTGAAGGAGAGAATGACATGTCCTTGCACTAAGTGCTGCACTAAGTGCAAGTATTAAATTTATTGAAAATGATGGATTTGTACTGCACATGTTAGAGAATATGGATCCTTTGGTAAAACGCGACTACAAAACCTACCCTATCATTTGCATGGTCCCCCTGGAGAGCAGATGGACCCAAACGACATTGCACTAGTAACCTCTCATGGACAAAAGAGAACGAAGAGGGAGGTAGAAGTACAAGGTACTAGTTGCATTACGTAGAATGAACACATGGAAGAAATGCATGAAGAATTTTATGAGATAGATGAAGATCATGATGGTGGAGAAGATGTCATGGGTCCCATGGACATGATAGAACTTCCACGATCAGAAGTCAATGAAGAATACCATAACATGTGAAGACTAGCCTATTTACCACTATACATAGGGGCAAAGATATCTGTACTACGTGTGTCACTTACAGTGCTCAATCTTCAATCCATTTATAAATGGTTTGATAGTAGTGTCTTTGAATTGTTAGGGTAAGTGGATTTGAAATAAAATTTCGTTACTCTATCAAAATGCAAAGGAAAGATCTCAGTTTTAAAAGAATCATACCACTCCCTTACTGCCTCTTCCAGAAAGTCTTCGACCTCTTCCACCCTTTCCAACGAGGAGATGGCTAGATACAGCAGTTTCACAAGCAAAGATAGTAGGTGAAGATATATGTGAAGAAGAGGAGGAACTCGCAAAGTGGTGTGATTTGGAGTATTCTAAATACGGTGCACTATGATCTCATGGACGAAACTTTCAGATCACATCAAGTGACGAAAATAGATCTACTTTTGATAGTGGGGTGATAGTGAAATGTTGGGTTGTAGGGTATGCACACACCCTCAATGGTGCATGGGAACCCTCTCTAGACCATGAGAAATAACCTTTTTTGTATATATGTGAGTGATACATATGAACACTCTCCTAGAGCACTTTTTAATATTCTCCTATATACGTTAGTGAAGAGGTCTCTCACATTTCACCTTTTTAGCTCTCTAAAAAATCCCACGTAGAAATATGCTCACGCATGCCCTTCATTGGGATTTGGTAGTTACTTATTTGATCTTGGAATATCCTAGAAGATTGGCAGTTAGAGAGAGAATCACCTTTTTGACTTTTCAAAGAGGCACATGGGGAATAGAGCTTAGCCCATAAATATGAGCTCATTTTTGTAAAGAGGGGAGCTTTTGGTCGACGTGCTCTCATGTAAAATCTCTTCTCAATGGAAGATGCTCTCATTTACTCCAAGAAGACTATTTACATTTACATGTATTGTGTCTTGTGAGTGTGTGAGAGTGGTGTGTGTGTGCCTATGCATGTCTCTCCTTTGTGTGAGTAGAGTAGTTGCATTTGCTTGTATTTTCCTCATGGACAAGGATCCTTGACTCCCTATTCTCCTTGTTTTCAAGCATGTGGCAAAGCATGGGGCTGTTGCCAATGGCTTGAACATGTGGGAGGTAGGGGTGGATGAGAGGAGAGTCACTCTTGAGCTTTCCTTCTTGCTTCCATGCAAGGTGGTGAGGGTTTTGGTCGTTCCTTGCTACAACCTCAACACTTTTTGGTGCCGTTATCGGGGATGGTCGGCCTTCCATCACTTGGAGAGCTCAAGAACATGTGGTAAAATATTGTGTTGCAATCTTTTTTGCTCAATAGCATAGGATTTGAGTTTATGCATGGCACTTTCACCCTTCCTTTGGGCCAATTGCTCCCAATTTCTTGTTTTTAGTAGTGTAATTTTAGTTCAATTTGAATGTTTCACAAAAACACCCCCTAACCTCCTTTTCTTTCTCTCTCACTTCCACACATATACACACTCTCCCACACCCACTCAGTGGTATCACTCCATCTCTGTCACCTCTATTTTAGTGTATGCCTTGGAAAGGAAGATGGGTTGTACTCTCTCTACTCCCTTCTCTCTTTTCATTACCAAGAAAATTAATTTAAAAAAAGAAAAGAAAAGGGGGGAGGCTTGGAACTTTTGTTTTTTTTAGAACCATGCTCCATTATCTACATTTCTTCCTTACCCGTGCGGACTCTGACAGGTAGGTAGTCGATGACTACTTTAAATTTCTACGATAAGTATGCAAACTATGGGCGGGGAAAATCTTCAATGCACATCCTACGGAACAAATCAAGAAGTGGGAGGACGTTTCAAGAAGTAGGTGGGAGGACGTTTTAATCCTCCACTCGTGGCCTCGTCTAGATTCTGGCATCATGGGGGGGGGGAGAGTTTCTTCTCCCTCCTTTACCTCTACTCTTTCTTCGGGGAGGAGAGTTCCCTCTGTCAGCTACCTCACACGACAGTATGTGTTAGTGTAGCTTTCACTTGCTATAAGGTTGATCTTCCATGCCCAAGCTGTGGATTCGGCCCTTTCCCTCCCTGACACTGCTCAATGGACACATAGAACCCTCGGATCCACCACTCTTGGGAGTCAAGATTCTTCTTGACAAGTGATTTCATTGGGCTGCACAATCATTCAGCTCTGCAAAGAATTGGAGTTACTCTCACTGTGGATTTTGCTGCGTCGATGTAGGTTTGAGCCTTTCTCCCTCGATTTTGCAGAAATTGATCACTAGTTTAGCACGTTTTTCTGCCTGTTCTTGTATCTTTTGGTGTGATTTGTAAGCTGAGCTACGACTTTCTTTGATTCTTTGCCGGCAACCTCAGGCTTTTGGTAGTGCTTGTCTCCCTTGCCTCCATAAGCTTCTGGTGGAGCTATTGCCACAGATGCTCTTGGCCTTTCATGATGAGTATCATTTCTTGCCCTATCTAGTCCGTTGCGGAGGTTTCATTCTCTAACTCACCCCATCTTCTCGCCTTGCAAGGAACACCTCATAAGTTTCTGTTCTTCTCAGGTATGCTCCGATCGAGAGCTTGAGCCTGCTACACAGAGTTATGTGCCCTTCATGCTCCCCATTTCGCCTGTCAGGAGAAGCGTCATGCGAGATTCAAGTGCACATGTTCCCTTGTCTTCTCCAAATTGTCTGCCTGCATTGGTTACTATCATTGTTGGGGTTGTGCGCGTGGTCTCTCTCCTCCCTCAACTGCGCGAAATCCAGCAACCTCTCACTCAGTAGAGGTGTTCCGAGTGCACAAAGAATGCTTGCTCATGGCATCTTCTCTGTCATTTTCTGTGAGGGCCACCAACCAAAAGAAGTCTGGTAGCTCTGAAGTGGTAGGGTTACATAGGATTGGCTGTTGATGTATCTGCTACACTCAGATGAATTTTTTGGAGTTTTCTTGTGTTTCAAGCCTATGCCGAAAGGATAATATGAACAAAATTTTGTCATGGCTCTTTTATGTTGCAATTGTGATAGTTGTCTTAAGAATCAGTTGTTGGTCAGGTATGTCTGCTTACGTAGCAGTGTTGGTAATTATCAATAGTTCTTTGCATGTTATCCTTCGAATATGTTGAAGGAGGTCTCTAGAAGTTTTAACTTTCTTGAATGGTACTTTGCCTTATCACTTGCATCTGTTAGAGGCCTTCACGCTATCGAAAAGTGTTGCGCTTGTCCGGTCTTTAAACATCTATTGCAACCATGCACATATAAGTTGTTTTGTAATGTTGACTTGCTCATGAGAACAAAGGGTAATAATTTCTTACCATTCATGTCTTGCCCTGGAACAAATCTGTACAAGTGCTTATGATTGAACTTCCATCACTATTTTTCAACTTGAGTTTGGCAGGTGGAGAATGCTTCCCACGTTTGGGGGAGCTCACATGTTCGGGAACACATTTGATTGCTAAAAACTGAGGCATTGGGATTATCTTTTATTTCCCCAGCATAAAATGAATGCGTTCAAGAATGATTGACTACTTGGAAACTACTTGATTCAGGATATTTAGGTCTAGCAATGCTTCGAAGTGTTTGTTTCATGACAACGACCATTACAGGTGAGTGACCTATTAGGTTTTTGTTGTCAGAAATGATTATTTTAGTACCATGTTGGTGATGCATGCATAAATGTTTGATATTCATAGCCTTGGTTTCTTGAATGTTGGAACAACTACATTGCAATACACCTCTCCGAACAACACTAACAATAATTTCCCTATGCATCACAATGATCAAATGTGCTCATATATGCGAGAACTTGGTGTTCCTTGATTACAAGTCTGAGGGATTTTTTACACTCGGTAGCTTGCTATTACAGGATAGTGTTTTTCCTTTGATGTGGTGTCCTGGTATACTTGCTACAGTCAACATGTCTCAACTCGTGGTACTACAGGTTTGTAGAAGTGCAACTCTGAAACATGAACAGGATAGGTTTGTTTGACAGTGCTTGAAAATGCTACCTATTGGACTATTGTTTCGAATGCTTCTTAAAAATTGGTCATAGGCAGTTTCTTTTGGGATCAACATACTTGTTGAATTATTACCTGGATTTGAACCTGTGGGGATTTTGGATGGTCTTTAAGAACCTTATGAAATAACTTTTAATTGCCCACTTAGTTATCTAATCTTGTCTTGGTGAGATATAGGTCTGAGAGTGGGACAATGGTGGCCTTTGGTCGTTGATGTCATTATTCACAGAATCAGATTATGGATATGCTCTATAAGGTTACTTGTGCAAAAAAAATTTTACCTCTTGGTTTGTGACTATTTGCAGGTGTGAGGGTTCACATGGGTGTAAAGATAGCCTCTGCTCTTCAAAAGTGTTTATGTGCAGGGTGTTTTATTTCAAAGTTGTTATGCCATTGTGGAAACTTGATGTTTTTGACCTTTTGGTAACTTTGTCTTGTTAGTTGGATGATGCTTTGATTGAGGAAGGCTCAAAATAAAGCAATGAGGTTTTGATGGCCAAGCATTTTGTTGACAATGCTCCAATCATGTTCAAATTTTTAGGAAGGATCAATACAACTTTGCATCACTTTGAACATTGTTGTTTATCAAACAATATTCTATGCAGCTTAGTTTCATTATTTATGTGTAGAAGCGTTATAAGATTGAACAGGTATTGCAGAGAAGAAGCCAAAGTGTTCAAGCTCATTTGAACAGATTTGAAAGGTTTTGGTGCACAAGGGCTGAACACATGTTCGGTGTGAAGATTGTTGACTCCTTTAGGGGCCTCATATTTGTGCATATAGATGATCTTGCCTTATGAAAAATTTGCAGGATAGTAGAAGAATGGCGCATGGTCTCTTCTCCTTGGGGAAAGTGTCCCAGATGATAATAAAAATATTGAAAAGAGCTTTTGGGAGTGTGTACTTATGTGTGAAGTGTCTCTTCAATTGCTCATATAGAAGTCATTCTTGTCTTGTCTCTAACACAAGCTTGAAGGAAGGAAGATGGTGATTCCTACTCTTTGGAACTTTATCTTGCATACTATTCACTTGCTTGCTTTTCTTCCACCCTACGTTTTGTATTGACTGCCTGTAGATACTTGCGTTTGATACAAAAGAAACTTGGGATCTCATAGGGTTGATGTGTGAATGATGTGCTCAGATTGGCTGGCTCTAGGAGAGTGTTTGCTCAATATTTTAGGCATAGAAATTGAAGGATTTGTCGAATCTGTCTTGATTTAGTAAAGCTATTGGATGAGTGTGTGGATTTAGACTTGCTTAGATACAAAAGTCACCATGGTATGAATGTTGCTTGATGTTCTGTATCCATTGATCCACTAACAAGAATCGGGTCCAAGACTGCACAAACTCTTGCTACCTGTTATGCATCTCTCTTGATTCTACTCTTTATTAATGCAAGTGGTTGTTTTTAGTAAAATTCCTGGGTTGGGTGCATGATGCTTGTACTTCAAAATACTATGATGTGAGCACATATTCTTTAAAGGATATTTGCAAGGGAACATGCACATAGGGAGTTGAAATTTTTTGATTCAGACCTGAACTAGATTAAAGTGTGAATGAGAGATTGTTTTTTTGCTAGGGAAGTAACTCTCTAGTTTCACAATGCTCATTTAAGGCTTTTTTTTTATATAATGCATTACAGGCCAGCACACTTATAACTTCACCATTGCTCCTTGACTTCTATAGAGATGTTACTGTGCTTTCAGTTGTGCATGCTTCTTTTGATGAATGTTTTTGGACTCACTCACATGTTTCTTTTGGTAAGGGAGTTGCACTGATATCCACTTGGGTGACTGTCCCATTTGGGCATAATGATTCAAAATTTGTGCCACCACTCTGAGTATTTCCAACTCTGTTTTAATGAAGCTAGGAATATCAGTTAATCATGAAACCACATGCGTTACATTACCATGTGACTCACACTAACTTGAGTATAGGAGATTTAGGAAAGTCAATATGATTGAGGCCTCACAAGGCTATTGAAACATGGGTTCCTGTCGGGTTCCTTGCTCTTTAGCTGTATTTCTTGAATTGCAGGAACGACAAGATTTTCAGGATTGCTCTCTAGAAGAAAAGTCTTGCACAAGAGGATGCCCCTGAAGTGGAAACTAAAATGAATGTTTATCTTACTACGAGATGCAGTCTACTTGCTCTTTTGTATGTCATTTCAGGTTTGGGAGCTTCTGGAGAAGGCATTTCTAGCCTTACAAAAGACTGCACTGTGGGAAGAATGCAGGTCTGACTGCCCCCCAAGGAGATTGTGTCGCTCAGCTTTGACGATTGAAGATTTGCAACTTGAATCTTTGAAGATTTGCAGATTGAAGTAAACACTAAAGACTGCTGCATGAAGTTTTGCAGACTGAAGAATTGCAGAATTTTGAAGATCTGAAGAGTTTCCAGACTTGACTCCAACTTGGAACAAATCAGTTATGTATGATCCTCTTCCCTTAGCTTTGTCGAGGACGACAAAGTCGAGGGGGGGACAGTGTTGAGTTGTAGGGTATGCACACCCTCAATGGTGCATGGGAACCCTCTCTAGACCATGTGAAATAACCTTTTTTGTATATATGTGAGTGATACATATGAACACTCTCCTAGAGCACTTTTGAATATTCTCCTACATACCTTAGTGAAGAGGTCTCTCACATTTCACCTTTTTGGCTCTCTAGAAAATCCCACGTAGAAATATGCTCACGCATGCCCTTCATTGGGATTTGGTAGTTACTTATTTGATCTTGGAATATCCTAGAAGATTGGCAGTTAGAGAGAGAATCACCTTTTTGACTTTTCAAAGAGGCACATGGGGAATAGAGCTTAGCCTATAAATATGAGCTCATTTTTGTAAAGAGGGGAGCTTTTGGTCGACGTGCTCTCATGTAAAATCTCTTCTCAATGGAAGATGCTCTCATATACTCCAAGAAGACTATTTACATTTACATGTATTGTGTCTTGTGAGTGTGTGAGAGTGGTGTGTGTGTGCCTATGCATGTCTCTCCTTTGTGTGAGTAGAGTAAATCCTCATGGACAAGGATTCTTGACCCCCTATTCTCCTTGTTTTCAAGCATGTGGCAAAGCATGGGGCTGTTGCCAATGGCTTGAACATGTGGGAGGTAGGGTTGGATGAGAGGAGAGTCACTCTTGAGCTTTCCTTCTTGCTTCCATGCAAGGTGGTGAGGGTTTTTGTCGTTCCTTGCTACAACCTCAACATGAACTTTTTCAAAAAAAGTAGAGCTAGTGCAAGAGACAACAATGCTCAAGAAGGCCAACTCAATTATTGTGGAGTGATCCAAGATATCTTGAAGCTATCCTTTAGGAGGTTTGCTTACTTTTTGTTTGATGTGAAATGGTTCAAAGTAGTCACCTATGGAAGAAACACAACAGTGAGGCGGGATAAGCGTGGTTTGCTTCAAGTAGACTCCACAAAGCTATGGGCAAATGAAAGAGATACATTTGTACTTCCCAAACACTGTGAGCAAGTTGTTTTTATGTCAAATTCAAAAGAATCAGAGTGGATATTTGTTTTACAAGTCTCCTCACGTAGGAGAAAAATTTATGAGACCATAGATGTAGAAGAAATTCCATCTATGGTGGACTATGAGATTCATTCGATAGTGGAAGAGGAAGAGATCATTGTCTTAGATGAAGAGGTCTTTGAAGAAGCTGAAGCAAACACTTGTACATAATAACACTTTTGTACATGGTTCATTTATGGAATATAGATTTTTTTTGTACATGGTTCATGGTTCATTCTCCTCATCTCTTTTGTGTCCGACAGTTTTCTGCTTATCAAATCATGTTTTGGTTGTCACTCATCTAAACACTAGATCGGTAACCACTATAGTACATGTTACATGTACTTGGTTTTTTTTTGGGTAGAGTGTATTGTCTTTTGCTACAGAACAACATCGTAATGTTGTTGCATAAAGAGACAACACACTCTACCCAAAAAAGAAAATTTTAGATATGGTCATCGATATAGGCGCCGGTATAGGCACCGGTATGAGCATCGGTATGTAGCTGCGCATACCGATGCTCATACTAGTGCTTATGCCCAGGGGATTACCAATGTATATACTGATGCCCATACTGACACCTATACCGGTGCCTATATTAGTGCTTTGGTACCGATGCCTATGCCAAAGCTTACAACAACATCGGGGCAAAATGACACCCATGCATTTTCCCCGGTAGAAGCCTTAATATACCCCTGATATGTTGTAGTGCACAAAATTCCTATATTTTAAACTACAATAGAAGTTCATGCTACTAAGTGGCTTCAAGAGTTTGGCGATAACACATTTGTAACTTTTAAGAAAATTAATGGTGCAATTTTGCATCCATTCTATCAAAGATACTTCACCTCTAGTGGTTATTGGAAGATATATGAAACTTGTTGGAAGTCTCATCTACTTGTGCAATAGTAGACAAGATATTTCTTATGTTGTTGGAGTAGTAAGTAGGTTCTTTAATGAGCCCTACCAA
Source organism: Ceratopteris richardii (assembly GCA_020310875.1). NCBI lineage: Eukaryota > Viridiplantae > Streptophyta > Polypodiopsida > Polypodiales > Pteridaceae > Ceratopteris > Ceratopteris richardii. Next base: position 161,373,931 of record CM035428.1, on the reverse strand, counting down.
AATCATTGGAAGGCAAGCATGCGAATATACTCAGGTATGTGAAAGGAACCATAGATTATGGTATTCTTTATGAAGAAAGATCATCTCTGGTTGGATACTGTGACTCCAATTGAGCAGGAGATATTGATTCCAAAAAATCAAATTTTGGATTTTTCTTTTCTTTAGGATTAGGTGTTTTCCCTTAGATCAATAAGAAGCAATGGACTCTAGCATTATCTTCTAGTGAAGCTGAGTACAAAGCTGCATGTGTTGGAGCATGTGAAGTAGTATGGTTGAGGAGGATACTATGGCACATAGGAATACAAGGATATGAGGCTACAAAGTTGAATTCTGACAACCAAAGTTGCATGGACATTGCTAAGAAACCTATTTTCTGTGCATGTACCAAGCACATAGAAATTCAATATCACTATGTGTCTAAGTTGATCAACGATGGGGTTGTGGACATAAGCTATTGTACAATAGAAGAAAATGTAGCACACATCTTCACCAAGGCTCTTGGGAGAGAGAAACTTCTTTGACACTTTGCAAAGCTTGGGATTGGATCAAGGAGCTAGTTCACCACAAGGGGGACATTGAGGGGGGTGTTAGATATGCTTAATACTCCACCCTCAAGTGACCACAAATGATCCATGGTGCTCAAAGCTGTAAGGCCCCCATTATGAGGAGAATCCATTGTGAGAGCCCGAACATTTAGAACCCTAACTTCTAAGTTAGATGAGGTCTATGTGTGATCGTTGATGGTTATAAATGATCTTTGTGGGCCTAGCCATTAGTTTAGGTAGGGCATAAACTTCTCGGCCATTGGTTGCCATTCATGGTGAAAATAAAGGCCCTATGATGTCATGCAGTTTCCCCATAGAACCTTAATGGGGGGAGTGCAGGGGGGGGGGGGGGGGGGGAGGGCTTGCCCCTTCTTTGGGTTCTATGGGGCCTAGCCCCTTGGCTCATAGGGCGGAGATGGTAGGACTTCTGTTCATGGAGGAATTGTCGGATTGTATATTTTTTTGACTATTGTGTATCTCCTAACTACATTTATCTATATTGACTCCCCTTGTTAAAGCTATATAAGCATGGCCTAGGTTGAGCTTTAAAAGGCATTGTGCTCTAGTAAGCCCTCCATCTAGAGACTATCTAGATCGCCATCTAAGCTCCACATTGGGAGCACACAAGTGGACAACACCATCGTTGTAACTGTATTACACTTGACAATTTAAGTATTTGAGTTCTCTATCTCTCAGTGTGTGTCTATCTTTGCCGTTGCTTTTCTCTCAACTCTGTTTACTGGTCTATTCCATTGTGCTATCACTTTCTTACAGGGGCCATGGCAAGAAAACTCATTTCCAAATGGTTGTTCAAATCTTGAACAATTGGGCCTCTTAGTCAAAATATATTATCAAAATCAACCAAAATCTAGTGCTCTCAACAACCTCACCTCCCAATAGAACAACCTTGATCACTGCATACTATTTTTTTGTTGATGATGGTGATCCTGAAATAATCTAGTTTAGTGTCCTCTTTATGGAATGCTTGGAATAACAAATATTCTAGTTTAGTGTCCTTTTAATGGAATGCTTGGAATAGCATCAAGCTCCATTGCATGATAAAAAATTATTAGAATTTGGTGAATTGCATATAAACAAACGATTCCATCTAGTTTCCCATCGTGGATATTAGCGAAATCGTGGACCTATATATCCTGAAAGTTAAACTTTGGTCGAAATGATATTGTGAGTGGAATGATGTCTAGAACTAGGAAAGGAGAGAGTGGATTAGGAAGCCTCACATCCAAATGTCATGAAGCGGTAGGAAGATTGAGCACATTCAAATACTCAGGAGATAACTAGAGGTGCATCACATCCTCAAAAAGAAATGGTGCAGTAATTGGTCGTGAATCAGATGGCATTTCGATTCATAGGTTTATTAACAATTGAGATTTTTCTCCCAATTCCAAATTGAAGACAACGAAATAACTCATTATCGAAAGAGCAAACTTTGGCATTCCCAAAGCTTCTAAAGGCAAGAATGTGAAGTGCATCACTCTTCTATGCGTCTTTGTGGGTGTTAATGTGTCTTTGTGGGCATCCATATGTTTTTATGTGTGTGCGTGTGTGTTTATGTGTGTATGTGTGTGTTTATGTCTTTCTATGTGTTGATCACAAAGAGAGATAGATAGAGAGAGAGAGAGAGACGAAGGGGATAATTTTGTACATGGCTTGATGGATATATCTTTTATGGATACACAATAAAAACAAATGAGTATTCCGATCTTTGACAATCCTAAAATTATCAATTTTCATTCTCGTACATCACATGGTAGAGTGGACAGATGAGAATTCCAATATTTGACAATCCTAAAGCTATCAAAATTCATTCTCGTATGGTAGAGTGGACTTGCAGCACTTGTAGAGACCAATGGTTGAATTCTACAATGTCAACCATTCCAAAAAAAAGGGCTTCATCAACTTTCTTCTAAAGATGATGAGTGTGAGATCCTCATTGATAGGAAGATGGAAATAGTAGCCATAGCTTTGACGGGTAGAGCAATGGCTAACATACCCAAGGATGATCCATTGTACTCCTTAGCATAGTTAGAGCTGAAGCTATGGTGTCTTGTATATTTTTAGGTATGCTATTGTAAAGGATTGTTAGGTTTTAGTGGATGAATGATTTAATCATGTGATTGATGTATGATTAACTTGTCTTGGCATTTGTATCGACTAAGGACTACAAACTCTTGCAATGGGTCTTTCATCAAACACCTATTCTCGAAATTATTAGTTGGTAGATGCAAGAGTAAGAGAATATTTTTGTTGAGGAACATGAAACTTTAAGGCTTATTTGCACTAAGACTTGGATTTGAAGACATTAAAATGCTTGTGTAATTGCAATAGAGGATCCATGACATTACCATGCTTGAAATGCATGGACCTTGCTAAAACCCTGAATGAAAGGTAGTGGACTAAGCTGCCAAACATGAATTGTTTGAATAAGAGACCTCATACTATTTTTTACATACCCTTGATCATGTTCACATTTTTACCTTGCACACTCTATGTTTTATCATAGAGAATCTCATCAGCATGTAGATTGGCATTGTATGGAAGACAAACAATCAATCTAAACACTCATATGCTATTGTAGTATTTGTAAAGGTATTATCAAACATGCACCTACATCGAGAACATCTTCGAATGAAGAAAGATTATAAGCTATCAACCAATCAGAAAGATCTTCCCAAGGAAGTGTCTATAGGTGGCATGAAGGCAAGGTTATTCCTCTGCAAACAAATAAACAATGCAAATTAGAAATTGGCAACAATGCACATCAACAAGATGGAGTACAAGCATTAGAAAAAAAAAGCTTTAGCCTTTAAAAACTCTAATGTTCTTATGCAGAAGAAAGAAGGAGACATGAATGACAACTTATTAACCACCGATGTGTGAAGGCATCCACATAATGATACAAAAATACTATATCACAAAGACAACTTTTTATTACAAATACTTTGAAATACATCATAGTGATGAATTGAATAGTTTCTAACAAAATAACTCTTATTGGATATCTTTATCAATATCTGAAGCAATTGTGAAAGCCCCAAACAAGCACAAACATATAAATTCTGCAATTTTTTTCTCATTAACATAGAGTTCAAGCCCCAAAACTTTTTATTTCTATAGACATGCAATGACATAGTACAGTGCAAGCGCCAAATAAGCATAGTACGTCTATAGACTTCTCTAATGTTGAATACTCTTTGGATATCACTAAGCAAAAAATACTTATTCCCTTCAATCTCAAAATTTCGCAACATTGGTAATGATCAAGAACATTTCCTTTATATTCAATGTAACCTTGGACACATCATTCTTCATATCGCTCACAATGATAGACATGGTCTCATTGTCATGTCTAGTGGGAGACAAGTCCTTCTCAATATCGACCTCTTCTATTCTAGCTTGAACCTCAATGCAATCATTGATTCTCCTCTAACTCATATATTAGTTCCACACCTAGGCTAGGAAAATCCTTGTAGATGCAATGCTAGAATATTATAGATCCCATTTGAGCTTACACTAACTTGTAATCCTTATTCGTGTGAAGGTCATCAACATTGCTTGTGGGCATCAATGAGAAGTTGTGAATCGCTTGTATGCAATGTTCTTGAATCATTTTTCATTGAAACGATCCAATATCTGGATAGAGTTTATGAAATTTGAGGTCATTCAACCACTCTTCACTTGCACTTCAAACATTTTGAACCATAAAACGTTTTTTTTCTTACATCCATTTATATGCTTTGGATCCTTTACTAGTCCATGTTTTCTTCTTCTTATAGGGATGATAACTTGTTCTACTTGATCATTAAGAACTTGTGCAATTCTTTAGACAATATATTGGAAAGGTTCTCCACCCTCTTGGTCTTTTACAAGAAAGGTTCTCCACCATATTGGGACTTCTACGAGCATCAAACACATAGGAAGGGCTCTCATGGAGATAGAACATTCCTTCTATAGAGAAGGAGAGTTTAGGGCATAGGATGAGGAACCATTAAAAGAGAAACTTGCAATTGATATCAATGTAGTAGCCATTCTCTAAAGGTAGTTGAGGATCTGGTGAACTTTGGGGCATATATTGAGGAACCATTACGAGAGGGACCCACAAATGATAACAACAAAGTAATTCTCTATTGCATGTTGAATATTTAGGTGAAATTTAGACAGGTTGTTGACAACACGAATGTGCAGCAAACTTCCATTCTTGTACAAAATGTGGCTCCCTTAATTCAAAGAATGGAGTCCTTCAATCACTCCCCTTCCAACTCACAAAAAAAGAAAAGAGAAGAAGCAGGCCAAGGAAAGCCTTCCCAAATTGATAAAAAAGAACAGTGTTGAATGTAGGACAATGAAGGAAAATCATGATCATATAGTACAACACTTTAAAAAACTCATCAGCATGGCATCACCTCTTTCAAATTCAAGAAAGGAATGTATGGAAAATATTTTAAGAGTTAGATCCAAGAGTATTTATAAGAAAACTCTAGAATGTAGCCTCATGCACATGAGAAGTGGCCCCTTACTCTCCAACTAGCCTGTCATTATATAGATTAAGGAACTAATTGTGACCTTTGAAGTAATTGGAGCTAATTTTATATGTGCAACCTTCACCACTCTTTATAACTAAAGTGGTCGAGCCACCTTTTGCATGTGCATTATCCACCACTACTTTAAGACTTCCCACTAGAGTCCACTAGTGGTAGATATACTCTCCTTTTGAGTTAATTTTCACTTATAAGGCTTTAGATCTCTTTAGGTAGTTAATGACTAAGCTATGCTTATAAATTTTCTAATAATCCAAAAGTACATAATGTTATCATTATATTGAGCCTTGTTAAGCTGCTTTATAATATCCCCCCTTAAAGAGTATTTTTGGTCTCAAAAATATGGTTCAAGGTAAAACTATATAATAGCTTCTCCCTTGAGTCCATGTTCCGAATTGAGGAGCATGGTTGTCATCCTCTAATTTGCCTCTTTAAACAAAAATATATCCTTTCTTGGGCTGGATCTAAAAAGACAGTAATCATGTGTGTGGATTGATCCCCACCCAAATCATTATAAATACGATCTAACTCTCCACTTGATAAACTAAATATAATGCAATGTATGGATAGAATGATAAGGGTGGACTACATAGCCCTACCCAATTCACTACCTTGCTATGTGCACACAGTGCATCCATAGCAGAAAGATATGAAATAGGTGGGTTCTCAAGACTTGGGTCTTTTCTCTACACCATTTAGGCATAAACTTAGTAAAATAGATGGATACACTAACTATTCAAGAGTTTTGAGAGTTCTCGTGAATTTCACTTTGACTTGCTTTGGATAAATGAAGGAATACTAAATTTTACCAAAATATATGGTCCACTTTCAACCAATATCTACTGCACTTTTTCTTGAACGGAGGACTATTATGTCCAATCTAGCCTTTAAGGTGTTGGTGGAATGTAGGAAAGAAACGTTCCCTCATAGTTTTCAACACAATTTCAACTAGGAAAAAAAATTCTTAATGAACTTCATATTTTTCCAACTTAGGAGTATCAAAGAGTTGAACTTGGGTATCCATCACTTTTGAGTACAGTGTCCCATAGCATCATACCAACTTTGATGTTGATGCAAGACTTGATGTTCTAGACCATCAATCCTACATCTGCCATCATACAATGAATTCTACTTAAACTCAATGTATCTTAAGCTCCAAACCCTATACTAAGATTGATCATTGTACCAATTCCTAATAACTTGATCCTATGAGCAACTCAACATCTTTCTTCAAGGTTTAAACTTTTCTTTCTACTTTGAAATAAAGCATTATGATTGCTTCAATGATCCTTTAAGCAAGAAAACTAGTCTTGACTTAAATCTAGAGTCCTTGGGTATCTATCTCTTGATCACTTTACCTCTTTCGTTTTTTTATCCTTTTTTTTGAGTATAGGTACATTAACTCTATGTACTTTTCAAAGATAATGATAACTTGATTGATGCTTTCTATGAATGACAAGTTTTTTTTTTTTGGCCATCAAAGAAAAGTCCTCAAAGGGAGTTTGCATTCCACCATCCCATATCAGTGAATAATTTCTCCAATCCACAAAAATACATCCTATTTTTATGGCCTTCTTTCTATGTCTTTTGAATACTCTCATGATAATTTCTAACAATCCTTTCTCTAACTATTGTTGGTGCCAATTTTGAGAGCAAAGACTAAGGTTTTATAACCTTTTTATAAGCATACTAGTTGCTCTGAACCTTTTTTTTGTCTTTGGATCCTATTTTGTGGGTGTACTCCAAAAATTTATCCTTGCAAATAACATTTAACCCAAAAATCTAGGGCATCTCTAGATTCTTTTTTACCTCTGTCTTTTCTTGGAGAAACTTTTTTCTAAGCTTCAATCCTACTCATTAATGTTATTATTTTAAAAGGTAAATCTTTTCTTACCTCATGATTTATTCATGATCTTTTTGCTAGTACTTTGGCAAAATTTATAGTCTGTCCCACTACTTGAAGAACATTTTCCTAAATCCGATGAATTCCTTGTTGATTAGTTTACAGTGATAAAAACTCACTCTTTATCTTAAGATCCCTTTGTCTCTCTACCAAGCTCAATGTCTAGAGATCCCCCCTCAACTTAAGTCTAAGCATCTGCTAATGCTTTTCACTTTCTAAATCTTAGGATATCTCTTCAAGATTGATACACCTTTGGATATACCAATCAATATGAATTAAACACTATAGTCTTTGGTTCAAGGTATACTTGGAAACTACTTGAGTAAATTAACTTTGTTTTGCTTTACTCCTTTTTGTTCATAAGGAGTTTTACTTTTCTTAAAGTATCTTAAGCCTTAAGTGGATTCTAAGCATTGAAATACTTGCCCCTAAAATTTTTATTTCTAATTTGGATGATTACTATCATTCCCAAGTTGTACTTAAAAAATTACTCTTAATTCTTTTGGAATGAGTCTACAAATAAGGAGATTCTTTCCCTTTATCCTCTTTGGAGTGATTTCGTGATTTCTAGACACTTAAAACCTTCTTGAAAAGTATATCTTTAAGATTAACTCTTAACCTTCTTGGAATAAGTCTAAATCATACTTATCATTATGCTTGTACTTAGAAGATTCTCATCTTCTAATGCTTTCTTTCATTCTTATTTTCTAATTCTAACTATTAAAGTTAGAATTAGCATATTTTTAAGACATGAGTAGCCTACACCATGATGGTGCATCTATGGACGATGATGAAATAGCTAGTAAAGTATGCATGTGCATGTGTACATGCACCCACCCATGAGTAGCATATTTTTAAGACATTAGTAGCCTACACCATGATGGTGCATCTATGGACGATGATGAAATAGCTAGTAAAGTATGCATGTGCATGTGTACATGCACCCACCCATGTTTGTCCCCCCTAATGCACTCATTCCCTTGCCCAAATAATTACATTGGGTCAAGGTTCGAGATAGGCATCGTTAATCTCTTTGTCAAAATACAACCAAATGCTTGAGGCGAGAACTACTCACATCCTTGATGTACAAAATACAATGAATGTGGTTCCCCTTTGGGTAAACCCAATACACAATAATATGCACTTACAAATTGCGCATTCACAAAATTTATGCCAATGTCTAGTTTTCTAACTCAAAGCAGTGTATTCTATAAGCTTCAAGGCTTGTTAATCAGACATACACTTCCTCTTCAAATTCGAAAGTGAAATAATACCAAGAAGACTTCAAAAGGATTCACCAACTGCATTTCTGCAATTATCAAGAGCTAACTAATAACAAATTCTCTTCCTAGACTTGGTAAATGTCCTCCATTTACAATGATCTTTATATCAATGGAGAGTTGATGAAATGAGCTTTTGAATATAAATCAACAAAATTTGACATTTGAGCAAAGAGTAGCACTCATTGACTAGGTGCTAAGTCATCATCGACTAGAAATAGTGTTTGAAGTGGCTACTTTGGATGGTTCCCATAGACAAATTGGAAATAGATTCTCAAATTTGGAGCTGTATACCTATTACAAATGTCGAGTGGCATGTGTTGGTGTAAATCACAAGCCTACACATTTGGCTTGAAAGATATCTTGAAGACACTACATATGTGAAGAAGCATAGGAACTAGTGCTAGTGGTTAATTACCACTTTATCTTCTTGTAGAAGTCGAATTGACTTGGAATCTTTTGTAAACACCTACCAAAAGGATACGTGGAAAAAGTTAGCTATTTGATTGAAGGAATATCTCCTAGGATATAGGAGCTTGATCATAGGGAGCCAAAAGTTTGAATTTGAATTCAAATTTGTACTCATTCTCTATAAAAGAGGTCATGGAAAAGTCGCAGGTAGAACTCATCACTCCTGAGCTTCTCATTACTGATTTTGAGTGTGTGTGAGGCCTACACTCTAGCCCACACCTATCTACACAATTAGGCAATGATTTTCATGCCAATGGATTTGTATACAAGTGTTCATTAATACATGCTTTCTCATTGTTCATTTCTGAGTTCTCTGTCATACTACTCAAAAGTCTGTCAACTTGTGAAGTGCTTATCTCAGTCAATTCTTCACCAAATTTGATGATCTAAAGCTTGTTGGATTCAGCTCAAAGTTTTCTACATACTAGCAAAGTCTGAACAGATTCTATTTAGCCATTTTAGAGAAATACGTGTCGAGGTGATCACTGGTCAAACTCTGCTACAGTCCAAGTATAGCTTTACTTGCTAAATTGATTTCTCTTAGCAAAGTTTATCTTTTTACATCATTCCACTTGGAATAGTTAGCTTGCTAAGCTAATTAGATAACCCTAAAAGGAATTTTTCCAATTCCTACTATGCTGGTCATACTGAGCAAAAGATCCAGCAGGTGTCAAGACATAAATAGAAGGTTTTCTTGAGATTATGAGTTTCAAAGTTATCTGTTTTGGTTCAATCATTGCACACATTATTTCCAAAGTACATAGGCCATCTTATGGTGTCATTGGAAAGCTAAGGAGGTCCACTTATCAAGTCTGAAGCAAAACAGAGCTGGTACGAAGCAGGTTTTGCCAGTACCTACTCAATCTCTTGGAGCATCCATCCATCTTTCCCAACAGCGGTATCAGAGCAAACTAAGGTAAAATGGGAGATGGTTTTCCTTCATTTATTGATAAATTGGACAGGAACAACTATCAAGCATGGTCTCTAAGGATGAAGACCTACTTAAAAGGAAGGAGTCTCTATGGATACATCTCAAGAGATGAGGAATTGCCCTCATTCAAAACAAGAGGATTGCCAACAAAGGAAGAACATGATAGGCTCAACACATGGTGTGCTAAGGATGCATTGGCAAGGTCTTATTTACTCAAATCCATCTTTGATTTTCTTTTGCCACATATTAGATATTGTAAGACATCCCAAGAGACTTGGGAAACCTTGTCATCTTATTTTTCCTCCAACACAAGGGCTAGGAAAAATCAGTTGTGGATTGAATTCACAACATTAAGAAAGCAACCTAAGCAAGCTGTTTCAGAATTTGTGACCAAGATTAAAGATGTAGCAGATCAGTTAGAAAGCATAGGAGAAGAGATTGAAGAAGAGTAGATTGTAAGGCAAGTGATCAATGGGATCAAGGCTGATGACAAATAGGAAAGCTTCACCACTGCCATGGACCTTTACATGGACATGCAAATTCCAGATCTTACAACTCTCATGGGACAATTGTTTACTCATGAAGCAAAGATCTATATACAGATAAAAAGTCTAAAGATAAAGGCAAGAGCAAGAAGGTGGAAGATGAAGGCTCTACCTCCCAAGCCAACTATGCAGGGAGAGGTAGATCATCAAGAGGAAGGGGTAGAGGAGGTAAGCAAGGTAGGGGGAGATCCTATAACTCCTCACCATGCAACATTTGTGGTTTATCAAATCATACTACAGATGAGTGTTTCAGGAATTACAAGAATCAGAGAGGAAGAGGATACCAAAGAGGAGGATACTCACAGTCAAGAGGGAGATTCAACCATCATCAAGGCTACAACAATAACTACAAAAACAATTACAACAATAACTACAATGGCAACTACCAAGGAGGATTCAAATCCAGAAAGGACTACAACAACTACACAGAGGAGCAGGATGACTCTCTTCTGATCATGAACATGACTTCAAAACCAGGTACAAATGATGACCACCTATTCTACATTGACTCAGGATGCGCAAATCATGTGGCTGGAAATGTAGCACTACTCTCTGATCTTGAGGAACCAAAAGGTAAACATCAAGTCCAAACAGGTGATGACACCAAGCACTCAGTATTTGACGTTGGAAATGTTAAGACTTGTGATGGAAATCAGAATTTGTTGAGTAGGGTACTCTATGTACCAACCATTACAAAAAATCTGATGAGTGTTGGACAGATTGTGGAGAAAGGTTTGCAGGTTAGATTCAACCAATATGGAGCATTTGTGGGGGATCCAAGACATGGGTTCAAGAGGATTGCTAAAGGAGAAAAATCAGGTAGACTTTTCACTTTTGAGTTAGAAGACACAAAGAATATTGCACTATACAATTATAAAGATCAAACACTTTCAGAGCTTGAGATTTGGCACAAAAGATTAGGGCATATAGGAGAAAGAACCTTGAAGTAGATATGCAGGGATCAATGTGTGCTTGGAATACCTAATGTATCCAAGCAACATATGATTTATAAGTGTGTTGCTTGTCAATTTGGGAAGGCTCACAGGTTACCCTTCTCAAGGAAAGGTTACATGCATGAAGACTACCTAGAGCTTGTCCATACAGATGTATGGGGGCCAAGCAAAGACCCCTCAGTCTCAGGATCAAGGTACTATGTATCATTTATTGATTATTATAGCAGATGGACTATATTGTACTTCATGAAGCACAAGGATGAGGTGTTTAATTTTAAAAAATATCTTGCACTTGTTGAAAATCAGATAGGAAAGAATTTGAAGAGGCTAAGGTCAGATGGAGGAGGTGAGTACTTCTCCAATGAGTTTGAAAACTTCTTGCAGGACAGAGGCATCAAAACAGAAATAACCACAAGGTATTCTCCTGAACAGAATGGGGTAGCTGAGAGGAGAAATAGGTTGATTGTTGAGACAGCTAGGTCCATGTTGAATGAAAAAAAGTTACCTAACTATCTATGGGCAGAGAGTGTTTCTACTGCCACTTACCTCATAAACAGGTTACCATCTAAGTCCCTTGATGGCATGACACCCTATGAAGCATGGCATGGTACCCCTCACTTGACCATTGCAGGATATTTGGATGTGTAGCATATGTACACATTCCTTCTCAGATAAGAGGAAAGCTAGACCCAAAGGCTGAAAAGTGCATCTTTATTGGATATGATCTAAATAAAAAAGGTTATAGGTTTTATAACCCTACCAATAAGGGATTCATGGTGAGTAGAGATGTTGTCTTTGATGAAAATGATTCTTGGTATGAGAATGAATGCAGGAAGGTTAAACTACCCTATGATTTGGAAGAGGAGTTTCCAAGTCTTGCAAAGGAGGAACCTACTCAGAATGAAGACTCAAGTTCAGATGATGACGATACTATCAACCTTGAAGAGTAATCATTGCAAACATTATTTCCAAAGTACATAGGCCATCTTATGGTGTCATTGGAAAGCTAAGGAGGTCCACTTACCAAGTCTGAAGCAAAAGAGGGCTGGTACAAAGCAGGTTTTGGCAGTACCTACTCAATCTCTTGGAGCATCCATCCATCTTTCCCAACAGCATGTTGGCTAGTTCATTATAATGCCAAAAAGCACGCTTGAGTTCATATCCCATGAGTGGTAATGAGGCATAGAAATAAATCGTTTGCCGCTATTTACTTCACATAAAAGAGACTCACGAAATTTGGGCGGGAGAAGTCGATGCACACAATGAAAGAGTGCTATAGAGGATTTGATTAAGAATATAGTAGGGTATTCACACATGCCATGAAAGGTATACAATATGGAAATAAAGAACTAATTGATGTGATTCTCATCTCATAGATAAGAACATGAAGAATCAAAGTTTTCCATGATAGCTTGAAGAACAAGATGGTGAGCCACCATGGTCTCCATGGAAGCTTAAGGCCTTGATACCAATGTAACAAAACTCTAGAAACTAGCCTCCATCCATATGAGAAAGGACCTCTAACTCTCCACCCAACCTACCATTATATAGATTTAGGGACTAATCATGAAATTTAGAGCAACTTGTGCTACTTTTACATGTGCAACCCTGAACACTCTTTAGAAGTAAAGTGGTTGAGCCACCTTTTACATATGCATTATCCACCACTACTTTAGGGCTTCACATTAGAGTCCACTACTGATAGATATACTCACCTTTTGAGTTAATTTTCACTGGACCCAAGTTACTTCATGTTAACTTGAGTTACAGGTCTCTAGGGTTGTTTGGGGCCTCTAGGGTTGTTTAGGTAGTTAACCACTAAGCTATGCTTATAAACTATCTAATACTCGAGAAGTACATAATGTTATCATTATCTTGAGCCTTGTCAAGCTATTTTATAATAGGATCCCACTTCTTGTGGCTTATTGCGTAGGTGAACCCCCTTTTGTGGCTGAAATCAAGGTAGCAATCCGTTCCCTTCCCTTCAGTAAGAGCCCTAGTCTCAATGGTCTCCCTAAAAAGTTTTATACATCCTTTAAAGACTCCCTCGATAGTCCTCTAAATATTTTTTTTTTGGGGGAATCATTTAGATTCCGAGCTCTCCTTGCTTGTTTGAGTGAAGGATTCATCAAATTGATCTACAAGAAAAACAACAAGAACAAAATTGAAAATTGGAGGCTAATAACTATGTTGCAAACAAGATATAACATCATTAAGAAGGCCATCGGCCAATCAAATTAATAATCATCTTCGTGACTAGCTATGCAATGCCCAAAAATGTTTCATCAAAGGAAGGTCCATTTTAGATGCTACCATGGACATCTGAGAAGTTCTTGAGTTTTCTAAGGAGTCTATCCAAAGTTTGGTGTTTCTCAATATTGACTTTCACAAAGCTTATGATAGACTTGCATGAGACTTCATTTTGAAATCCCTCAAGGACGTGTGATTCAGTCCTAAGTTTACGAGAATGGTGGCCTCTCTTCTTGGCAATGCCTTGGCTTGCATTAATATCAATGATAGTCTTTCATACCATATTAAGCTCAAAAGGTCAACGAAATAAGGATGCCCTCTGACTCCCATGCTATTTGCTATTGTTGTGGATGGCCTTAGTTGTCTTGTTGACTCCCATGCTATTTGCTATTGTTGTGGATGGCCTTAGTTGTCTTGTTGATATTGAGGTTAAGTCTTGAAATATCAGAGTCCTTCAACTTCCCTAGAGGCATAACCAAATGGTGCTTAGAACGTTTAATGATATCCCTAGTGGTCAAATCTTTTGTTTCTTAGGTATTCGGATATGATTGGACGTTTTGATGGGGAGGTGATGGAACTCGGATCTCTCTAAGCTCGAGAGCAAGCTGATGTATTGGAAAGATATGCATATTAATCAAGCTAGATGTGATATGGTGATTAACACATTCCTTCTCTCCTCTATGCTTTACTTTCTCTCCTCTATGCTTTACTTTCTCTCCTACAGGAGACCAAAAGACCAAGAGATCTTCAAACTAGAGAGAATTTGCAAGAACTTCCTCTTGAGAGATGACCCTAACAGAAGGATATCCCCAAAATTAAATGGACTACTTGCATTAGCCAAAAGGATCAAGGTGGTTTGGGTTTTCTAGACATCGAAGGAATGGCCAATAAGTTAGCAGCAAAATGGTTAATTAAAGCATGGAGCAATAATGATGCCTCTTGGGCCAAGCTTATTTTTAGAACCAAGAGTGCTCTTAAGCTTGTGGGTCTCCCGAGGTAGAAGGGTCTCGACCTTCTCACCATTCTTTTCTCCCCATTTTTGATTACTTCCAAAAGCTCAAACTTGATCTGTTCTCTATGAAAGAGTTGGAACAAGGTTAAACAGTTTATCAAAGTCAATGAAGATTGGAAATGGGTAGCCAGTATTAGACAAAATGATTCAATCTAGTTCCTTATCAAAGGGCATCAAAAGAGTGGAGTCTTGGAACCTTCAAAAAGCTATGAAGCTTTGGGACAAAGGCTTTCGCTTGTGGAAACACATTTGGAACCAAGAAACCTATTAATGGATTAGATTCGAGGACATTGATCTAGCCAAAAGAGTGGACTATGAAGAATGGTGTCTATTGTAGAGCATATTGAGTGCGTGGGAACACTCACAGACTCGCCTCCACAGTGATCAGGACTATTCTCACCCTGAGGGCCTGAGATAATGGCAATAGCCTTGAAAAAATTCCAAGATTGAAGAAGGGTGGGGAATTTCATGTCATGCTCAATAGGAAGTGGTGTCTGGATTGGTTATGCTGGAGGTGGGACTTTAAGTTCCAATCCCTTTTGCACCCCCTCATTGTGATAAAAAAGTTTGTGCTTATGTGGCAAATCCTACACTATGGAGCCTGGACCAATGTAAAAGCTAACAAAATTTGCGGGGTTCACCCATGGTGCAAATGATGCCTTCGTGGCATGGAAGACTTGGGACACCTCTTCTATTCATGCCCCAAATCAATTGGTCCAGCAGGCCCTTGAGAGAATCATGTTGTTACAAGGACAAATCAGCTGGAAGCAAGTTTTGTTGGGTGAAGCAATCACATGTTCCTCAACACTGTGGAATGCTATAAGAGGGGAGAATCTATGGAAAATATGGAAAGGGAGGTGTTCAGCCAACTTTGGAAGCCCTCCTAAAGAATGGTTGATTGAAAAATCTCTTTTTCTTTAGGCAAAAGAATTTTCAATTGTAAGAGTCCCCCGCCCTTTAGACATCATAGAGTTTTCTTTCTAGAGAGCAACAAGATCAAAACCAAGTGGACCCCACATGAGGAGGATGAGAAGGTTATCAACCTTCTTTGTAAAATTTTCTAGTAATCTATAAGTAGCCTTTGTTTTGTGGGATATGGGGGTTCCCATGGATGCTAGAGACATTCACTTGGACAACTGTAACTTCTATTAATTAGAGTTTGCAAGAGTAATCTCCGTCGAGCTTCCTTGAAAAAATAATAATAATAGAAAAGTTCTTCGAGCAAAGCTTGCTTGTAGTTGACCTAATGAGCCAACAAAAGGGACTTACTGGCACTCTTCTAGATCAAGGTGTTTCTAGGGTAGGAGAAGAATATTTGATTTATGTTTTCAATGCTATTTACACGTCTTTGCATCACGAAGGGGTGCCACAAATCTAGAATTAGTCGAGACTCGTCTATGGAGAATCTGCCACATGAGGACTGCTTTCTTGTTTTGTATAAACAGGCGCAACAAATCCTTGAAATTGAGTTTCCATCTTATCCAAGACCAATCTATGCACTACTTCTTATTTAAACACTGAAGAAGCAGACACTCAAACCAACTCAGCTAATGCACACCAAAACTTTTGTGCTATTTTTACTATTCACAAAGGATATTAGTTTAAAAGAGAGTCTCATCTTATCATGTGAACAGCTAAGAGGCGGCACTACCATTTTTTTCTCAAAAGAGGTTTAGACTACTCTTCCAAACTTTAATTAATAGATAGAACAACTCTACAAGTGAACATGCTTAGCACCTATGGGACCCCCACATCCCACAAAGCAGAGGTTGCTTAAAACTTTTTAGAAAACATCACAAAGAAAGATGATAGCTCTTTTGTCCCCCTCATGGGGGGCCCGCTTGCTTTTAATCTTGTTGCTTTCAAGAAAAAATGCTCTATGATGTCTAAAAGGTGGGGGCTTCTTACAATTGGGAATTATTTTTCCTGAAAAAAAGATCCACTAGTTTTTAGGAAGGCTACTAAAATTGGCAACACACCTCTTTTTTCGGATCTTGGAGAGAGTATCATCCCTTCTAACAATCCACAATGCGAGAGTCTCATCCCTTATAACAATCCACAATGCTGAGGAACAACCTATCGCGTGGAGAAAGTGTCATCCTTTTTTTTTCAGATCTTGAAGAGAGAGTGGGATCCCTTCTAACAATTCACAATGCCAGAAGTCTCATCTTTATAAGAATCCACAATGCTGAGAAACAACCTATCGCTTGACCCAATAAAGGTTGCTTGGAGTTCATTTCTTTTGCAGTGCTGCTGCCTGCACTGTTCCGCTTCAGACATAGTTAATAAAACATTGCAGTGTTTCCGCCGGATCTGTGTGAATCCACGATGCACGTTTCGAAAAGGATTTATCCACCATGTCCCAGGGGACAAGGCGTCTCTTCAAAAAAAGTCGCCTAGTTCAGGACCGAACAGGCGACGCTGTTCACCCAGATACGCTCGCGTAGGTGTAGACAGATGCAGCTAACTGCTTCAATCTCATAGATATATCTATTGTGACGCAAGTAGACACAGAAGAAAGAAATGGCGGGTCCTGAGTGCTGTGTGCCTCCCCTCCTTTCCAGTACTCTGCCACTGGCAGAGAGGAAACCGTCGGACGTCTTCTTTGCTATGTTTCACAAAGGAATTCCTCCCCCAAAGCTGCGGTGATCGTCGTTTCCGACGACAGGGGTGAGTATTCTGTCGGTCGCAAGGCACTCGTGACGAGTCAGGTCCAAGTGCGCAACTGTTGATATGAAACGTTCACAGTCCCATTTTCTTTGTTACCATTCGAGTCCAGGTGCGCATGCTCTTAGATTTAGGTGTATGATAGATAGCCTTTCTCGACTTGCAACGTACATTTGAAAGTATGAATCCTTGCATATAACGATGATCCGAACGTTTCGCCTGCATTTGATAGACATACACAGTCATGCTTGCACTCACTCCCGTTAGCAGATTCATGCAACCATGGATGTATATAGAATGATCAATGATGTTCCATGCATCATCGGAATGTTATGCAACCATGGATATATATAGAATGATCAATGGTGTTCCATGCATCATCGGAATGTTACTCGGAAGTATGCAAAGTTATACATGCACACCGAATGTTACTGCGAAGTATGTCCACTCCCCACTCTCTCTTTTTCTTTTGCCCTTAAAGGGCTTTAATTTATTTTAGAGTCTGGTCTAAAGTCTTAACGGTCAAATGTATTGATACTTCATGTTTTCCTGCTTCGGGTACGTAGGATTTGCGATGCCAATTTTAAGGTAATTCACCAGTAAACTCGAGCTGCTATTAATCCATATATCTTTGCTTCAGTTTCTCTAAACGACGATGTTTCATATGCTTCATGATGTATTATTGTTGAGTCACTTCTTGTGCTTTGTGTTTAAGGCATGTGCTAATGGATTCATATAAGTTTCACATGGGAGAAATAAAAATTTGAACATATGCGTTAGGTTAAGGTGTCAATTATTTTCCACATAGATTAACTCTGCACCCCTATTCTAAGACGCTATTAGTAGCTATGGTAGATTTCGTGATGACGACCGCGTAATCCAGTCAACTTCACACCATTATCTTTTCTCACTCTTCGTAAGGCCTATATACAAAAGAGACAATGAATGCCTCATTCTGCTTGCAGAGAGAGGTGGTGGTTCTCAAAAGTTAACGTCCTAACTGCATCATTCACCCTCCATTATACAGGAAAATTGCAGACCAAATCGCTGGGCTTGGCTACTTAGTAGTGGCCCCAGATTACATGAACAAGGATCCATTTGTTGATCAAGGGAATGTGCCAATCACAGACTGGCTGAAGAATCATCTACCTGTACGCACATGAAAGCGTCTTTTTATGGTGTTCTATTTGCTACTGTGGCTTTCTGTTGTCGTTTAAGTAAGTATACTCTCTGTCACCTAGATCTCTGCCGTTCCAAGTACGAGGACCATAGTTGATGTTTTGAAGCAGAAGGGAATATCTTCAGTTGGTGCAGTAGGATTTTGCTGGGGCGGTAAGATGAACTGTCTTGGTTAAACAGATTTCTGTGTTGGGCTTAATCATTCCTTCCTTTTATATCTTGTAGGCAAGGTAGTAGTAGAGCTAGCAAAGCTGGACATCCTTAAAGTAGCAGTTATGTGCCATCCTTCATTTGTTTCTGTTGATGACATCAAAGGTACGAATATTTAGCTTGTGGTGCCACTGCAGACTATTTCAATATCTGACTTACTGAGATGCTTCAATTGTTCACTGATGTGTTGTTCTTCCTATGTCCTAATCTTGTATTCTGTCAATTCACAGCAGACAAGCTTCTTAAGAGGTCTTTTGTACTACCAATCGATAGCCTCATATTCTTTGTCTCATCTTTTTTCTATCAGAGGTAAAGATTCCCATTGCAATTCTAGCAGCTGAAACAGACAACATAACACCACCTGCTATGGCGGCACAATTCCAAGAAATACTAGGGTCCAAAAAAGACGTAAGAGCTCAAGTTATAGTGTTATCTCAGCAGTTTTATGTCAGTTAATTAGTACTTTTTCAATGTACCTGAAAGTTATCATGACTGTTCCAGGTGAAAAGCTTTGTGAAAATATATCCAGGGACATTTCATGGCTGGGTCAACAGATACGATCCTAGTAACCCTGTGCAACTCGGAAAAGCAGAAGAAGCTCATAAGAAGATTTTTGAGTGGCTTCAAACATACTTGCATGAGTAGGGGATTTGGAAAATTTGATGTGTTAATGCCATTCGGTCATAGGAGGTGTCTATGTAGATCATCAGAAGATTAAGATAAAAGACGTTCTAATATATTAACATGGTTTAGATGTCCATGCTTTACGATTCAAGAGATGCCTTAGTTCAAAATTTGTCTTTGATGTTACAATTGTAAGCATATTTGATATTGTTTGCTTTCTTAAAGAAAATCAATGTGTTTGCAATTGAATATTTCATTAAACTTTGTTAACAAGCGAAATACTGTTATTGCAAATAATATTTTACATGTGTCGAGAAAAACTAATGACTGCATGGACACCCACGATGTGTGCGGAAATATCCATTGTCCATGGTTGAAAATTAGAACTTATATTGCAATGCCCATATCATCACCTTCGCAAACTTTGCTACATTATATTTGTTGTACGGAACAATCTGTCACATTGTTGAGCCGTGGGGGTGTGAGTCACTCCTTCAAAAGAGAGGTTAGTAAATCTCTCATGACTTGTTATGGGTATAAGAGGTTTACATTTATAGAGTGTAAAGGAGAGAATCGCGTGTGACTCTTTAGAGAGTAGAGATATGCGCTCGGTGGCTGGAAGGAAGAACGTACAAAATAATCTTTGTGTGAGTATGTGACAATAGCTTGCGATGGCAAAAGATCAGATGTCGAGCATAATAGTGGTATTAGAGCGCTCATCCGGGCCGCCCGATAGTTGGGGACAACAGGATTTGGACCCATGCCCCCAAGATGGGCGGCGCTTGGCTTAACCAAGGCGTCATGCCTTTTGGATTATTATTAACAGCACATATAACTGAAATCTAAGGCGAAGTTGGAGCAAAAAAGTGACACGTTTTGTAGGGAGAGCTTTGAAGGCCTGGAAAAGGGTGCTATCATATCTAGATGGATGGAATCTAGAGGCATGAGAGATGAAGAACTTGGAAACTTGAAAGTCAATGCTACTTGAGGGAGTGAAGAAGAAAAGAGATCATGTGTAATGATTGAGAGGATCTCTTGGATGACAAGGATAATTGTCAAAGCAACGAGTAACAATAGATGAAGATGATCTCATTGATGGAATATAAGGAACCTTATGGCATCATACATGATTTTAGCAAGGAGTCATGAGCTCACTTTCTAGGTTTGATTGTTTTTGAATTTCTGTAAGAATCTTGATATTTGAGAATGATAATGAAGCGCTAGGGGGCCAAGATCTTGGAGGGGAATCGTTTATAGAGAGTATGGCACATATACTCTCATCTAGAGTCAATGATTCCCTCAAATTGCAAGAAAGTGTAAGATTTAGGTATCACGAAAATAGCCTGCTTTTATGATTTTCACATAAATTTCAAGGGCTATTTTGCTTAGTAGCCATTTTGAGAAAAGAAAAACAAGAGGGATTTTTCATAGATTTCTGGAAAAAAACATGAGACCAAATTTGGCACCGTTGCTGAGGAGGAGCTCTAGGAAGAACATGTGATGGTAAGAGTATAGCAAGAATTGGCATTGGAAGGTAATTAATTTTAGTTTTGTTGTTGTTTTTGTGTTGTTTTTAGTGTTTTTCACCTTCCCTATACTCTTTCATCCTCGCATCATCTTCTTGCATCCCAAAAAATACAAAAATTCACCATATTCTCCTACTCACCTCATTTTCCTCATATGCAAGAGTGTGAGAGAGGGAGAGAGCTTGTGAGCAAGTGTGTGTGTTTGTGTTTTTGAGTTTTTTTCCAGGCAGAAAAGTGCTCCAATACGATAGGAAACCTCTCAAAAGATAAAATTTTGACTCTCTGTCAAATATGCCAAAGGTCTCAGACCATCGCGTATGAGAAATTTGACTTTTTGTGATTGCATTATAAGCACGATGTAGGGCATACTAGGGCTTCTAAGAGTCTATAGGTGAATTTGAAAAAATTGCATTTTGGTGAGCCATCACGATGGTGTATCACCATTCGGATGAGGCATCACCATCGGAATTGGCTCACGCCATCGCGATGAGACCGAGCCATCGCGACGGACGCACGCCATCGGGATGGTTTGGGACCATCGTGACGAGCCAAGGCCGCACACCATCATTATTGGTTCATACCATCACGACACTTTGAAACCATCATGCATGGACCATCACAACATGTCCATCCGAGACCATAACAACGACATCCCCC
The DNA here is from genome assembly GCA_020310875.1 of Ceratopteris richardii. Taxonomy (NCBI): domain Eukaryota; kingdom Viridiplantae; phylum Streptophyta; class Polypodiopsida; order Polypodiales; family Pteridaceae; genus Ceratopteris; species Ceratopteris richardii. The sequence goes on along the minus strand of CM035428.1, from coordinate 161,352,619 downwards.
GACCAGACTATCGCGACGGGCATATGCCATCATGAAAACTCACCTGAGATCAAGCCATCACAACAACCTTAAACCATCATGACAACCTTAGAGCATCACAATTAGGACACGCCCTCAGAACGGTTCGCTAGAATGTTGACCATCATGATGAGACTAGGCCATTGCACAATGCACACCATCACGACGGTTCAAGGCCATCACAACGACCTGTAAGTTATAGACCATCGTGATGATTCCCCATTATATCATCATGATTGTGTACCACCATTGCAATAGTGTTAGAGCATCGTGATGGTCCACATGGAATGCATTTTTTAGGGTTTTATTTTTTGGCATTTCTAGGCCTATTTGGGTGAATTTGCAAGCAAAGTTTGTGTAGTGAAGGCCCTACTACATGTTCAAAGAAGGATCAATTTCATTACTCATCACAAAGTTCTATCTAATCTTGATTCTTTATAGGCTATTTAGTATCTGAGGGAAATCTTGGGAAGCATGTCTTCTTGGACGAAAAAGCAACCAACGAGGCTTCGGATTTGAGGTTGGAAGAACTCTCAACCACCTCTGTCAAATGCTAAGTGCAAATAGCATTATTGATTGAATTAGGGTTAAGATAGTCAAACACAAGAAACACTAATCATTCAAGTTCAAGTGTAAGTTAAGACATTGTTACGAAGAAAACCTAAAGGAAAAAGACTACAATCTAATAGTGTGAGAACTTAAACATACAACGAAAAGATGATTCCTGATGTATACATTTGGACAAGATAAGAGGCTAAAAGGAGAAAAAACGAACCAAGGGATTGAGAACAAAGAAGTAGAAGTGACGATAACTCATAGTGGGTGTGAGGGAGGTAAATTCATGAACCTAAGATCACGAAAGCACATAGGAAAGGCAGATCAATGAAGCCTTAGGTCATCAAAAGCAAGTGTGAGAACCACAACATGGTCTTGAGCTCAATAACTGAGTAGTTATCCCTACGATTTGAGCTCAGAGACAAGTGAGTCTGAAATGGCATGTAGCATGGAAAGGCTAGATGGAGGATCAAGTGTAGCCTATTTAGAAAGACCTAAAGGACCAGTTAGAATACGTCCAAACCAACCACTTAGGTGCTCGCATCTATGAGAATGGTTTGAGAAGGTTGGTTGTTCAATTGAAAAACCCTGAACAACCCATTGGATTGGAGCATCCGACGGTTAAATTTGAGAAAGATGCATACTTAGGCAAGGAAGGAACAATGTACATCATTACTAATCAGCCTAACAACACTAATGAGTTTGGAGTAGTCATTCCCGAGGTGGAAGTAATGGCCCAAGGAAAAAACCCTTTAGGAGATGAACCTAGGACACTAAGAGGGAAATCAGTGTTGACAAGGATGTTAAACCTAGAATGATCCCTCAAGATAACAAAAGTATTGAGTTATTTTTCAATAAGGACACTACTGAAGCATTTTGGAGGTATAGGATGGACCAACCAAGTGAAATAGGATCAATCACAATCTACAAATTCAAGGACCCTGAGATACCTAGAAAAATAGTGTACTTAGACAACACATCAGAACGAGTGTTTGTAGTGTCTGATCACAGAACACATGCTTACACATGGAGGGTTGGTATTTTCCCCATCACGAGCTAATGTGACCTTTAACCACCAAGGAGCCAGGACATCAATGGCCCATGGTTCCCAAAAAGAGAAAGACAAGGAGAAGCCAGAAGTGAGTTTTGCTCACACCATAGGGAGAGATAGATCAATAGTGGAAACTCATAGAATGGAGAGACCAAGAGAACCCAGACTGCAAGGTGGTAGAGATGTCTTTCCTCTACCGAGAGCCCCTAAGCACCCAAGAATGTTGAGGCCTACCCATTTAGTGAAGTCAATGAAAAATTATTTTGACGAGATAGGAGATCCTTATGACCACATTGCTGAGTTTAAACAAGTGATGCGAGTTGAGCAAGTGGAAGATATGTTCATGCAATACAATGCATTTGGACTCACGCTGAAGAACACGACCTTAACTTGGTTCCAACCTTTATAGCAAAGTGGAATCATTCATCATTCACTAGGGGCATCCATCATTCATTAGAATCATTCATTAAAATCATTCATCACTGAATTCTTGAAAAGTGGAATTAGGCATAATACTTCCTCGTTAATCCATAGTTTCAAATAGCCTCCCAGGAGACAAGAAGACTTGCAGGACGTAGATTTAGATAGTACATTGAGAGATGCCTAATGCTAGAACTCCCCACCCAAGCCAAGCAAGTATCTTTGTTTTTGGATGGAATCTTGAGCTCTAAACTACGATCCTATGTATATATGAAGGAAATCAAAACTCTAGAGCAATGTGTGAGAATCTATGTAGACATTGAGGATAATTTAGGAGACAAATTGGAACTTCCTAAGGTCTACAAAAATTCAGATAGCTCTTCTCAATCATCCTCGAAACATTATAGTACCATAGAAGACCTAACTGATAAGGTGGCTCAAAACCTAGGAGTCTCTAACAAATAGATACCCAGGTTAACTTCAGCTAAACGTTGTAACACCTATGGTGGTGATCACATGGCAAATGTGTGCCTAAATGTAACACAAACCCAAGCCAATCCTAGTGGCCTATACTGCACAATTGAAAGGCAATACACTATCACACTGCACAAGACTCCAGCATTAAGACCCATGAGAATGAAGTTGCAAATGGCTGATGGACACATTGAGAAACCATTAGGCTTACCGAAAAGAATATCTCTCACCACTTGTGGTGTAGAATTTGAGCACACCTTCACCATTTGTGAGTTTGGACAGAATCATGTGTACGAGATGTTGGGACAACCATTCATGCGACAATTGCAAATTGTAAAAGATTGGGGAACTAACTCTTTGTACCTGCAAAATTTAGGAGTGCCTACCAAAGTCAAGCTCAAGGATTATTCCCATCATGATGTACCCTCAATATAGTGGAATACCATCCATAGGATGCCTAAAGAAATGGAGTTGGTGCAATCCATAGAATCATGGCAAAAAGAAATTATACCACCACGGAGCATGAAGGATTAGAAATGATTTATGCAATAAAAAAATTTAGACATTACATATTGGAAAATAAGTTTTAGTTCTTCACAGATCATCAGACGTTGCTGTACTTAGTTAATAAGCCATATAACACTAGACGATAGATATGTTGGTTTCTACTATTAATGGAGTATGACTTTGAAGTAGTAGTCAAGAAGGGGAAGACCCACCTTAGAGCCGATCATTTTTCACGGCTAACTACTGGAGAAGCCCCTCAAGGGATGGCAAATGAACTACCAGATGCATACCCATTTAATCTTGAGGTGGTACCCGAATGGGCCAAGTTTATTGGCCCTATTCTCAAATTTGGACCAAAGAATCCTAAGATTAAGATCACAGAAGGAGAGTTCACCAAGTCATAGAGATACAAGATACTAGCACGAATCATGTATAAACAAGATAATTAGAGAATTCTTGCTTGTTGTGTAGAGGAATCAAAATATGAGATGGTTGCAATTAACACATGTAGGTGCATTAAAGCAACACCATTTGAGACAACGTACACTATAGAATTTGCATAGATTAGGAGTATACTAGACTTCTATTAAAATAGACGTCTATAGATTGTGCAAGGAATGCCCAATTTGTTTTAAAAGACCACCCGTGGAGCATGCCACTTTATACCATGCGTCTCTTACACCAAAATGGAGTGAACCAATGGTAACCTACTTGAGGATGAACACATTCCCTCAAGGAATGACTCTAACAAGACAACAAAGTCTCGAGCTAGAAGCTCAAGACTACACACTCATTGGCGATAACCTGTACAAAAGAGGGAGAGATGGATATATGAGACAGTGTGTTCATGAGAGTGATTATTTAAGCATGTTAGAGACTACATACCAAGGTGCAGTTGGAGGTCATTTTTGCCCCGACAAAATAATCAAAGCCATACTATTCGCAGGATTATGGTGGCCCAATCTTCACATGGATGCACATACCTATGTAAAGAGATGTGATGTATGCCAAAAAGCTCAATTTCCTACTCGCCGAGATGAAATGGCATTGAAACCTATGAGGGGAGGATGTGCATTCTCTAATGGGGTATGCATCAGACCACCCCATGTGTCCACCCTCAGATTCGAGCACATCAACAGAGATCGTCTATGATATGAGTACAACGGTGTCGTTCTGAGTATGCTACATGTGGCACTACCAGATCAAATACCTCCCGACATGTTATAAGTTGACCTTCGAAGAAATGTTCACTACTATTTTTTGGAAATACCACAAAGGTTTTCATGAGCCGACCAAAACATTTTTTATAATTATTTGCATGTGAACAACTCATGTACTCCACACATTATTAACTCCCACCACATGATGAAGCTCAAGCTATCGATTGGGAGAAATTAGAGGTAGAACTAACACGAGGTCTTCATATCACCGAACAAACACTCGCCCATTATCTTTTGCAGACATACATTGCCAATACTCTACAACAAGGATTTGTCGGGGATAACAAATGGAAGAGGGAGGGGGATGTTGGTAGTACAACAGGTAGCATTCACAAACACAGGCATAAAGGCAACATGTAAAAAGGGAATGCAGTAAGTTGGGAGGGGCCAGACATGTTCATTTTTCAAAAAATATGTTTTACAATAATTTATTCAAAACTTCAAAAAGTGATTTTTATCACTCTTATAGGATATGTACCATAGAATACCCAATTTGGTATCAACCAGCTCCATTTCATGCAAGCCTCGGAGTCCTCAAGCTTGACGGGCTTAGGTAGAATGCTCTACCAATTTTGGTAATTATTAGACTTCATTTGGATCTCCATATGACCCTTAGAACCTAATTTTTAACTATGCCAGACACTAGATTCGAAATCGGCCAAAACTAGTCTAGAGGTTCACTACCATTATGTTAGAGAAAAGATCATGAGTAAGGATATAAAACTCTCATATGTATCCACACATCAACAATGTGCAGATATGATGACAAAGGCATTGGATGGAAGAAAATTGAATAGGTTCAAATCAATGATTGGACTATAGGAAATCATGAAGGACTGAAGACTCAATTATCTTAGATAGAGGAGGTGAATTCTTGTGAATAGAATTCAATAATTACTATAAGGAGCATGGTTTGAAAAGGCAACGTACCACAACTCATACACCTCAACAAAATGGTGTTGTTGAGCATAGGAACAGGACAATAGTTGAAATGGCTCGTTGTATGTTAAAGGCTCAAGACATGCCTAATTCATTCTGGGCAGAAGCAGTCAATACATCAGTTTACATCCTCAATTGAAGCTACACAAACGCACTGAAGGGGATGAATCCTCAAGAAGCATATTCTGGTAAAAAAGCCTTCAATTTTGCATTTCAAAATTTTTGGCTGTTTCTGTTATGCACATATTCCTGATTCAACAAGATCAAAGTTGGATTCAGAAAGCAAAAAGTGTGTCTTCCTAGGATATAGTGAAGAGTCTAAAGCATACAGGTTGTGGGATCCTAAGGCAAGGGAGATTTTTGTCAGCCGAGATGTGGTGTTTGATGAACGACCACACTTAGTAGAAAATAAAGGTAAATCTACTATCTCATCAAACAGAGAAATATCTCATCTTGTGCCTATCAAAAGACAGGTTAAAGTTGAGGAGGAGGAAACATCTGATGGAGAATTTTCCTCAATATAAAGCCAACTAGTTGTAGCTGCACAGTGTAAGCCACTACCAAGGTGGGCACAACAAGTCTTTGACGATGACAATCCACATGTAGATGTACCAGAATCTTCCTCGGATGGATTACAAAGATCAAAGAGAATAGACGAGCAAAGAAGAGCCTCAAAACACATTGTTAGCATGGCTCTAATGGTAGATATCATGGGCTCGATAAAGGAGCCTACCACCATTGAAGAAGCCCTTGATGATCCAGGTTGGAGAGCCGCAATGCAGTTTGAGTATGATAGTATACTAAAAAATGATACATGGGATCTAGTCGACTTGTCATCAAAGAAGAATGTAGTAGGTACTAAATGGATTTGGAAAGTGAAGTGTAAAGCAGATGGAACATTCGAAAAGTATAAGACAAGATTAGTTGCACAGGGTTTTTCACAGATCGAAGGATTTGATGTTCAAGAAACTTTTGCACCAATAACACGCATGACAACTATTCGGACGGTACTTGCAGTAGTTGCACAAAAGGCTTGGCCTATTTTCCAGATGGATGTCAAATCTGCATTTTTGAATGGTCACCTCAAGGAGGAGGTATATGTATCTCAACCACCAGGTTTTGAGGTACCCAATTCAGGAAATAAAGTTTGCACATTGAAGAAAGCTTTGTATGGACTTAAGCAAGCTCCACGGGCTTGGTACCAACGGATAGATATTTTTTTCAAAAATATGGGTTTTGAGAGAAGTACTTCTGATGCTAACTTGTATGTAATGAAAAGGGATAGCAAGCTAGTTGTTGTCATTGTATATATGTAGATGATTTGATCATTACAGGAAATCATCAAGAACTCATCAATCAAACTCGGATCAACTTGGGAACTGATTTTGAAATGATAGACTTAGGTCTACTCCATTTTTGTCTGGGAGTTGAAGTATGCAAAAGGAAGGATGGAATTTTCATCTCACAACAAAAATATACCAAATAAATTCTCAAGGCATTTGGAATGATGAATTTGTCAAATCAGCTAGCACACATGTGGAGGTAAATCATAAGCTATCTATGGATGATAACATGCCTGATGTAGATGCTAAGAAGTATAGGAAGCTAGTTGGAAGTCTTATTTTTATGTGCAACACTAGACCTGACATTTGCTATGCTGTTGGAGTGTTAAGCAGGTTTTCCAACAAACCTACGGAGAGTCACTAGAATGCTGGAATACGAAGGTTCATTGCAGGAACCTTGGATTTTGGTATTTTTTATACCATAGGTGATATACTTCAAGGATATTGTGATTCAGATTGGGCTAGAGATTGTGATTCTAGAAAATCAGTTTCTGGATATTTGTTTCTCACTTGGTTCATGAATATTTTCTTGGGTAAGTAGGACACAACCAACTCTTGCACTCTCCTCCACTGAAGCAGAGTATAAAGGAGCTTGTTTTGCTTCTTGTGAGGCAGTTTGGTTAAGGAGAATTCTTGCAGATCTAGGCTTTCCATCAAATATGGTGACTATAATCAAGTGTGATAATCAAAGTTGTATGGCTATTGCAAAGAACTCAGTATTTCATGCTCACACCAAGCACATAGAAGTACAATACTATTATATTCATGAGCTAATTGAAGATGAAATTGTGGAGCTAGAATATTGCCCAACAGAGGCAAATTGTGCTGACATATTCACTAAAGCACTTGGAAGAGAGCAACTCAATAGGAATCTTCAATAGATGGGCATAGGACTGAGACCTACTTGATTTATCATCTGTAAACATTGAGGAGGAGGGGTGTTAGTATATGATCAATGTCTATCCCTCATGAGTGTATGCAAATTTTGTAAGGTCCCCATTATGAGGAGAAGCCAAGCATGCATTACCCAATTGATGGGAATCCCAACGTGCATGTTGGATGAAGATCATATTGGACCATGTAACATATTGTAAGGAAAGGGAGTTACCAGGGTCCCCAATTGTGGGGTCTGAGGCAACGGTAAGTAGCCTCGATTGAGGGGTCTAAAAGGATTAGGAGGCCCCCTGGATGGGGGATCCCAGGGGATCAGTCGGCCCTCTGGTGCGATGGTAAAGGGAATATTCCATGGAATATTCCATGGAATATTCCCTATCATAGTAAAAAATCATTTATATTTGTTAGCTCGGTTCAACTGGCCTAAGCCGTGTATGGCAATTACACGGGCGGTGGCCGCCCATGCTCTACCACCCATGTATAGCCGTCCATGGAAGGCCACCCATGATCGTGTATATACATGACTTCTGCACTACCTGAGACATCGAATTGAGCCAGCATACCTCTACCTTGTATGTCCCTATCTAGAGTTGTCTAGATCACCATTTAAGCTCTACCTTGAGAGTGCACGGGTGGACAACGCTATTATCTTTGTACTTGCTATTAGTAGAAAATTGTTGAGATTCTCCTATATCTGTTATCTTCTCTACTACCACTCCTGTGTTATATTGCCTAACTATTGTATTACATGGTATTAGAGCCGTAAGGTTCGAATAGCTTGAGAAGTATCACTATTTTAGCCTACTAGTAGGCTAGAATATCAGTAGAGTATCTGAGTGATTACATGATGGCTTCATTGTCAAACACTGGTCTTGATGCTTCAGCTAATGTTAATGCTCCACCTATTCTAATTCGCCCACGTGCATTCACTGAAGGGAAGCTGGATGGAACCAACTATACACTCTAGAAGTTCAAAATTTTTGCAATTTTAGACTCCTATGAACTACTTGACACTGTTATGGGACTGATGGGATCGGATCCAAAGTCTATACCAGTTCAAGATCTAGCAACTTCAAGATTGATGATTCAACTAGATCCAGATCTTCTACGAGCTTGGAAGAGGTGGAATAGTGATGCATTATGTGCAATTGTCACTAGTTTAAGTGATTTTGTGCTTAGTTTAGTTCAACATACAACTAAAGCACATGTGGCTTGGGGCATACTGGCTCATCAATATGAGACCAAGAACCACACTAGGATAGAAAATTTAGAAAATCAATAGGCAAATGAAAAGCATTCTGATTCTGAAAAAGGATGAAGATTTTATCAAACGGATAAAACATCTTCAAAATCAACTGGCTGTAGTTGGTGTTGTTATAACACCAGAAGAGCTGGGTCGAAGATGTGTATGTGTTCTTACAACAAAGTATGATGGATTAGTAACAACCCTTAACACTCAAGTAAGACCAACTCCCCTCACATTTGAAGAGTTTTGTGCTATGCTTTTAGAAGAAGAGAGGCGGTTGAAGAATCGGCAAAGTACAAGTGATGTTGCATTCTCAGCAAATGCAAAAGGTAAAGGCTCTTCTGATGGATCCATGTTAGGTGGGTTCAACCAGCCTAAGCCGTGTATGGAAATTACGTGGGTGGTGGCCGCCCACGCTCTGCTGCCCATGTATAGTCGTCCACAGAAGGCCACCCATGACCCTAAATATCTTCTCTGCTACTGCCCTTGTGTTATATTGTGTAACTATTGTATTACAAAAAAAACCCCCCAAAGAGGGAAAAAAGTGCCCTGGCAGTCCTAGTGTGTTCACACACATCATTACCTAAATATATCAACAAATCCCCCCTGGGAGTGATGTAGTGAACAAGGAGCTGGCACTCATGTATAAGGAAGTGCCAAGCTATGTGGAATCAATCCACAAAAGGAAGTAAGCCCAAAGCTTTGCGGAAAGCTTCAAACTTCTCCCTAGGAAGAACCTTTGTGAGAAGGTCAATGTTCTCCTGCATGGGCACATATGCCAAGCTGATCTCCCCAACAGAGAACCTCTCCCTAACATGATGATAATGCACCTCAATGTGCTTAGTGTGAGCATGGAACACAAGGTTCCTCGCAACTGCCAATGCACTCTGACTGTCAGTGAAGATGGTGGTGGTAGAAGACTGACCAACACCCAAATAAGCCATAAGGCGTCTGAGCCACACACACTCAACAGTAGCTGTGAAAGTTGCCCTATACTCAGCCTCATAACTAGAAGTGGCCACGGTAAGATGTTTCTTGCTCAACCAAGATATACTTGAGCTAGCAAGCATGAAGCAAAAGCCAGTAGTGGACTCACGAGTGTCATAGCAACCAATTGAGTCAGAGTCAGAAAAAGCATGCAAATCTAGCGATAGTGATCCCCCCTTGGGATAAAACAACCCAAGTAGCCGAGCACCACTCAAGTAGCCAAAGATGCACTTAACCACCTACCAATGTTTGACACCTGGGTAATGCATAAACCTGCTCATCTGTGAGACAACAAACTGAATATCTGGCCGAGTAATGCATAAGTAAATCAAGCATCCAACAGTCTGTTAATAGAGAACAACATCAAATGCATCTACAACATCTTGGAGACTCAATCGTAAACCTGTCTCCATAGGAGTGGCAATAGACTTACAGTCTTCAAGGCCGAAACACTGCAATAATGTGTCAATATATTTTGTTTGACACAAATCCCTTCCACCATCAACATGCATAAACTCAATGCCCAAATAATGATGCAAATGCCCCAAATCAGACATCTCAAATGAGGCATGTAAATCAATCTTAAAATCAGCAATATGCCTCTCATGAGGACCAGTGAGCATCATGTCATCAACATAAACCACAATGATCAGAAGTACATCATTAGCATGCATAACATATAAGGTGCTTTCAATTGGACTGTTCTCAAAACCATGTGGAATCAGATAGGCATGTATCTTTTCATACCAAGCACGTGGTTCTTGCTTTAAGACATATAATTCCTTCTTTAACCTGCACACTTGGTTCTCATGCATTTTTTGCACAAAGCCATGGGGCTAAAAAGCATACACTTCTTCATGCAGGTCACCATTTAGAAATGTTGTTTTGATATCCATCTGATGTACATTCCAACCATGATGAGCTGCAAGTGCACAGATGCTACGAACAGTAGTCATTCATCAAGTAGGTGCAAAGGTCTCATCGAAATCAATGCCTCTTTCCTGCGCATAACCCTTTGCAACAAGCCTAGCCTTATACCTGTCAACTGAACCATCAGACTTACACCTTAGCTTGTATACCCACTTAGTCCCAATGGCCTTCTTGCCAGGAGGCAAGTCACATAAAGACCAAGTACCATTCTTCATTATAGCATCATATTCAGATTGCATAGTAGCCATCCAATTTTCTGAATTTTGTGCTTCATCAAACGAAATAGGCTCATTCTCATCACAGAGACTAGATGCAGCCATAGCATAGCAATCTGATGAAAAATAGGCACTATGAGAGTATGAACAAGTATGATATGACATAGATGCATCTAATTTGCTGTCATGCAAAGTCTGCACCAACCATTTTGGCATAGTTTTTGCCTGCTCAATATCAGCTCTCTCATCAACAAGTGCATCATGTAAATTTGCATAAAAAATGGAATGATCTGCATCATCATATGAAACATACAAAGACTGAGAAGTTGCCTCATTAGGACCAGCACTAGACTTTCCACATGTAAAAAGTGGCAACAAAGTATCATACATGTCTTTTGGAGCTAATAGATGTCTCCTTAGTACATGAAAGCAACGGCCGAATAGCATCTTCCACAAACACAATATCACGGCTAACTAGAATGCGTTTAGTCTGTGGATGATACGGCGATTTTAGTGCTTTATCATCCAATTTTTCTGTGATGCTGTTCAGTCACTAATGCATATGCTAAACAACAAAAAACATGCAGATGAGCAACAAATGGCTTCCGATCTTGCCAAGCCTCATATGGAGTGATAGACTGCAGTGCTTTAGTGGGAAACTTGTTAAGTACATATGCTGCACACATGACAACCTCAAGCCAAAAAATATGTGGTAAGGCCTGACGCTTGACCATACACCTCGCCATCTCCATGAGTGACCTATTCTTTCATTCAGCAACTCCATTCTTTTGAGTTGTATGCGGCAGTGTACACTTGTGTTTTATCCCACATTAAGATAGAAATGTATTAAAATCAGAAGAGATATTTCCCCCCTCGATCAGAATGAAGGATGCCCAATTTACATGCTGATAGATTTTCAGCCAAAACCAAAAATTGTTTAAAGCACACGAACACTTCAGACTTTGCCTTCAATGGATATACCCATGCATGCCTGGAAAAATCATCGAAGAAGGTCACAAAGTAAAGATAATTTCCAAAAGAAGGTGTCTACATAGGACCACAAACATCACTATGTACAAGTTGCAATATCTGAGTAGCGTGAACTGAACCATCTTTTGGAAATGACGAATGCTGCATTTTGCCCAAAATACAACCTTCACATACATGTTTACCAGGTGCCTCAAGTTTGGGCAGGCATAGCAAACTAGCAAAATTCAGATGACCAAAGCGTGCATGCCCAAAGCTTTGCATCTGCCATATCCTGGGAATCATGTAATGCACATGTTGAATCATTCACATATCTTTCATGGTCTATGAGCTTATACAACCCACGACATAATATGCTAGAAGCAATAATCATGTCGCCATTTGACAGATCATGAACTGTACACCTGTCATGAACAAATTTCATAGCCAAACCCATCTTGGCTAAAGCTGAAACTGATAACAAATTCTTCTTGATCCTTGGCACAAATAAAGCATTTGACAAAGCGAAAGAACTACCATCAACAGTAGTCAAAAGACAGAATAAGAGGAGTTGTTGGTGCATGTGACAATATTCTCTATGGGGGCAGGCTCGAGTGAAGTGAAGAAACTGCGCTCCGAGGTGATATGTTTGGTCGCCCCACTATCAAAGTACCAAACATCTGAGTCTACTACAGACATGCACTACTCATGAGAAGATGGATCAAAACTATAAACAGTAGTAAATGCCCATTCTTCTTCCTACACAAGATTAGAAGAATTTGTTTTTGGTGTAGAGGCCTCTACAATAACCGTTCCAGCCTCTTTCTTCTTTGCCTCTTTAGCAACCAGTTTTGGATAGTTCTTTATGATATGATCATTTCCTTTACAATACTTACAAAACAATTTCTGCTTTTCTGATTTCTTTTCATCTTTGTCATCCCTCTTCGATTGTGCAGAATTAGCAGATTTTTGCTTACTAATTGAAGAGCTCCATTTTCCTTTGCCCTTCTGACTAGCCAAGAAAAGTTGATCTGCAACATGCATAATGGACCTCTTCTGCCTGGACTAATCTTCTTGCAATAGAACAGAGACTAACTCCTCAAATGACAAGGAATTTGGATTGCCTTTCATCATGAAACGAAGAGTAGAAGCAAAACTCTGATATGAATCAGGAAGACCATTCAAAACGGTCAGCACAAGTGAGCTATCTGGTATAACTTCATCAGCAAAAATCAACTGTTCCTTCAAGTCTTTGATCTTTGTTAGAAAATTGTCCATACAATCACCTTCATTCATTGCTCACTCTCCAACTGTTTTCATAGGTGAGCAACACGAGCCTCATTCCTAGCTTGGTACAATGTGGTAAGTGTATCCTAAGCATCCTTAAGTGTTTTGCAAGAGCGAATGCGAGGAATAATGGCATGTTTGATAGACAAAGGTATCAATGCATGTGCCTTGGCATCTCTGCCATCCCAACGAATTTTCTCTGCAATAGGTGTAGCAGAAACCGTAGCAAGAACATGAATATGTAGAATATCATCATCTTCGACACCTTCTGCATCAGCTTCAGTACCTGCAGTTGTAACAGTTATAGGTGTGATAGGACGTTTTTCAACACCCTCCACAATGTTCCACAGTCCTTTTGCAACCAATACATGTCACATCATATAAGCCCATAACGGGTAGTTGGTACCATCCAACTTATCCTCAACAACCAACATACGCAATACATCACTACTTTCAGCCATGGCCGGTGACTAAAGTACCTTGATGCAAAAAATTGACTGTATCTCAAAAGTTGAACAGAACTACCTAGACGAATTTTGCTAGACCTATAGGAGACTTTGAGACGCTTATACTGGCGAACTAAAACTAGTATATAGCTTTCGCAAAAAAAGATGAAATAGCCTGCATAAGCACCGAGATAGTGCATTCAGAAATCGAAACAAGCTGAGATCACGATTTCGGCACCACAGAACAAAGCTGTTTTTATCTTTGAAACACCTTGAGTATATGTACCAAATTTTGTGCGATTCTGAGACTATGGTCGGAGGGGTGTCGACGACACCTAGATGAAGCAACGACTTGCTCTGATACCAATTGTTGGAGTTAGATGTCTACGGAAGCACACAAACAACACAAGGAAGAAGAAGAAGCTCGGAGCACAACACACAATACTGAATGAATAACTAGAGAATGTACAAAGATAAGTAGCCCATTAGAGCAATATGCGTATATACTAGTCGGGGGAAAAAAACTTCCTAAAGAGGGAAAAAAGTGCCCCCGCAGTCCTAGTGTGTTCACACACATCACTACCTAAATATATCAACATAAACTTTTTTTCATGAAAGATAATCTACCTATATCCTTCAATAATAGATTTAATGTATGAGCTCCACATGGAACCCAAGTAATGCCTTTATACTTGTTTTGTATTTCAATTTCAGCACTTAAAAAATTAGATGCATTATGGGTCACTATTGCAGGGATAATCTTTGGACCATCCATGCGAGATGTAACATGTTCATATATCTTTACAAGGAAATTTGAACTTTTCTCCTGAAGAGAAGTATCAACTACTTCCAAAAATTTTCTTCTCTTTGGATATATAACCATGAAATTAGTCAATGGCTTCTTCTAAAAAATTTTCCATTCATCCTGTGCTATTGTGCATCCATACAAGGGCACATAATCAAGCACTGTTCATTTTAAAATAGCTTCAAAATTGTTCTTGAATTTATCTACATATTCTATTCACATTTTATTGTAATCTAGCATGGTGAATCCTTTTCGTGGATTTTACATCAAAGAATCTTTGATAATAAGATTATGAATAACGTTAAATGGAATTCCACATGATAAAAATGCTTGAGCCCATTTAAGATGAAGCTCAAGACAATTAAGATTTTCAAAAGCTACGTGTAATGTGTTTTATGAGTTATTACTAACAATATTTGGTGAAAACATTACGAGATCCACCATTTCTGCTAGATTCACCTGGTCCACTCTTTGTCGACCTATGTGGAGAAAACAAAGTAGAAATATCTTGATTGATATTGAAAATAGTTTGCAATACTTGAATAGAAATTATCATGGGAATCCTCTATTGTCATTGATATATCTACTCATTCTTGCTCTGCACTTTGACTACTTCAAAAGTATTGTGCAATATTCACGCTTTTAAATAGTTATGTGATATCATGAGATATACATTTTTTGCATGAATTGCAAAATGTACCCATATATCACTATTTGGATTAGAGCATCATGCAACATTAGTCCTTTTACTAAAAAGATGCTCTTTTATTCAAGTTGCGTTGCCTACATAACAATGTCCATAACATTTGCATTGTATCGTGGAGACTATTTTACCCTCTTGATGAATAATCACATATGACCGTTCTTTTCCCTTCCCATAATTATTGCTTTAATAAATACTTTATATTGACAAAAGGAAAACATAAATAAACATAAATTAAGATATAAATTCCACGTAATATATATCTTAAATTATATACAAACTATTTTGAATATCTCTCTTAAAGCTTTTAAATAGGTTAACCTATGTATTTATCTACCTATCTGTTTATATTTCTACCTCTTCATATAATCAATTTTTTATCAATTTTGTAAATCTCATAGTCAGAATAGATTTGAACTCACAATCATACACACATATATACATGTACATATTATAATGAAGTAAGAATTAATGTTGATTAGAAGATCAAAATAGATTTTAACTCATAATCATATGTGCACATACAATTACACATACTATTATGAAGTAAGAATCACTATTGAGTCAAACAATCACAATAGATTTTAATTCACAAGCATACATGCACATACACTTGAAGTAAGAATCAATGTTGAGTTAGGCAATCACAATAGAATTCGATTCACAATCATATGCAAACATACACATACACATACTATTGTGAAGTAAGAATCTATGTTGAGCTAGAGAATCACTATAGGTTTTAATGCACAATCATACATGCATGCACATACACATAGTATTGTGACAAGGATGTCACATAAAACATTTTGCTAAGTTGGATGAGAACTTTCTTGGATCCCTTTACAATTCAAGCAATCTAAGAAGGCGCTGATAAGTATATAGGAGAAATCCATCCAGAGTCCTAGAAAGCTCTAGTTGACTTATCGACACCTTCTCATCCCTTGAACTATAAAAAAGAAGATAAACATTTGCCAACACATCACAATAGGTTTTAATTCACAATCATACACACACATACACAAACTATTGTGAAGTTAGAATCAATGTTGAGTCAAACAATCACAATAGGTTTTGATTAACAATCATACAATCACATATACATACACATACTATTGTGAAGTAAGAATAAATGTTGAGCTAGACAATCACAATAGATTTTAAATGTATCATACATGCACATACACATACACATACTATTGTGAAGTAAGAATCATTGTTGAGGTAGAAAATCACAATAGAGTTAAGTACACATTCATACATGCATATACACATACACATACTATTGTGAAGTAAGAATCAATGTTGAGTCAAAGAATCACAATGGATATTGACTCACAATCATACACTCATATATACATACATATACTATTGTGAATTAAGAATCAGTGTTGAGTTAGACAATCACAATAGATTTTAACTCACTATCATACACACACTACACATACACATACTATTGTGAAGTAAGAATCAATGTTGAGTCAGACAATCACAATAGATTTTAAGTCACAATCCTACACATATATACACATACACATACTTATGTGAATAGGATCTTGCATAAAACACTTCATTCAATTGCATGAAACCTTTTTGGGATCCCTTAACAATTCCAAGGATATGAGAAGGTATTGACAAGTTTATAGGACAAAGCCATATAGTGAGCTAGAAAGCTCCACTTGACTTATCAACACCTTTTCAGCCCTTGAATTATAAAAAATAAGTTAAAACCTTTTCCAACACTTCACAATGGCTTCTAATACACAATCCTATGCACACATACATATACACATACTATTATCAACTAAGAATGAATGTTGAGTCAAACAATCACAATAGATTTTCACTCACAATTATCATACACACATATACACACACATACTATTGTGAAGTAAGAATCAATGTTGATTCAAATAATCACAATAGGTTTTAACTCACAATCATACATGCACATACACATACACATACTAGTCTGAAGTAAGAATCAATTCTGAGTCAAACAATCATAATAGTTTTTAACTCATAATTTTAAACAAACAAATAAATATTTTTCTTTATTTTTTAATCTTAAAATACCAAATTATTTTTAAAAAGATTTTGTACTTTTTTCTTAATTTGTGCAACACTATAAGTTTGCGAAAAACAAAGTAACTCCAATGAAGTACACTATTGGGATCATCATTTTATTAAAAGCTATTTGAATGAATCCTTTTTGATTGAGATGGGTTTTGATCAAAAGTTTTTTTATCAAAAGAATTTTTGATTGAAAGATTTTCGATCGAAAATGCTTTGGATAAAAAAATAATCAAATTATCATGCAAAAACTATTCACTCTTATCCGAATAATCTAATGTGAGGTAAGGGTTGCAAGATGCCATGAGGTTTATGTTGCAGTACCATTTGGTCGAATAATAAGGGTCTACCATAAAATTATGTAATTATTTAGAATAATTGAATTATTGAATAACAAATAATGCAACCTAGGAAAACACTTGGAGGTGTTGTTGTCTAGTGTTTGGGTTGTAAATTAAACCTTAGAGTACCATTTCATTGCATATATTGAGCACATATGCACTATGTATGCTTATGTGGCTATCTCTTATGTATGTCCATGTGGTCATTGATAGAGTAGTTATGTTCTTGCATAAGACTCTAATGTTGATAAAGAGGCCTATGGCTTGTATTTGGGATGGCTATTTGTGCCACATATCTCGTAGTGTAATGGAAAATCTTTCTCGTTATGGCTACTTATCTGAGTTGTCTTTCTCAAATTTTTCAATTTGGGAGCATTGTTAGTATGAAAAGCAAACTAGGAATGTGCATAAGGCATACATTGACTCTTCAATTAAGACTTTAGATCTCGCTCATATAGATGTGTGTGGTCCTATGCCCACAAGTTCATTAGGTGGTTCTCTTTACTTTATCACTTTAATAGAGGAGACAACTAGAAAAGTATGGGTATATCCTATCAAATTGAAGGATGAGGTATTTCCTACTTTCAAAAAATGGCTTGCTTTAGTTGAGATTGAAAAATGAACTAAGCTCAAGACATTCAAATGATGGGGGTGAGTATATCTCATATGAGCTCCACCTTTTTTGTTAATCCAGAGGAATTTGTAGAGAGTTTACAACTACTTACAACCCACTATAGAATATTGTAACTGAAAGGATGAATAAAAATATTCAGGATAGAGTAGTTTCTATGCTACATCATGCAAGCCTTTCACGAGGCTTTTGGGCAAAAGTAGTATTGATTGTAGTTCATGTGATTAATCTTTCACTTAGTACTGCCAAAGGTTTGAATGTGGCAAAAGAGTTATGGACAAAGAAGCCGCCATATTATGATCACCTTCGAGTTTTTGGGTGTGAAGTGTATGTTCATATACCCAAGAATCTTAGATAAAAGCTAGACAATAATTCAAAGAAATGCATTTTTCTTGGATATGGTTGAGAAGGCTTATTTGTATGTCGCTTATGGGATTTTGAAACATGAACAATGATCAAAACTAGTGATTTCATTTTCAATAAGTCTAAGATGCATAAACAATCCATTAAGGAGGTTGAAGTGAGAAAAGTAGTGTTTGAGGATACTAGTCCTTGAGTTAGCATGCATAAAAGGATACACATAGGAATGTTCAGGAGAATGTCCAACCAAATCAGTCTACAAACGTTCCTATTCAGCAACCATTCAGATGTTCTGCACATTTCTCGCATCCACCTGATAGATATGTTCTAGGTTTGGATTTTGTTATGTTAACTGAGGTTGGGGAACCTTCTTGCTATGAAGAGGCTATTGAGACAGAGGTTCATGTCAAGTTGGAGTGTTCCATGAAGAGTGAATCCAATTCTATTCACAATAATGGTACTTGGGATTTAGTACCTTTGCCAAAGGGCACAAAATGTTTTCCATGTAAACAGGTAGATAAGATGAAATTCACATCAGATGGTGCTTCTCTAAAGTATAAAGCATGACTTGTTGCAAAATTGTTTAAGCAATAACATGGTGTTGATTTTTGAGGAAAACTTCTTTCCAATAGTCAAGATGATTACACTGTGCATGTTGCTTGGATTCATTGCAATGGAGGATTTAGAACAAGTCCAAATAGATGTAAAAACTGCTTTTGGCATTGAGATCTTACAAATGAGATTTATATGGAGCAACTAGAGGGTTATGTAATTCTTGGCAAAGAAATCCTAGTTTTTAAGCAAAAGAAGAGCTTATATGTACTTAAACAGTCCCCAAGACAATGGTACCAAAAGTTTGATGCCTTTATGAAATCTCAAGGCTATTATCGAAGCAATCAGGATAATTGTCTCTACACAAAGAGATCCTCAAATGGAAGCTTGATGTGCTTGATACTTTATGTTGATGATATATTGATTGCTCGAAAGTCCTCTGATGACTTGTCATTACTCAAAAGGAAGTTGAGTGAGTTATTTGATATGAAGGATTTGGGGGATGCAAACATATTCTTGGCATGCACATTACATGCATATACTTTTCTCAAAATGACTACATATCCAAAGTGCTTCACAAGTTCAATATGTAGGGTGGAAAGGCATTGAGTAGAGCTTTACCTACATATGTGAAACTGAACAAGAATGATTGCCCCAAATCAGATAAGGGAAAGGAATTCATGACCAAAGTTCCTTATCAATTTGCTATTCGTAGTCTCAGGTATGCTATGGAAGCTATGAGAATAGACATTGCATTTGTAGTGGGAGTTGTGAGTAGATATATGTCTGATATTGGCAAGAAGCATTAGGAAGCAGTCAAGATGATTTTGAGATATCTGAGTGGCACTAAGGAAAAGTTTCTATGATCGGGTAGAGGAAAGGCATCCATTATTGGTTACAAAGATTCTAATAAGTGTATGTGTGTGTATGATTGAGAATTAAAATCTATTGCAATTCTCTGACTCAACATTGACTCTTACTTCACAATAGTATGTGTAATTGTATGTGTGTGTATGATTGAGAATTAAAATCTATTGTGATTGTTTTGACTCAACATTGATTCTTACTTCACAATAGTATGTGAAATTATATGTGTGTGCATGACTGAGAATTAAAATCTATTGTGATTGTTCGACTCAATGTTGATTCTTACTTCACAATAGTATGTGTAAGTGTATGTGTGTGTATGATTGAGAATTAAAATCTCTTATAATTGTTTGACTCAACATTGATTATTACGTCACAATAGTATGTGTGTGTAAGAATTAAAATCTATTGTGATTGTCTAACTCAACATTGATTCTTACTTAACAATAGGATGTGTAAATGTATGCATGTGTATGATTGAGAAATTTAATAGATGGAAAATGTAAATACATAGATTAATAGATTTAGAGGCTTTAAGAGAGATTCAATGTAGTTTGTATATATTTTAAGATATATATTTAGTGGAATGTATATCCTATTTGTTATTGATTAATGTTTTCTTTTTGTAGATATAAAGTCTTCATAAAGCAAGCATTTTGGGAAAGGGAAAAGAATGGTCATATGTGATTATTCATCAAGAGGGTAAAATAGTCTCCACAATACAATGCAAATGTTGTGGACATCATTTTGTAGGAAATGCAACTCAGATAAAAGAGCATCTTTTTAGTACAGGTAATAATGTGGAAGGATGCTTGAATCTAGATAGTGATATATGGGTACACTTTGCAAGTTATGCAAACAAATATAAATATCAAGGTATCTCATAAAAAAGATTTAAAAACATGTGTAGTTCACAACACTTTCAAAGTAGTCCAAGTGTAGAGTAAGAATGAGTAGATGTATCAATGATAACAGAGGATCCTCATGATATTTCTACTCAAGTATCACACACTATTTTTGAGAATAATCAAGATACACGTACTCCATTTTCTCTAGCTACATAAAAAGGACTAGACCCCAAGGATATAGTGAAAATTGTGGATCTAATAATGTGTCACCATGCTTTGTCCATACTAAATCACAAAATACACTACCTATAGCTTTTGAAAAGAAAGATTGTCTTGAGCTTCATCTTAAATGGACTCAAGAATTTTTAGCATGTGGGATTCCTTTCAATGTTATTTGTAATCCTATTCTCAAAGATGCTTTGATGTCAACTGCACGAAAAGGATTCACCATGCCAGATTAAAATAAATGCGAATAGAGTATGTAGATAAAGTGAAGAAAAGTATAGAAGCTATTTTAAAACAAACTGTGATTATGTATACATGTATGGATGCACAATAGCACTAGATGGACGGACAAGGGGTCAGAAGAAGTCATTGATTAATGACATGGTTATATATCCAAATGGAAGCATGTTTTTGGAAGTTGGTGATAATTCTCATAAAGGGAAAAGTTCAGCTTTTTGTGTAAAGATATATGAACATGATACATCACATGTGGGTGGTCCCAAGAATGTGAATGTGATAGTGACATATAATGCATCTAATTTTTGAAGTGCTAGAATTGCAATACAAAACAAGTATGAAGGCATTACTTCGGTTCCATGCACATCTCAATGCATTCCACCAGAGAGTAGCTTATGTAAATCAAGAAGGATATTGTGGAGATTTATGGTACATTGAAGCAATTCAAAAGCATCCAACTCCTATATGGTGGAAAGAGTACGGAGGTGAAGCACTGGAGTTGCAACGTATAGGTATGAGAATGCTTTTAGTAACAGCTTCAAGCAGTAGTTGTGAATGTAATTGGAGTGCATATGATTTTCTTCATTAAAAAAAAAAATAGGTCGCTTAAGTGTACAACGTGCTAATGATTTGGTATACATTTTCTGCAATATGCTTTTGTTACATGCTCCAACAAAAATAGCTTCTACAACAATGTAACAAACGTTTAGAGAATTTCAAACTCATGAAAGTTTAACAAATGATTCATGGAGTGGTCATGATTTAGATGTAGATTAAAAATGAAGATAATGATGTACTTTGAATAATTTGCTTAGGTTTAATTGCAAAAACAATGTCTTTATCATAAAATGATGTCTTTGATTACAAAAAGTGGCTTGTTTATTTAGTGTTTTGTTGTTTGAATAATCCATCAGTAGTACCAATCAAAAGATGATGATGCCTACGATAGTCCATATCTATTAAAGAAATTCACTATTTTTCCTTTCTTTGGTCAAATAAATGCAACCTAGGTGCTCTCTATGTATTGAGTTTTTTTTTTTGCATATTCTGTAGGTCTAGTATGGAGTACTCTATGCGATGTCTAGAGATCTGTTGTGGTCGGGTTCACGTGAACTTAGGGATGCACACGGGGTGCCAAGAAAATATCTGAGCTTGAAAGATATGAGTAGCTCGGAGATCTTTCATATTTGAAGTGCTAGATTGTACGGCTCTTTATAAATGCTAACTTGATTCTTTAGTTCATTGGCTCTATGATTTTCTCACCTCCTTTCTTTCACGTCAGGTTCACATATGTCGTCGGAGATCGTGGAAAGGAGGGGGAGAAAGTATAGAATTTTCCTCGCAATAGGCTAACATTGCTCCATTCTCTTTCTTGTTTATTATTACCCGATCCTTTTCTTCGTTAAAGAGGCCGATTTATTCCTTTGTATATCCATACGATTCGATTTCCTCATCAAAAACCTCACGTTCCATAACATATATCTTGCCCTTTTTCTGTAAAACAAACACTCATGGAAACTAGTACTTTGAAAAGATTACAAAAAAAAATGCTTTACTTGTCGGGGGCAGCGAGAATGAGTTCTAACTTGATTTGTCAAAGGTGATTTATTTTCAAGCTGTAAAGATCATATGAGTACGACAGGTGTGCATTTAGTTCGTTCAAGCAAGGAGCAGTAACATGCCAACTGAGCTAAAGATCATTCAATTAGGAATGAAACATACACTTATATCGCGGGTTTCATTGAAAACAAGGAGAAATCCACTCACATTGTCTTTACAACGAGACTGCTTCCAAATGCATGCTCACGTTTAACATTCGCAGTAAGCATTTGCAAGATTCGTACTCTTGATCAAATAAAAATCTAAAGGATTAAGACCATGTAGACAATGTTTTGTTTTTTGGTAACACCAACTAAATGATGTTAAGAGGAGGTTCATCAAAAGGCCAGACCTTCGATTCTAATTCCTGAAATTGTTGATCGCTACACTTGAAGACTTGGGAAAACATGGAAAGTAAACGCCCTTGTACAATATTTGTTCCGAATTATTTCCAAATATTAGCAGTATTATAGAGTGAAGCTCAAAGATAATTGCACGTAACTTTTGTTCCAACCTTCAGTGATCTCGAGAAAGTATTTCATTGCTGTATGATGTTTATGAAATCGCTTTCATACTGTATACAAAGGAGAGAGAGAGAGAGAGAGAGAGAGAGAGAGAGAGAGAGAGAGAATCGTATTGAAGTTTTTGTTGGTTACTACCTACAGTATCCAAACTTATTTAAATGCAACAGAATTATCAGATGTAACCCATGTAGATCAAACAGTTCACGTATACAATTGCCAACAGAAATAGACCTTTGCCAATGTAGTCACAAACAAGAACGTTCGCAGAATTTCGCACCATGAAGAACTCAGCGATCTAATGTATTCTCCGCATTATTATGGTACACAGATTTCAACTTCACATTTTATGAACTCTACGAACGATAACGTAGATATGTATAGAGATGCCACTTAAATACAGCATGAAAACCTTACATCATGAAATAACCTATGACTGTACATGAAAATTCCAATAAAGTTGAGCCATGTCTTTATTTGAGGACATACCGTCTAAATGAAACTTGGCTGCCAGAAGTTGCAATCTTTTTCAGTAATAGCTTTCGTAGTATACAACAGTGTTGCACTACCATTCTAAATGTCCTCCCTTCTCTGTATGTTGATTCCAAGAAGGTTCGTATAAACATAATTTCTGTAGCTTCACTTCAAGACTAGCGCAGCTATTGTTTCTTTGCTTATCTTCAAGTTCTCCAGGAGCTATTCTCTCTCATCATGCACATTCTAGAACTTTTTCTCCAGTCTTCCCTTGTCAAAACTTGGAACCAGGGTGATCACAGTTCAGCTCTACAAATCCTTTCATCATTCCGTCGCGCAATTCAGCCCAACTTGTATCATAAACTACTCAATGTATGATGAACTTGATATTAATATCCTTCCAGCTTCCGCACAACCTCTCAACCTTTCCTCAGCTTTCTCGCGAACTCTCCTTTGACACCAAAAGATCTGATCAAACCAGGTGTCTTGAAGATCATATGAGGAACAAATTCCTTATTCCACTGTTCATTAATGAGCACAGAGACATTTCTAACAAATTTCCCTATGGCATCGATACTTCGAACCCTCTCCTTGGAATTTCTCAGGGCTTTCTTTAATTGATTTTCCTATGTGCGTATCTGCAAATCAACATAGATTGCCTTTCTTCCACCTCCCCTTTTCGAGATTTCTTTTCATGCACATGCGTCATTCACAGTAGCCTTTCTTCATGCTCATTGCCTTCTATCCAGGTCATTGCCAATTGCAGCTATCATTCCCTCCTTTCCCTCTGTCCAATGTACCTCCGAACCTCTGTATTCTTCCCTCCTGCCACACACACCAGTCAACACAGTCTGCTCTTGATGATGATAACTAAATCCATAGGTTTACCAAAGGAACAGGCAAAAAGAATAGCCTCTACTCTCTACGTTCACAAAAAAAACTCCATCTGAAATGTGGTAGCTCCTTCTGTCATCTATTCCTATGTAGCAAGGTTCTCTCTCCCAACCTCCCATATCGTCTGCTCCACACACTAAATCAGATGCCGTCCCTTTCCTTTTCTGGAAAGACTTCTTCTTCCCCCCCGTTTGGAAAGTGTCCCCCCTCTTCAACACGAGCCGGCAAAAAATCCGTCGAATATGAACCAGATTAGCATCATAACATCCGTGATTGATAAGTGTGCCACGTATCTGTATTTCATTGCATCCAGACACAACAATTCCTCATCTTGGAATATGGTCTCTGAGCTCAAACGCGGCATCCAAAAAATGTTTGATAATGGTTGTTGTCACCTGCCCTTACTGCGTTCCGCTCTCCTTCCTAAATGCATGTCCTTCTTCCCTCCGAAAATGCCAAAAACAAACCCTCTCCACCATGCACATGTGTGATGCTCTTATCTTCCATGAATCCCACAACGACATCAAAAGCTTGAATGGGTGGGATCATCACGACACCGTTTGCTACTATGAGGGTATCATCATGAGGCTCACATGAAGGGGATTCCATTATGGTGCATTGCCATTGCACCACTTCAAACATAGGGGCTCAATGCTTGGTACAATCAAGATTAAAAAACCCTAAGGTCCACTAGGGTAGATCTTGGGAAGGATAACCCTTAGGTTTAATGGGAATACCAATTTTTATTGGCATGAAGGCTTGATAAAAGAGCGCCCGAAGGCCGAAATTAAAACAAGGGTGCCAAAGGCCAATATATGAAGCAACCCAAAGACTAGTGATCATCCACCCATCAATAGACATGGGTCCTCATAGCAAGGTTTGGACCCATGCCCCTTGGGGGAAAACTGCTCAACCATTGTGCTAGGTGCACAGGGACAAAGAGAGCTTCAAATGCTATTATTATTATCCAATTCTCCTATTTATTGAAGACTTTAATCTCATAAACAATTGATTTCTCCAATTTCAACTTTTTTTCTTTTTATTCTCTTTTGATTTGTGTTGTAGTTGGTGGTTTTGTTGAGTTTTTAGTGAAAAAAGCAAAGATTTTTGTGATATAGATGGAGAAGCCTATGTGAAACGTGTGATCAATAAATTCAATAAGGCAAGCTAAAAAGGGAACCTCTCTACCTAAGAAGATAAAGTGACAAAATTGTTACACCTTTGTGTCCTTCGAGTGGCTTTTGATGTGTATTGCTTTTGTATAAACTTCATACTCTAGGTTTTTTCTCCATTTGACCACATATACATGGCATACACATATGTGGTCTTATATAGTACTATCTTATATAGTACGTAGGGATTTACTTAAAGCTCTCACTTCTTTTCTTGTTAGATTATTCATCATCTATTGCGAGAGAGGTATTCAAGTCATCATGTCTCTTCCTATGTTGATTTCCTTCTTTGCTTTTGTGTGCACTTCATCATATCCTTCCTCACTCCCTTCAACACTTAACAATGGTATCAGAGCTTGATGAAGTCTGAAGTGTAAGGAAGCTTCAAAGGATGATTAGGAAGAAAGAGATTGTTGTGTCCACACAACAATCTTATTCTAAAAAATCTAAGTAATAAACTTGCCTAGCTCACAAGGGGTGAGAGGTGCACACCTCCATCCAATGAGCTCCATCCATAAATAGAACTCTAGGAAAAGGGGGTGCATGTCTTTGGAAACTTCTAAGAATCTTTTCTAGAGCTAAGAAGAGCACAAGGCAGAGAAAAAGACGGGCCCCAAAAATTTTCTGATTTGGACACTCTATTTTTGTATCATAACCATTTTGTAACATATTTTTCTTTTTAAATGCACTAGAGGAGTCCTCTAGATGCATCCCCATGGAGATTAGTAGCTTACCCATGTAAATTAGTAGGAAATTAACCTTATAGTGAATAAAGTGCCGGTCTCTTGTTTGAAAGGACCATTTTTAGGGCACTTGTATATAAGTCAATTTGTGACTCTTTGTAAGAACTTTTTACCATTGTGAGAATCAAGAGCACAGAATTTCGAATTTGTGTCTTCTCCTCTCTGTATCATCTGTTTTGTGAGCTTGTGTGCATGTGTGTTGCTTGGAAAGAGTGTTTGGATGTGTTGTCTATCCATGAAAGTGCTTGTTTGTTGTTGTTAGGGTGTGTGTGAAGTGTAGGAAGTGCTGAAGTGTAGGAAGGTCATTCTCGTGACTCCGTATTTTGCTCATAACTTGAAGTACAAGTGTCAGAATTGAGTGAAGCTACCACCATTGGATGCGTGTTTACAAGAGCTTCGAAATGCATATGCTATTTGCTATATTCGGAGTTTGGAGCTGAGAGAAAACCTCAATTTACTATTGGCTGCTGCTCCAAGTATCGCGACACCATAACTAACAGTTGAAGCTTGTTTGGAATAGGCTTGAACTTGTTTTGCACTCTTGGGAAGCTCGTTTGCATTGATCATCATTTGAATGCATGTCTTCATACACTCAGCTAGGTTTTGATACTCCTCGGATTGATAAATAAAGCGTGAATCCCCACTATATGCACTTGAGAGGGATCGAGGTATAGTCTCTTTCTCCACAAGTTCATAGGTTGGATCTTAGGTACACACGTTTTTGGCGCTGTTGTCGGGGAAAGTCGAATCAAATCGAGGCATTCGTGTGATGGTAAGTAGCTCGTAGCATTGAAGTGAGAAGAGGAGTTGTGAATTTCTCTTCTTTGGTCAGTCACACTCATCCGCACTTACTACTTCTCACTCTTGGAGTGTGTGTAGCGAGTTGATAGTTTAGGGAAGTGAGTGGAGTGAGTAGAGTAGGAAGGAGGAAGTAGGCAAGTAGGTTAGGAAGTTAGAGTAGCATTCAACCTTTGTGCCTATTAGTCTTTTCAGTTAGGAAGAACTTTCAAAAGTATAAAAGCTAAAAAACTACCTTTTTCAAGTCACTTGTTTTCAAAGCAAGTATCGTGAGAGTCATTAGTCGAGTATCGTGTTCTGATAGCAAGGAGATTGGGGGCAGCGCAGGGCGAATAAGAGTGATTGAAGAGCTGAAAGGTAGCTGCCAAGGTGTGCATATTAATCAGTCACTCATCATTGCCAAATAAGTCAAGTGTTTCAATAGAACGATTTGCGGCAAGTATCGTAAAAGATTAGACAAGGGTAAAGAGAGTTTATTTTGTGATACAGACTGAGGGGAGAGAGTAGATGTACTCTAGGAACATGTGTATGCACTTAAAATCCAAAATCACTAGCTAAAAAATCGAAAAAGTGTCAAGTATCATGTTCTCCCACGGTTGAGGTATCGAGATACCTGGGTATCGTGAACTCCTGTGGTCAAGTATCGCGATACTTGTAGTGGTCAAATATCGTGTATCGTTGAGAATCCTCACGATACTAGTCAGATATTGTACATCGCGTATCGCAAAAAGCTGATAGCGATACCTGTCGTGTATCGTCTATCGTGAAATTCCGATCGCGATACCTATGCCATATCATGTATCGTGGAGGCAGTTTTTCCTCATACTTGGTAGATATCGAGTATCGTCGGAAATTTCTCGTGATACTTGTGAAGTATCGAGTATCATGGGACACAAAAAATGATATCAGTCGACTATCATGGAGATTCTCTTTGTGGACTATCGAGTATCGAGTATCGTGATTGGCTCGCGATATTGCGCAAGTATCGTGTATCGTGTTTCCTCAAGTATCGTCTAACACCACCACCACAGCGAGTTTGGGAAGGATACTGTAGTGATTGTGGTAAAGAACACCTTTTCACAGATTGCCCCAAGAACCCCAACAAAGTTAACTCAAACGTGCACATCAATGTGATAGAAGTGATAGAGTCGTCAAGGATTCATAAGGAGTACACTGTACCATTGAAAGCAATAACAAGAGCAAAAGCTAGAGAGACACCAGAAAAAACTGGAGAGAATGATCAAGGCGACAGAAAAATGAAGATACCTAAAACCCAGATAGTTGAAGATTCGGAAGAGCCTGGAAAAAGTATCACAAGTAAACGAACACAAAGGTAGAAGAACCGTAGAGACAGGATAAAGGAAAAGAAACTACAACAAAAGAAGGAGAATGAAAAGAATGAACAAGATCAAAAAGAAAAACAGAATTTTGAAGAAGAAAATCAGAAAGGAAAGTATAAAAAAGAGCGAATAAGAGCAGGACCAACCATTGAACAACATGAAAAAGAATATCCTAGAGGTGACTTAGAGAGGGAAAGGTTGGAGATATGCAAAAAATTAATTGAAGTAGCTCAACAGACCCTAGAAAAACCTGTTCTTCGACTATCCAATTCACGAATTCTTGAAAAAGAATTCCAAGAGTGTGTCATCCCTAATGATCCCAAGAAAGGAAAAGAAGGTGAAACACATAAGGGAGTTACTGCAAGGATAAAAGAGAAGGATCCGTTGTCCTCGAAGTAGATGGGGAATGGCCTAAAGACTTGTGGGCAAGAGTCCAAGAAGACAGATGGAAGAAAGTGGAAGGAATTGAACCACCCTTTGAGGAGCTAGAAGCAGAAGGTGAATTGGAACACTCAATACCAGAGCTGAACTCAGAAGAATTAGTACAATTTGACAAGAGCGACAAGGAGAATGACAGTGTGAAGGTTTTGCCAAATTACACCGAGGAGTACGAACATAATTTGGAATTATACTACATTCCCTCAATAAGAAAAAAAGAGCAAAACCCATCAATCCAAACATCGAACATTATACCACCTTAGAAAGGTAAAAATCCCTTGTACCCTGACACTGGAAGAACTTTTGAAGATCAAACCACATTTGAAGGAGAAATTAACCAGCCAATTGGAGACCAAGTCAGAAGAGAAGGAGATGCTTGATGAAGTGACCACAGTCAAAATCCCAGTCGATAAGGTTGGAGATTTCAGTGAGGGAGATGAAGGAAACAAATGCCTTCCAATTACTTATAGGGGTTACACCACTAAAGCTATCTTAGATTCTGGAGCTGGAGTAGGAATCGTGACTAAAGAAATATGGAAGAAATGGGGAAAACTAGCATTAAGACCAACACGCATGAAGATACAAATGGCAGATGGACACACTGAACAACCCTTGGGATTATTAGAAAGAGTAACTTTTACCACCTACGGAGTTGAATTCGAGCACACCTTAGCGATTTGTCAATTTGAAAAGGCGAGCAATTATGAAATGATACTTGGAAGACCCTTCATGAGACAGCTAAAGGTAGTGCAAGATTGGGGAAAAGACGTGGTATACTTACAACATGAAGGAACCACAACAAGAATAAATCTCCATACATACACATATCAAAATGTTCCCCCCTTGCAATGGAATAAAATTCATAAGGAGGAAGACGATCAATCGATTCACAGTATAGGTTCAAGTGACCAATCGTGGATGAACGAAGACACTCATCTATGGATATGCCAAACCGCGAAAAAGGAAGAGGAGAGAAAGATAGGATGGCAGCAAAGGCAAGGAGTTGCTAGGTCTGTTCAAGATCCAGCTTGCATGCCTCAAATATTCCTAGATGAAGAATTCGAACCTCATGGTTGGATGGAGATTTTAGCCACTCTCAATGTATGTGTAAACAAAGAAGTGATAACCATGAATGAATGCATTGACGAGGAAGGATATGACGTTAGTCTATACGCGGTAGTTCTTCAAGAGGCTGAAGAAGAAGTAATCGAAAAAGAATGGAAGGAGGATTATGAGAGCATTGAAATGGAGCAAGAGCAGATGGAAACAGAAAGTGGAAATCAAGGAGTAAGTGTCATAGCTAATGAAATAAATCAATAAATGACACAGGAAGAAGAGCTTGGATTAGATAAAGAAAAAGACGACAGAGAAAACAAACCTCAAGATCAATTTGAAGTGCCTGCCCACTTCAAAAAAATATGAAGTAGAAGAGAGGAAAATTGCTATTCAAATGCGTAAATGAGAAGCACAACCATGAATAGCATATGACAACAAAGAGCAGACCAAGAAAATAGTAGTAACCTTGGAGGAAGGAGAAGAGCGATGTACCTTTATAGGACAAGATGTCTCACTGGAGGAAGAACAAGAGTTAATAAGACTCATAAGAGAATATAGGGATGTCTTTGCTTGGACATATAAGGATTTGAACGGAGTAGATCCTTCTATTTGTGCCCATAGAATCCCTATGACATCTGAAGCTAAACCTTCCAAACAAAGACCATACACATATAACGATGTTTACTCAGCAAAAATCAAGAAAGAGATAGATAAGTTGTTAGAAGCTGGGTTCATTTATGAGATCAAACACACGGAATGGGTGTCATCTTCGGTTGTTGTACCGAAAAAGAATGGCAAGCTAAGGGTATGCATTAATTTGAAAAAAGTGAATGCTGCCACCATAAGAGATAGTTACCCATTACCCATCATCGATCATCTTTTGGAAAGAGTGGCAGGGAAGGAAGTTTATAGTTTCTTAGACGACTTTTCGAGGTATAATCATGTAGCCCTTGCTCGTGAGGACCAACATAAAACAACCTTTGCAACTGAATGGGGAGTATACGCCTTTAGGGTTATGCCTTTTGGTCTAACCAATGCCCCAGCCACGTTCCAAAGACTGATGTGCCATGTATTCAAGGAGTTCCTGAGAAAGAGCATGGAGGTATACATGGATGATTTATTCACTTATTCAGCCATACGATCAGAACATATCCCTGAACTAGAAAAGATTTTTGCCAAGTGTCGTCAATATAGAGTATGCATGAATCCAAAAAAGTGTGTCTTCATGGTTCGATAAGGAAAGATATTAGGACACATTGTCTCGAAAAATGGAATTTCCACAGATGAAGATAAAATCAAAGTAATTCTGGATTTGTTGAGACCAAAGAATGTGAAAGAAGTGCAAGCATTTATGGGACATTGCGAATACTACCAAAGATTTATACACATGTATGCCATAATTGCTAGACCTCTTTACGCTTTATTGTCTTAGTTTAATTGGACAGAAGAATGTGAAAAGGCCTTTAATGAATTAAAAAGGGACGACAGAGTTCAGGAGGGGGGCAGTGTTGACGGAGAATCCAACAAAAAGAAAAAAAGAAGAAGGCAAAGAAAGAAACTTCACTAAAAAGGTTATATCTAAAGATATGTCTCTGCAAGAAGCCCCGCAGGGGCGCAACACCCATCTCTGCACAGAGCCCCGCAGGGGCACACATCAAGAAAAAGCACGTAGGTGGAAAGGAGGAACCAGGGCTGGGAAGTATCCATGAAGAAGTGCAAGAAGATATCCGGCGGTTCTAGAACCACAGGTGCTTCAACCTCTTGATCTTCGGAAGGTCCAGATCGAAGGCTGAAGAACCACACCTTCATACCTTCCACTGGTGGTGTGCGTGGCAACCCGACTTAACACAACAACCCAGATTTAAGGAGCAATTGGAAAATGATCCAGGGGTTGCACACGATGAAAAGAATCCAACAGCCAAAACGAATGCATCAGGCTCAGAGGATGTAAAAGAAGAATCAAGAACAGGGCCGTTAAAACGTAATGCCAGTCTGAGAAAGAGGCAAAACTGACCAAGAGATGCATGCGGAAAACAAGTGCCAGACAAGAAGTAAAGCCTCTCAAGGGATGACAGAGACAAAGAGGGGGAGAGGGTTGCAGAGCTAAGAAGAGCACAAGGCAGAGAAAAAGATGGGCCCCAAAATTTTTCCGATTTGGACACTCTATTTTTGTATCATAACCATTTTGTAACATATTTTCCATTGTAAATGCACTAGATGTTATATTCCAGAGACGTACATGCTTGGAGGAACGAGAAGTTCCTTGCTCGGGGGATAGCCAAGGCCAAAAGCCAGAGAGTTCATACGAGGTACCTACTCATGATGGCCAGATGAGTAGAGGGGCCTTAGAAGAACTCTAGATGGTGACTAGGCAACGACTATAAATAGGCTGGGAGGTGAGTCCCAGGCATGTCATTCTCGACTTCTCACATTTGGTATCAGAGCATTGGTGGAGAGATCCATGGAGAGCAAGAGAGAGATGAAGATGAAGGATTCTCACATTGGGTATTCGAGCTCAGATTCGTCAATTCTCATGTTGGGTATTCGAGCTCAAATTGGTCAATTTTTAATGGTGGTCGATCACGCGTTCGTGCTCAAATTCATCATCGTCATCTTTATTATGGTCGGTTGCTGTGCGTGAAAAGAAAAAGGTACTTTTCAGAGTGGATTTAGAGGCATTCGACGGAAGCATATGTGCATTACTTCAAGAGGTAAATCTCTTTTATTTCCGACAAGAGTACAAATAGCCTTGCAGAGCTTATGATTCGAACCCACGACCTCTTGCAAGGCCTCCAAATGCTCTATCCAATCTGCCAACGTTGCTTCATGACTATGTTGCGTAGATCTATTATTTGTAGCTATTTCTGTTTGTGCATTGAACCAAAAACGAAGAAAAAGTAGATATAGATAGATAAAGAGAGAAAAATAGAAGTAGCAAGAGAAGAAGGAAAAAGAAAAAAAAAAAGGAGAGAAACAAAGAGATGGAGAAAGAGAGAGAGGAAAGAGAAGAAAGAAAGAGAAGAGAGAAAGAGAAGAGAGAAAAAGAAGAAGTAGAGATAGAAAGAAAGAAATAAAAAGAAAGAGAAGAAGGAGAAAAGAGATAGATAGAGAAAAAAAGAAAGATATAGCGAGAGAGAAAAAAGAGAAAAAGTAGAGAGAGAGCAAGAGAGGGGAAGAAAGAAAGAGAGAGATAGAAAGAGAGAGAATGAGAAGATTAGAAAGAGAGAGAGGAGTAAAGAAAGAGAATATATATATATATATATATATATATATATATATATATATATATATATATATATATATATATATATATATATATATATAAGACAAATAAAAAAAAGAGGCAAGATTAGTATACCTACCTCTATTTAAATGGGCATAACTCTCTCATCCGATATCCAAATTGGATGATTCCACTTGGTATAGGAAGTAGACTTCAAGGCCTTTCCAATGAGTGGCTGGAATCTATCATTGGATAATTAAAAACCATCTGTAGAGAGCAATTAATTCTCTGCATACCTCTTCAAAGAGGCATGCTGCCCACTCACCTAGCTCCATTGTTTTGGCCATAACTTCCTCATAGAATATCCAAATCAAGA
This sequence comes from Ceratopteris richardii, assembly GCA_020310875.1. Taxonomy (NCBI): domain Eukaryota; kingdom Viridiplantae; phylum Streptophyta; class Polypodiopsida; order Polypodiales; family Pteridaceae; genus Ceratopteris; species Ceratopteris richardii. The sequence continues at coordinate 161,318,845 of CM035428.1, read as the reverse complement.
AATTCAACTTGATATAGATTCTAAAGTTCAAGAACTTTCTTTTGACTGTCATAATCCATATTTGGACCCATTTGGAAGCCATCTCTGCACAAGCTTTTAGATGGCTGTGGACTTGCAAGGAATCCTTTTTGAGTGAATTGAGTTTCCAATTATGATAATTACGGGTTTTTAATAATATTTTGAACCAATTTTGGATAGGAATGGACTAATTTTCATATGTTTGCATCATAGTTTTTCTCTCAAATATATTCATTTGAATACCTCTCACATCAAAGTTTATAATTTTGCATTGTATTTTCTTCCACTTTTATGAAATCAACATTGGAATGTGCATGAAAGCTAGTTTTTACATGATTTTATCTATGCACATGGAGTTACACTAACTTATGTTGATTCATAAAAGCATGCACAAATCTTGTTTGTGTGTTTTAGAATCTTTTGCAGGTATTGAAGGAAAAAAAAAGGACACTGTAATGAGGGCGTGTAGTGCCCAACAACACATTTTGGCAAAGTTTCTTATTTGCAAGTTTCTGGAGTAGAGAGAGAGAGTGGTTTGCCAACCACTAGGCGGATGCCTATCATTGTAAAGAATATTATTATTTTTTTCAGGCTTCATTTTCCTGGCAAAATGCTACCGGAAATTTTGTAGCCACATGGCGTTATATGCCATGTGAGAACTAGAGTGATGTGTTGTCTGAGAGAGGAAGTCTTCTGTCAGCATAGCTAAAAGTATATAATTTGATTGAATTAGAGAATAATATGCATGAGTGAATGCATGCATACATAAACGATATGATTGCTAGAAAGTTAAAGTGCATGATGCATTTTCTGTTTGTGGAAGATCACTTTTATGTATCACCACGACGAGTTAGGGTGAGCATGAGGTATGTGATCGAGGTATCAAGCATAGGCTAATTATGCCTTTAGAAAGTAAAAGATAAGGCATTTACATCAAGAGCAACTAAGATGTGTTTTTGACTAGTAACGCATGAGCACATAAACTGCTTTTCATGCGAGTATATGTATTTGATATAGATGCTTATCTCGAGTCCGCACAAGAGTGCTATGGATATGATCATTAATACAAGTATTAAGTGCTTGTATATGATTAGTTGTAATGAGATTAATGAATGTGCAAGAAGCACAATAATTAGAATGATATCCATAGATGTTCACTTTCACTAAAAGGTGGATATTATATAAAGAGTTGATTTTTCAACGAGATGATTTGGATGATTATTTGGTTTGCATTGTTCTAGATGATCATTATATGCATGGATATATCTCCATGGCATAATCCATCCAAGATAATGAATTAGTTTGTTTAATCATAAGGATTAACATGTCTCGTCATTTTTAAGTTTGAAAAAAATGATCGAGCAAATAGTTAGTGAGGAAGCAACCTCATAGAGATTTGGATTCTACTCTTTGTGGGAATGTCCAAATTTATTGAAATTTGGAGGGCAAGTAGCTCTTAAGCTTCTCTTTAAACTGACCAATTTTCAAGTAATTTGAAGACTTTTAGATAGGTCAAGTGACCTCTGCACTAAAAGTGCTGCTACTAGGGGTAAGTGACATAGGCCTGTTGAAAAGGGCATTTCTCTTAATTGGTAGATTCAAATGAAATGATTCTTGTTTGAGATGAAATCTTGATAGATGCATTTGTGCATGTCAATTTTCATTATTTTTAGAGATCATTTGATAGGTCAAATAATCTCTGCACATGAAAGTGCAGCCTCTAGAATTTGTGAAATGAACAGAGACCATGTCACCTAGAGGTGATTGGTACTCTTAGCCCATTTACTCAAATTGACTGATTTTTGTTTCTAACATTAGCTAAACACCTCCAATTGGTGTGTATAAAGTTTCAAGATAAAAGGTTTCTCCATTTAGGAGATATAAGGAAACGAGTAAAACTTAGCCTCTACAAATTGTTAAAAGTTTGCAGGTATAGAGGCTTAGGATTTTGGTCATTGTGGAAGATCCAAATGCCCAAATACTATGAAACTTAAAACAATAATATTAGATGATTGTAGATATATGCTGTTAAAAGTTGGAAGCAATTGGACATCATTTGATAGGTCAAATGATCTATTCTTCTCAGACTAATCTCTCGCGAGGATTTTCCAAAGAGTGGTACATGTGACTGATGAGCACATGATATTTTCATATTGGAAACTCCAATTTCAAAAATTTTTATTGGATAATCTACTCCAGTATAGGCGCTATGCTAGAACCAAAGTTCAAGGATTTTGGAGTTTATCTTCATAGTTAGAAGTTATTATAAAAGTGTAGTAGTAGTGTTTCTAAGCTCACCTACGCGCAGGTGTAGCAAAGATAGAATTATAATTTTGAATGAGGATTTGATTTCATTTTGAATTGAACTTTTGTGAGACCAAACTAGATAGGTTGATCTAGATTTGGACATAACGAAAATGGAATTTGGAATTTGTTTGATTAGTCTAAGGGCTTCAATAAGATGACCCTGTACATTTTTCAGAATTGGTCGTCAAGTGTTCAACCCTTCCAATAAAATGGTCATAAAACTCTGAGAAAATATCCAAATCAAGTGATTTTTGTGCCTAACGAAAGCTTTAGAAAAGCTACATAAGTCTGGAGAATTTCATAGATTTTGGATGAGTAAAAATTAGTTAAAATTAAGATTTAATCTGCTGCTATTGGAAATTATTTATGCAGGAGGCATTGTTGAAAGGAAAAGACTTTTCATAGTTTTTTTGTGATATTTTTTGAGATGGTGTGATCACCATGGGCTAGCTATGCCATAGATATGTGTTTATTGAGCATTGGTTTTTGGTGACCATTCTCAGTAGGACAGAGGAGACTTTGTGGAAATTTTCAAGAATATATGTAGTGCCATGAGAGCATAGAACAGGAGAACTTTGCTAGTTCTTCTCATTTCGTATAAGTGGATTCATACAAGTCGTATAAATTCCAATTTATCATGAGTTGATATTTGATGTAAGCCACATCCTTCACAACTCTAGTTGAGTTGATCTATTAAATAGTTTCTCAGTTCTCAACTCAAGATGAGTTGATGTTACAGATAGTTATGAGTGATATAGTCATAGGAATGACTCTGTTCTTTCCATTGACGGAAGGAAACACTTCAAGAACACTTCATGATTTCATTACATTATTTATTGTTGTGAGTACTCACCGAGTTATTCTTATCATTTTTGAGAGAAGTGTTCGACTTTAATCTCATACACGCATCTATGTGGAGTATAAAGTTGGTGGTATGGGACATCAAACTTTGTATTCTACCTAGGTCTAGGACAGATGGTATGGGAGAGAAGTCTCTGAGATTGTATTTTGATATGATTTGGAGTTCATTGATATGATCTTCTGGTATCATCTTATTATTAGACAACAGAGGGGCAGTTGAGACAGTCACTCTCTATGTGATCGCAAACAAGGCAAGTCCGCAGGCAAGTGGCCTAGAAGCGGAAAGGCAAGGTTTGTACATAAGAACTATGAATAGGCAATTGCATTGAGAAGAAATTCACAAAGTACGTACTACTTTATTTGATATGCCTGAGAATAGGCCATGGTTCATACATAGTGTGTATGAGGTGAGCTAGATGCTTAGCCTAGTGGGCTATGAGTGTGCACACATCTACTTACCATTTTTTAGTATGTCTAGTGGACTCATATTATGGTTCTCATTGTATCTGGGAGTGCCAGATTATTACACTAGTTTACTTCAGACACCTCATCCCTAGTTAGAAATGATTTGATCATAGCGACGATCAGATGGTGATCATGGATAAAGCAAGTTTCATCCACTTGGAACATCTTGCATGTTATTATTGAGAAGGCAGTGGTAGTTCCACTAGTTGCTAGACTTTCTTAGCACGTCTTCACTTAGCATGATGGACTTAGTTCCAGAGAGTGGATTAGGATTTATTTTATACGAGAAATATTTTGATCCATAATTTGGATTATTATATATGATAGATCGAGATCCATAGTGGGGATTATTATATATGATAGATTGACATTTTCATCCATAGTTTGGATATGACCGATTGAGATCTCAGTTCATAGTTTGGATGTGATTGATTGCGATCTTAGTCCATAATTTGGATGTGATTGATTGCGATCTTAATCCATAATTTGGATGTTACAGATTGAGATCTTGGTCCATAGTTTGGATCATTGACAAATTAACATCTTGTTCCATAGTGTGGATCATTGATAGATTATCATCTTGGATTCACAGTTTGGATCATGATGAGATTTTCTTGAGTTTCATTTCATTACAATGAGTAAATCAAGCAGATTTACTTGAGCTTAGAGATAAAACACTACTTGGAAAAGATTTCTATTTCTTTTTAGTATTCTTCCACAGAGAGTTGGACATAGTCAAATTATTTTAGATCAGCATAGTATTTTATTACTCCACTGGAGTAAGTAATTTTGCACAATTATACCATATGACAAGCTGTCAATGGGTATTTTAGGGAGATAGCAACGAGAAGTTCCTTGCTCCGGGGATAGCCAAGGCCAAAAGCCAGAGAGTTCATACGAGGTACCTACTCATGATGGCCAGATGAGTAGAGGGGCCTTAGAGAGAACTCTAGATGGTGACTAGGCAAGGGCTATAAATAGGTTGGGAGGTGAGTCCCAGGCATGTCATTCTTGACTTCTCACACTAGAGGAGTCCTCTAGATGCATCCCCATGGAGATTAGTAGCTTACCCATGTAAATTAGTAGGAAATTAACCTTTTAGTGAAAGGACCATTTTTAGGGCACTTGTATATAAGTCAATTTGTGAATCTTTGTAAGAACTTTTTGCCAATCTCTTGTGTGAAAGGACCATTTTTAGGGCACTTGTATATAAGTCAATTTGTGAATCTTTGTAAGAACGTTTTGCCATTGTGAGAATCAAGAGCACAGAATTTCGAATTTGTGTCTTCTCCTCTCTGTATCATCTTCTTTTTGAGCTTGTGTGCATGTGTGTTGCTTGGAAAGAGTGTTTGGATGTTTTGTCTATCCATGAAAGTGCTTGTTTGCTATTGTTAGGGTGTGTGTGAAGTGTAGGAAGTGCTAAAGTGTAGGAAGGTCATTCCCATGACTCAGTATTTTGCTCATAACTTGAAGTAGAAGTGTCAGAATTGAGTGAAATTACCACGACTGGATGCGTCTTCGCGAGAGATTCAAAATACATATGCTATTTGCTATATTTGGAGTTCAAAGCTGAGAGAAAAGCTCAGTTTACTGTTGGCTGCTGCTCCAAGTATCACAACACCATAACTGACAGTTGAAGCTTGTTTGGGATAGGCTTGAACTTGTTTTGCACTCTTGGGAAGCTCATTTGCATTGATCATCATTTGAATGCATGTCTTCATACACTCGGCTAGGTTTTGATACTCCTCGGATTGATAAATAAAGCGTGAATCCCCACTATATGCACTTGAGGGGGATCGAGGTATAGTCTCTTTCTCCACAAGTCCCTAAGTTGGATCTTAGGTACACAACATCCCACCAGTTGTCCCTTGTGGATACTTTCCTAAGGTCCAATCACATGGTATTACATGTTATCACATGGATACCTAATCAAATGGGTCTTATCCTCTCACATACACCCTCTGTCAAGTGCAGAAGCTTCTCCCAATGCTACAATTCCCAATCACAAGGATAAATTAATCTTAAGGTCAAAACCCTTTAAATGGGAGCTCAATTAATTCAAATAACTCAAGGATTTAAAGCATAGACTTGGAGAAACTTTCCCAAGGGCTTCTCGATAAACTTGAAGGGTTCTCCAAGAGACTTTAGACTCTAAAAACCCATGTCTTTTGCCACTTGGACCTATTACTATACAACATCCTTCTCTCCTTAATACATATTTATCCTTGAAAATTGTAGAGTATCATGTGGAATATTCCCCCATGCGCCATGTTCAATCTCACTGATTGTGGTCTTCATCTCTCTGATTCACCTCTTTATCAAAATTGTGAACTAGATCTAAAAAGAGGGAAATCTGTGTGTGGGATAATCCTTGACCTAAATCATTTTAAAAACTAGGTAGCTTTGCATGTGAGTGGTTGAATAAGATGAAGAGTATGGAAAGAATGATAGGGGTGGATCGCAAACATCCTTGCCTAATTCAACGTTTTTCTATGTACAAAATGGGCACTCATAGCAAATCATATGAAATAGGTGGATTGTAAATATCTTCACCTTTACTATATAGACCCATTTCTATGACTTCAATTTGGTTTATAGGAGATGAAGTTCAAGTTTCCCAAGAACATCTAGCTTAGACATGTTTTTACTAAATTTCACCTCAGCTTCTGTTGAACCTTTTCCCAACTTAAGGAATAATATGTCCAACCAAGTTATAGAGTCCTGGTAGAATGTAGAAGTATTTTATTCTTTCTTGGGCAACCAACTTTAACTAGATCAAAACCAATCCAAATGAATCACCTTAGAATATATATCTTGAAGACTTGATTTCATGGGGATTATGAAAACTAGAAACATTTACTAACTTCAAGATTTTACTTGAACTCTTTTAGGGAATTCCATAGTCCATCATCTGTTGTAATTTGCTATACATACTGATTTTGGAGCAAACTAAACAGATGAATGGTTCTTCTCAAAGTTATTCTAAGATTGAATAAGCTCTACAAAGAACATCTACTTATGATTTTTATTCCATCTACCTATTCTATCCAGCTTAACCAAACCTTCATAAAAATTATTTGAATACCATATCAAAGTCCTCCCCAAGGTTTAATAAGCAAGAGGGAAGAATTGAAAATGCTATGTAGCCCATCAATTTTCTAAGCCACTAAAAGTGATTTGGGCAAACACTATGAGACTCAAAGTATTCATAGGTCCATTTAAATCAAGGTTTTGAAGTACTATGTGCATCTTTATGAGAAATAAACTAAGTTCTCATAAATATTCTTTGAGTTAAATTAAACATGTTGATGACATGATTTCTCCTACCTTATCTCCATTTGTATCCACATGAGTGCATCTCCATTTTATATCCAGGAGACACTCCATTTCCATTTCATTCCATTGTATTTGGGTACTGTGCCATTTCTTCTACCATGGTATTCATTCCCCTTGACGTGGAATTATCCCACATATGATGTACTTTGCAAAGCCCCCTCTAACTCCAAATAAGAAGGGCCTCTCCCCCACTTTGTACTTGGTTAGAATCTTGATGAGCCTACTCCATGCTCTCAGCAAGCTCACTCTAATTGATGTAAGTTAACCCATTACATTGTCTACTCACTTTTGGGTCTCAAAATCTTTCATTTTGTGAGTACACTCTCCTTTTCATTTTTCGTTTTCATGTGTACTCTCTACATGGTTTCAGAGCAATAGGTGAAAGTATTTGTGGTGGATTCTGGTGGTGATTGTGGAGATTTTGGTGGTGGTGCTTGAATTTGGTAGCATTGCTCTTCACACATTTGGAGAAGCATATATCCATCATTTTATACTCTTCTTAGCCTCATTTTATCCATTTTCCCACCATCCCACCCTTCTTCTTCATGATTCTCCCATCTTTTATCCCCATTTTTCCACTCTCCCACCCTTGTTGTGAAGCATTGAGATTGCATCTCATCTGTATTGAAGTTATAAACACTAGTGTTATATTTTTGGTAGTTTCCATATCTTTGTAGTGATACATCTCATCGTTTAAAGTAATCATATTCACTCTTTGATTCTATCTTGGCAATCTCGAACACTCAATTAGTTTTATTGAATTATTTCTTCTCGATTTTTGAACAATCGCATTATTGGCTAATATATTGAAGATACTATATGCATACAAACCCATCATTGATAGAGCAAAAAAAGGTGCACTTCTTAGCAGACACACATAACACCTTCAATTGGTGGCTCTGAGAACAACATATAGTAAGGTCAAACAAAGTTGATTCTCATTTCTCATAGAGAAGAAAGAGGGTGAGAGTTCTTTCTCAACCTATTGTTATTGCTCCATAGCAATAAGTCACCATGATGACTTAAGATTATGACTCAGCATAGAATGTGGATGAAGGGATGAGTATTCATGCTCATTGTGCATGTGGCCTCTGAGGATTTATCTTCTCTAGTGTTGTTCTCTATCTTGTAGCGAGAGTGAAGGGTTGTCTAGCACGACCTATTAGAGAAGCAGAATACAATAACATCTACTGACAAAAAAGCAAAAAACTAGAGAGATAAGAAGTGCACCATTTCCCCGTAGCACCAAAAGAGAAGAAAATGGTGCTTGTTTTTCTTCCTCTCAACAAGGTAGGAAAGAGAAAGAAGCTTCTGCTATTGTGCAGCCAAAAGATCAAGACCAATGACTTTACGGCTTCACAGGATGAGCTAGGGATTTTGGGATCTATAGCTTGGCCCTTTTGGTTTGCCTCTTTTGCTCGCCTGCATGTCTGCTTTAATATTGTTGTGACTTTCTAAGCCTAGTTAGTTTGCTTTCCCTTTCGTGTCTACCCCGTCTTTGCACTAGGAGAGACATGTATCTCCGTGAAACACTCTGTGATGATTACTCTAAGCAATTGCAACATTGAGGCATGGCTATGCATGAGAAATATCTCGATAAGTCTAGTGAAGAAGGTGATAGCTCTCCAAGTGGTATTAGGTCACCACCTCAAACTTATGCAAGAACAACTAAGGGGTATTCCTTGCATCATGCTTCTTCATGCTCTTATGGAACTTTAGGTAATGGAATCGACCCCTACTCTCTTTTGAATAAAGTTAAAAGTATTGATGTGGAAAACCCCCATCATCTTGATGTCCAGTTTCTGTATTATCATGATGATGATGCTTTAATAATCGATAGGAATAGTTTGCATATGTGGAAAAATCAATTGATGGAGAGGGTGGTGATAGGTATGGTCCATGGACCTAGACCCAACCAAGAAGATCTCGAATTTTGGATCAAAAGTAACTAGAAAAATAGAGGATTTTTTGTGAAAAATGTTCAATTTTGCCACATAATTATTTCTACCAACAGTGCTCTTCAGGTAATATCAGAGGGTCATCGGCTTATAAAAAATATACCCATCTTTTTTTTAAATAGCATGCTAGTTTTAACCCTAAAGGTGCTACATCCACAAAATTTTCTATTTGGGTAGATTTTCTAGACCTCCCAATATAGTTTTTCCCCTCGGTAGAAAGTCCTAGTGGAGTTCTGGGGAAACTATTGTGATAGAAGTGAAGAGGGGAATGTATTAACACAAAATGGGACCCACACATCCTAGAGGAAATAGATTTATCAAATCCCATCAAAACGCATATTGGGATAAAGGATTTTGATGGCAGAAACTTGCACAAATAGAAGGTTCTTTATAGAAATTTTCCTAACCATTGTTTTAAATGCTATAAACAAGGATGTTTTATTAAGGATTTTTATCAATTGAGAAATGCGAATCTGGTTAGTAATACAAGTATTCAACCAAGTAGGATTAGGAAACAAGTTAATCAGGAGACAACTCAGACCTTTCTGAACCTGAGTAAGAAATTCATATCAATAGGTAAAAAAAAACATGTTAAATTGTCTATTTCCTTTGATGTGCTTTGGGAAGAAATTTATAACCCTTTGATGAGAACCTAGAAAAACTTGATAAAGAAGGGAACTATGATAAAGAGAATACAAACCCTAACAATGAAGCACTAATATGCAAGACAAAGAAGAGGAAAGGAGTGGAAAATACCAAAACAATGGTAGCTCTCACCCTAATGAATGGACCACGATAATCAATAGGAAAAACTAAAAAACTCTTGTTAATTATATCATCCAAGAGGTAAGTAAGAGCAGTTGTAAAGACCCCAATTCTATTGAAGAAGTAAGTGCTTATGACCAATAGAGAATAAGCCAAATGGAATAAGAAGGGAGTTCACAAGAAGAAGCTAGCCAGAATGTAGATAAATCACAAGGTAGTAATTGTGTAGGTTAGGTGAAACCTAAAAGGAAGGAAACTGTCAGAACCTTAAGCTCCTAGCTAAGGCCTCAAAAAGCTAGCAAGAAATAATTTTTTTTGTTGTTTCTTTTTATTAGTTTCAATGAATCATTTAAGAGTCATTTCTCTCAACATGAAAGGGATCACTGATCTTGTAAAGGTTAAAGCTATTAACAAATGGATTAATGATAGCTCTTATTGTCCTGCCATGATTTGTCTTTAGGAAGTTAAAGTTAGAGGAGTTCCCTTTATCAACCTTTTGAACATGATGGCTAATGATTTCATTTGGAAATACACCAGCCACCCTCATGGTAAAGGTGGGGCGACCATTGGTATTATTTCCTCTCTCCTCTGTTTTGTTAAAGAAAGTGTGCACAACAACACGAATCAATGTTATGCTTTAAAGCTGGGTGATCTTTGTAACTTTACTCTTGTGAACATTTATGCTTCCAATTTTAGTAATAAGAGGAAATTTTTTTGGGAAGAGTCCAATTCCCTTGAAAGGCCTTGTATTCTGATAGGTGACTTCAAATTGGTTGTCTCTAGGATAGGCTTGGTAGTAAAGGTAGTTCCATTATTGGTACTGAAAAAAATAGTTGGGTTTATCTTAGTAACAATAAAGACCTTATAGATGTCTCTCTTAAGTTTGGCTTTACTTGGATTAATAATGAGATTGAGACTACCTTAAGTTTGTTAGCTGCTAGACGTGATAGTTGCTACATTACTTGTCCCCTCCTTCACAATATGTGGTAGGCTAATACTGAGGTAGACCAATCTCTCCTTTTGTCTGACCATAAACCTCTTGCCATTAGCGTCAAGTGTGAAAACCCTAGGTTTAGAGCTAGGTGGCCCCATGTGGATATCAATCTGCTTAACATGCCTACTTTTTTTTCAAAAGATTATAAACACTTTAATCTACCATTTCTCCTTGGGCCCCTCCCCTTCCAAGAATTGGGAGAATGTTGTTCGGGATATCCAAAAACTTTTTAGATAGTACAAGAAACTTTCCAAAAGCATAAGAGCCCAAAAAAGAGATAACATCATTAAGAATCTTGAGAGTATTGATTGTACTAGGTCTCCTCAAGAAGCTTTTGATATTCAATATAAATTAAGATATGAGTAGTACCTAGAAGCTAGCATGGCACTAACTTCTTCTAGAGAATTTTGGGGTGATAAATTGGATAGAATCAATAAGTGGATGTTCTCATTGTTGAAAAATAAAAAGAATAGGGATTCTATCCTCTTGTTGAGGAAAAGGAATGGTGGGAATTCTATCAATATTAAGGAGAGTTTGTAGGAGGCCATGTATGTTTTCTCTAGTTCTCCCAAGTGGGGTGAGGACATCTAGAGAGTCAAAGCTAGCATTGAATTAAAGAGAGAAAAGGTTATATCTCCTAGCGTGGCTTCTATCCTAGACCTACCTCTCTCTATCGGTGAGATTAAAGAAAGCATTGATGAATTGATACCCTACAGGTCTCCTAGTTTTGATGGTATTCCTAACTACTTTCTTTTGGTTCTTAAAGTTTTCTTGAACCCAAATATTCTCTTGATTTGGGAGGAGGTTCCTAGGAAGATGCTTTTCCTCTCCATACTCATACTACAGTGATAAGAATTATTCATAAAAGATCTAACAAAGATGATGTAAATAAGTAGAGATCTATTACTTGGCTGACAACTATCTATGAAATTTTCTCTTCACTTTAGCCAGGAGGCTCAACGGTATCATGCATTAGATCATTCTTCTTGAAGGAAAGGGTTTAGCCAAAGGGAAATTCATCCTTAATGCCATTATCTCCCTTTGGAAAGGCTTTGAATGTGCTCAAGACTTGAACCATGATTACTACTTCTTCAAAGTGGATTTTGACAAAGCCTTTGACAAAATTGAGTAGGCCTTTATTTTGGAATACCTTCAATACATTGGGCTGGGTAGAAAGTTCATTAAGTTTGTTAGCATTCTGTTTGGGAATGCTTACTCCATTGTTGCCATCAATGGCATCTTATATGAGCCTTTCAAGCTATGTAGATCTATCAAGCAAGGTTGTTCTTTAGCTCCTCTTCTTTTTGTCATAGCTAGTGATGCTCTTGGGTGGCTGGTTAAAGATGGGCTAGATACAGGTGACATAAAAGGTATTAAGATCCCTAACTACCCAAGTCAATTAGGTATGTAAATGTTTGCTCATGACACAAATATGTGCACCAATGTTGATAACATATCTGCTTCCTCTTTTATTGAGTGCTTGAATGTGTTTTGTTTGGATAGTGGTTCTAAAATTAATAATCATAAAATTTGTTTTAGATCTTCTAATAACACGATTCCTCATGTTTCTAACATTGGGTGTGAGACTATTTAGGAAGGTCTTATTTTGAGATTGGTGGGTATCCCAATGGGATATAAAGTGACCTTCCATCAGAGGTGGGATTGGGTTATTCAAAAATTCAGAGGTAAAATCTTTAAATGGTATGAGTACGTTTACTATTTGGTTCAGAAAACCTTCCTTTTGAATCATTACATTTTTCCTCGTACCATATATTCTTTGTCTTGTTGGTTACCTTCTAAGAAGAACTATCTCAAGTCATTGCTCTAGCTAGGAGATTCCTTTGGGGGGGGGGGGTAATAATAAGTTTAGTAGAATCCCTAAGACCTCCTAGAATGCTTGTTGTCTACCAAAATCTGAAGAGGGAATCGGTGTTCTTTGTCCTATTAAGATGGCTGACTCTCTGTTTGCAAAGTGGATTGTGAGGAGTCTTTATTATGAAGATATTTGGTCTGGGATTATTAAAAGGAAAGTTAAATTATTTGTTGTGAAAGGTTATAAGGTTTGGCAGAAGAATCAGCTTTGGGATATCATAGTTTCACCCCAAGATTTCATTCGTGTTAGGAGTGACATCAATTGTAGATTATGAAATAGTTGGATGAAAGTGAAAGCTGCTTAAACATCTAAACATCATTTCTTAGCTAATATTAACTTTTATCTGTAGGAATCTCATTGGCTAGGTTGGATAGATCTTTGGAATAATTGTACTCTTGATATCAAAGAACATAAATGTTTTAAAGCTCGATTCAAATCTTGGAAGGATTTTGTTAATCAGAGAGAGATTTTTTTTTATGACTTCTACCCTAATTTGTCTATTTCTTGTATGTGGGTCCTATGTAATTATAAAAGTTTTTTGAATGACAAATGGAGCTCCTCCTTGAATAGGGACCTGCACATCCAAGATGTGGCTAAGGACATGTTGATGAAATTTAAGAAGATGAAAGGTTCTATTGCAAGTATTGTCACCAAAATTAATAGTAGATGGAAGGTCCATTGGCCTCCCATTCAATGGAGATATATATTTAATTGCATCTGGGCTTTCTCCATTCATATGAAAAAGGTTTTTTCCAGTGTCTTATTCTGCATAATGGGATCTAGATAGGAGCTAGAGCCAAAGAGAGTAAAATTAATGATGAGAAGTGTCCCTTTTGTGGCAAGGAGGAAGATTTACATCACCTTTTCATTGAATGCTTTCATGCCAAGAAATTTTGGCAATACATGAATCATTATATGAAGTTGAATAAAATCTAGTGTCTAGGTGCTCAAGAAATATTATTGGGTTCTACCAAGCATATGGACATTGCTTTGTGGCAAATATGGAGAAGTGACACCCTCTGGTTCATATTGGTTAAGCATGATCTTAAAGAAATTCCACAATATAGAGAAGATTTTCTTATTTTGATGCATAAACACTACAACATATGACGGGCATACCAATGTTGTCCATACCGACGGTCATGCCTCGGCATTGGTATGACTGTTGGAAATGCTTGAAAAATCACGAATGGAATACCAACGGTATGAGCATTGGTATATGCAGCAGTAATTTACTGGAAATTACCGACGCTTATACCGAGGCTTATACCGGTGCTTATATGACACTTATACCAAGGCAACATTTTAACCGGACTCGAGAGCAAAAAATTGACATTTGCTCGCATTTTGAATCAAAGTCTGCTGCTGTCGAGTTTGCCCTCACGAACTACATTCTGAGCATATTGTGTACACACATCTCTCTGTTTCTCTCCCCCTCTCTCTCTCTCTTTCTCTACACACACCTCTCTTTTTCTCTAGATCTAAAATTTTGGTGAATATCACACACACTGTAGCACCCTTTCTCTTTCTTTGTGTTTTCCCTTTTCTAATTTCTCTTCTCTTTAGTTTTGCAAGAGATTTTTGGCGTGAGTTCTTTGAAGTTCGAGGGAGGACAACATTAAGTGGACTTTGACGACAACGCTCCAAACAATTACATCGAGGTAAGTGATTGTTTTGTTTTTGATTGATATAGAATGAGATAGAGAGAGAGATAGAGATGAAAGAAAGAGAGAGATATTGAGAAACATAGAGAGAGAGATAGAGATGAAAGAGAGAGAGAGAGAGAGAGAGAGAGAGAGAGAGAGAGAGAGAGAGAGAGAGAGAGAGAGAGAGAGAGAGAGAGAGAGAGAGAGATATGAAATAGAAAGAGAATGAGATAGAGAGAGAGATGCATACATACATACACACACATATGCATACACATACTCACGTACATATTACATACACACATGCATATTACATACACACTCACATACATATTACATACACACATGCATATACATACACATACTGTTGACGTTGTAGCATCACAACTCATACTTGTCAATCCGGAAAGCATCTCATGAGACCTAAATGTTTGCATAGAAGCACTCAGCAGACGTAATGGCGCTTCGTCAACATACGATTAACAACATAATTAACAAGAAGACACGACATAAGCATCGCTAATGATGCACATAATCGTAATCACAAGCATAATCGCGACGTAATCACACATCAACGTGTCACAAGCATTAGACAAGAAGAGAACAAGTACGCATGCACATCATGACGACAAGAGAGCAAGAGTCTAACCACAAACTAGCATTATCTCATTATTTCTAGAAAAGCTCTCCCAAAAGAAGAGATTGAGACCTCTTTATATACAAAATGGCAAAAAAGCATGCTATGTGGGATTTCTAAACTGAAAGGAGAATGAATCCCATTCTAGTGTGGCACTCACACACACCTATACAAGAGTGCTTTATTAACTGAATGAAAGGTAGAAAAAGGTACAAATGATGATGAAAATAGAGTGGATTCAAGAAATATATGTTGTATCTTGAACACTCCCCCCTCCTTGACTTTGTCGTCCTCGACAAAGATTTTGCAAGTATGGATCTTGTTGTGGAAGAGCGTGCATGAGTTCCTTTTGATTTGCATGATCCTTGTGCCGTTGGAGTGCGTTGTTGCTTTTCTTCATCTTTCTTTTTGCATGTTTATTTGGATTTGATTGTTTTTTAACTTGTGTCTTTTGCCTCATGTAGATGGGAAGAATATGCTAGAATGCTTTGTATTTCGTTTTTCTTTCTTTCTCTTCTCTTCTTCTCTTTTTTTTTTTTGGTAATGGATGGATGATGTATGAGAATGAAATGTCAAAATGTAGATGATAGATACAAATAGATGAAATTAATTCATCTCTTCTTAGTCCATATGCATGAGTGGGGACTAAGGGTGCATGGGTGGAAAACAAAAAAAGTGTCTATGCACAGTCTTGTAATGTGACCCTATCTTATGCATACTCTAAAAAATGCATACAACAAAAAATGGTGCAAAAACGGATGGGTCTTGAGCAAAGTGCTCAAGGGTGAGGTGATGATGAGGCTTTCTCCAAATTTCCAACTCCAAGAGCCGCTTCTTTTCCATCAACCATTTGAAATGGATGATACCTTTGTCCACCAACCTGAAAAAAGAAACATGAAAAGCAAATTTTTGAAATCTATGTACATGTGCCCTCTTTGTGCCTGGGTTAAACTAAGTGTGCCTAATGCTTGGCCTTTGGATGAGGCCCTATTCGTGTGCATACTTGGTGTGCATCTTAAACATATGATGTACATTGGGCAAGGTTGGGTCCGACACCCATGGATGCTGCACGAAGAGGTTTTAGGCCGCCAATATGTCTTCGCTTTGTTGGTCTTAGCCTTGATGTTTCTCCTTGGATCTTTTCTGAGTGTTGGCTTTATTGCTTTGGATCCCTTGGTCAAAAGTGGTCGTTCTTGATGATAAGGCATGGTGAATCTAGACTATAGATTATGAAGTCTAGTGTGAGAGGGTTGAGTTTGTATAAGAGCTTTCTTTGGTACCCATATCATAGTGCAATTTGGTTGGGCTCTAAGTAATTTCTTGGCCACCCAAATTTGTTTGACATTACAAGGGGAAGGTGATTTCTTCTTTTTGGCATAAGGGTCTTTTGGGCCTTCTATGTGAGTCTTTAGGGATAACTCATCTTTACAAGGGGAATTCAACAAAGGTTGAGTTTTTTTACATACATCATGCTCATCCAATGGATCATAGGGTTGTGTGGGTTGAGATTGATCTAGAGATTCGGCGATGCATTTATCCTTATTACACATAGAATCCCTAGATATACAAATAGGTGATGGATTGTCATGATTGACAATGGATCCGACATAATTTTCCATAGCATTGTTACAAAGTACTTGCTTATCCTCTTCTTGATGAGCCAAATGTAGCACATCCTTGCCCATGGATTCATAAGGAGAATCCAAGTTTAGAGGAAGAGAGGGCCCTTCCACATCCCCCAAACACTTGGAGTCCTTCATTCCTCCATTCGCCAAGGTTTCCTGCGACTTACTCAAAGAAAGATTAGCTAAAAAAGCATGAGTGGAAAGACTATTTTGTGGATTAAAAGCACAATCTTTGAATAGGTGATCATATCCACAATCCTTACAATGAGGATAATCATTAAGATTTTCAATGGCCACACATGTAGAGGTAGACATAATAGATGGACACGACACTTCAAACTCTTGATGACTTTTAATAAACCTTTGAGTGCCTATAACCAAGTCTTCATCTATACCTTCCATGACAAAAAAATGTTTCAAAAAGTTCCATACCATTCACCACAATAGGCAACACAACTTGACCCATGCAATCATAATTTTCACCATTCATGAAGATAGAGGAATGAGTGGTTAGGTGAATGTTGCCCAAAATAATAGTCACTAAATCAATATGAATTAAATTCCACTCACAATTAGGGTCAATATAAGCACTCATATTTCTATGGTCATGACCAATGAATACATTCACAAAAGTGTTGCTATATTCCTTAGTCACAACTATGGAACCCACTCCCTCAGAAATTCCATCAAGTTCATCTTCCCCATGCAATTTTTTTCTATCTTTTTCACCTTTATCATGTGTGATTAATGCATGCATTTCATCTTTTTCTTCCTTCGTTTGCGCAACCTTTTCCCCCTTCCTTCTTTCTTTTGCCTTTTTCTTTCGCATGTCTTTGTTGAAACAAATTTTTTGGTTTTTTGAGTGTTTTTAATATTTGTTTGGTATTTTTGAAAGAGTTTTTAAAATTTGTTTGATGTTTTTGTGTGTGTTTTTTGAATGTTTTTTAAGATGTGTAAATAAGTTCTAATGGGGTTCTTCTACAAGAAAAACGAAGAGACGTTACATCTTAATACACAATGTGGGGAGAGAGATATTTGAAAAGAGATTCTTAAATATAGTAGAGCCCAAAGAGTTCTCAATAGAAGGTCAATGCGATTACCATGAATTGCAACAAATTATGGCATAAGCTCTTTCTATAGAACATCCCCTCTATTTCATGATAACATTCAAATTCTTTTTATACCTTGCCATAAAAATTGAAGTTAAGGTCAAGCAAAAATCC
The DNA here is from genome assembly GCA_020310875.1 of Ceratopteris richardii. Classification (NCBI taxonomy): domain Eukaryota; kingdom Viridiplantae; phylum Streptophyta; class Polypodiopsida; order Polypodiales; family Pteridaceae; genus Ceratopteris; species Ceratopteris richardii. Next base: position 161,301,137 of record CM035428.1, on the reverse strand, counting down.
AACTAGATTTTACATGGTCATTACTTCACAAGTTCTCCTTTTACGTAAATATACCAATTATGAAATGAGAAGAAGAAAAAATCTATCATACATTTCATAAGACTCAAATTGGCACTACCCATACATAGGTATGTATAAAAGGCACTTTGGAGAAATTACCAACATAAGTGAAGTCAATGATCAGGTCACATTTGAAGAACATACAAAAACCATGTAATTTCATCCTACCTCATGGAGTATCACTTGTGAAATGCCTAAAATGATTAACTCCAACACTTCACTCCCAAGAATCAAAACATTCTTCAACTTCTAGTTGTCAAAAAATTCACTTCAAAAAAGAAATGAAAACTTTTATCACATATTTTGTTGAAACATCATACTAGTGTCGTCACTTCAACCTCGAGGTTCAAGAAACTTTGGGAGGATCGACTCATTTCAAAAGGACAAATAATTTCTAAAGAATTAGGAGGTTCATGACTAATGAACACAAGGTCCAACTGATGATAAACCACTCCTAAATGTGAATGCCTCTGTTATGATATTCATAGCTTGTTTGTGTATATTAATGTTGCTTTTTATTTATTTATTCATAGTAGGACTTTGTATAATCAACACGAAGAGACATTACTTAATAACACGTAGAGCTCAGCGTTCGTTCGTTCATTCTTGTAAATAATTAGTCTACTACCAGATTCGGTGAGTTTTCATTGAATAAGGAGCGTGGTGGGATCAAATCTCCTAGTCTAGGTCACCTGCACAAAAAAACCCAATAGAGATATTCTAAATACAAATGCAAAAAGAGTGTCATATCCCTATACAGCCTGTGGTCCCAATACGAGCCCTCCCAATGTTCACCTACCTCTCCATCTTCATGCCATTTTCTGGTGTGCAAGATACACTATCCTGCAACATGACTTTACAAAATAGTTAGCCTCTTAACAGGACAAGAATAATTGCCTATACTTACAGATCTCCCCAGTGCCCATATTTGCGGATCTGAGAACGCGAACTATTCTTCATCTCTTCGTGGCTCGAAGAGGCATATCCTGCGCCTTCATGAGTCGTGACTCTACGAAAGTGGGGCCTCTGCTTATGATCTTGGGAACTTACTCAACCTCAGAGTTTCAGCCGCTTGAGAGTCAGGTTATCTTCACGTGATTTTTGCCCCATCATATCCGTCTGATTCAATCTCGAACTGTTGATGAAGAGCAGCATTCCTTAGTCTACCATATGGAGGCAATTTCGGGTAAATTGCATGCCCTGACACGCTGCCTATTTTCATCTGTCATGGGGTCCAAAATATAGATGTACTAAGAGAGGAGGCAATCAGTCTTACATATCTCATGCATAATAGGGTGCTTGTTGTATGCTAAACGTGAGAAGAGAGCAGGTTCAGTGTGTTATATTCACCCCATTATCAATCGATGTGAAGCAGTAGAGGCACCAGCATTTACAGGCCTTTTCTCACTTCTGTGCAAATCTTGAAACAATCACCGAGGAGAAGTATAGCCCATTGCTAGCTAACAAGAAATTTTGCCTCTCATCGATACTCATAATAGTTTGAGTTTGTCTGGACTCAGGCGTGGCCCGTGGGTATATCTAGCTCCCCAAAAGCATGCCTTTGACTCACATAGTGTAAGAGCAGATCTCTCATTTTCTTTCATATTCAGACCTTGGGTTGTTTTTTCCTACCTTCTGAAGGCCAAATTAGACAACATCAAACTGATGTGCAATCCCGACTGTAAGGTACTATCCTCTATGAGTGCAATATTTTCCTCCGGATTCTCCTGTATCGTCATCCCAAAGTTCCAACCATCTGACTTCAATGATTAATCTGAATATCTGGGTAGAAATCCTCATTCTCGATCTTCAAGATATTACCATTAATATTTACTTCTGACTCCAATCTGCACACCTCATTTCGAGCTTCACTTTCTCTTTTAATGCTCTTCCATCCTTACTATGTTGCTTAAGCCTCATTCCTGTACCTACAGGCTACAAGTACTTCAACTTGACCGTTCCATTTGATTGCTTCATGCTTTTGTTGAAAGCCTAATAGAACATTTGGCTCCCCTTCATAAGTTAAAGCTTCTTGTTTTTGGTTTAAATCCTCTACATCCGGCTCTGAAAGTTCAGAAGGCTTCAAGTCGTTGCGTGGAGTTGCAGTGTTTGAGCTTGGTGAGGTTGCACGTGTTCAAATATCAAGACTAAATCCCCATTCTCACTCGCTGTATTATCTTCAAAAGGCACATTATTATTGTAAGACTTCAAATCCCCAGCAGCATTACATTGCTCCTTAGCTTCATGAACTTTGTGACCTGTTCCTTTTTTGTTGTGACTATTGAACCACCAGCTTGACTCTGTCATTTTATCCTTACTTCTTTCACCAGCCATCATGCTCAGACTCTCAAGGCCTATCCTTTGGTCCTCAGTGGAACTAATTAGAATTCTGCTGTCATTCTCTAGGATGACCATCACATAGGGCGTCATTACTACAGGAGTCAACTCGAGAAGACCTAATTCTCAGCAGATGAAGTAAATTTAACATACATGTCCTTTTGCCAGACACCCTGTAGCTCCATATCATTGTTGAAGTCTGCCAAACTGTTCTATTCACCAAAGCTAGTTTAGCAAAGGCCTTGTTTGTGGTATGGTTACCCAGTCCTAGTATCCACACATCCTTAAAACTCCTGAGACCTTCCCTTATGGCCAGCTCCACTACAAAGAGTGGCACCTCCACCCGGATTGGTGTTGTAAGCTGCATGGGTCTTCCTCTAGAATTCGCATTGTTTGTATAACTCCATGATGCGTGTCAAGCAGCTGCTCCTTCTAACTAATGAGAGATGTGTCTACTATCCGGTCTTAAACCATGAGAAGGTCAAGAACTAGTGTTTCAACCCTCAGCAGCAGCAATTCTTCTAGAATGCAAGCCCTTCACCTATATCACCGATACAAGCTTAGCAACCACTTGTCTGATCAAACCGCCTTCTGTAGATGATGAATTCCTTTTTCCTGTGCTTCTTTATCACGTATCTCTTGCTTCACCAGTTGTGTCTTGGCATTGATCCCCGAATATTACCTGTCATTGTAAAATCGAACTCCATTGCTCGATCACCTGTGGAATCCAAATGGCAGAACAACCAGTAAAGGATGACTGCATCTTGTCATCTTAGACACTAGTATTCACACCCATCAATCCTACATAGCCTGAATCTATATGGTCTTGCTTCTCAGAAGCTTTGGAAAATATTCTAGCCCCAATCATGATAAATGTTGTCATCAGCTGCACGCCAAAGTTACATCAAGAACTTCACAGTTTCTAGCCTCTGAATATTCGATGAGGTGCCCACAACCATGTCTTGTCCCTGCCAGAATAGGTAGTCCCTTCTTGCAAGCTTGGTTGGAGAATGTGCATAGATATTATACCACGTCTTCATTAGCTCTTTTGCCAAATTCAGATATACCGAGAACTTCTTAGATGGAGCATTCATTGAACCAAGTGCCAACATTCCTGGCGCACAGTATGCAAATTCATCCATCCTGTCTTTGAGATTTGGAGCAAGCACCCGGAGGGGAAAGCCTTCTTTTGTCAATGTGTGTAGGCCTTCCATTGATTGCTGTCACTTCTCACATTAGTAAGCCCCTGCTTCTTTGAACGTTTTAGCAACAACTTCTCTTTCTTCCTTCAATCCCCTTAGGAACCAAGATTCCAATGATACAGCGATGGTAATGGCAGCTTATAGAAGGCTCCGTGGCCTGTTGCACTCTGGACTACAGCCTTGCTATTGAATATAATATTCTCAGTATAGAGTGACCATCCATGACGCGCTAGAAGAAGTACCAGTATCTGCACATTTTCACACAGCAGCTGCTTGAATTCTTTCTCTGGTAACTCAATGTTTTACATGAATGCTCTTAGAAACCGCCTGCATCATCCTCCTTCTGCGTTTCCCTACGTAGTGATTTTGAAAGAGGCACAAAAGAATTGCAGCCACTCTTTTAATCAGGCGAAATCCGCTTTCCATACTCATTTCTCCGTTCACCATCAGTAACAGCAGTAGTCGGATTATTCAGAGTGCCTTTTGCTACTATTCCCTTCCTTCCCATTTCTTTAGGAATATCATCGAAAAACATAATCATTTCTCGAGTTCACATGAGTGACAGTAACATCATGTTGCTCGTCATCACCAATCAAAGAGGTGAATAAATGTGCACCACCAGAATGCATGCAAAATCCCTCCACAACCACATCTCTTTAGCGATTTCTAAGCTTTGAGACATTGCCACCATGCAGGTCCGCATACTGTTGGGTGTTTGACCATCAAGAAAATATAGACCTACCTTCGTAGATTGAGAGTGAGAAGTCCTTCAGAAATCGGCGTCTCTCCTACAAAGCAGAATGTGATAGGGGAGTCAGACAGTTTCTCAAGGTGGAGTGCTTAGAGGCCTTGAAATCACAGTGGAAGGAGAGTGAGAGCTTGATAGGCTCAGGCCCTGAGAGGAGAGGACTGATATGGTAGGAAAGGAGAACTTGAGGTAGTGAGGTGAGCTAGGCAAGAATTTTTGTTGATGGGACTGCTTAGAGAAACCCGAGTACAGTGAATGAGCTAGCCATTCCCCAAGAGGGAGGACTTCCCTGCACGATTGACATCTTAGCTTTTTGGAGGAGGTCGCATATCCAAAGCGCCATGAAATGCTGATAGTTTCTTCCTTCCATGTTGCTGCTAGTTCCCGAATTTGTGTCCTGCAAAATCTCGCCCAGACACCCAAATAGTCTCATGTCCGAAACTTCGCTCACAAGTTTGCCATGATCCTTGCTTTGAGCTTGCAAGAGGCATCGTCCCCTTGATAAGAGGCTTCTGTGAGTGGAAACTTGGAATGATGGATTTCTTTCAGATGACGATCCTTTCTTTTCTACTCTTTTCACCATGACCTTCCTTTTCCAAGCTTCTTGGTGAAGATGATGAGTCAAGACTCCATTGATTTTTTTGTAGAAGAAACCCAAAATAAAAAATTATTCACACATGATTAGAGAAAGATCAACAAAGTAAATAGAAAAAATCAACATAATAACTAAAAGATTTCTAAAAACTACTCCTATTCTACTCGTGACTTTGAAGAATCACCACACATGGTAGACTAATCACCCAAAAAGGGGATTTTCATGATACCAAAAAATGGCTCATCTCAACAAGTTATTGTAAATCTTGCAAGCCGCAAATGCTCACAAGAGCATAATGAAATGAAGAACTCAAAAAATCATCATGAAAAGCTTGCGTACACGTCTCTTTCACGCCAAAAACCATCACGTAAGTGTCAAGAGAACGCTCCCTGACAACGGCGCCAAAAGTTGTTGACGTTGTAGCATCACAACTCATACTTGTCAATCTGGGAAGCATCTCATGAGACCTAAATGTTTGCGTAGAAGCACTCAGCAGACGTAATGGCGCTTCGTCAATGTAGGATTAACAACGTAATTAACAAGAAGACACGACATAAGCATTGCTAATGATGCACATAATCGTAATCACAAGCATAATCGCGACGTAATCACACATCAACGTGTCACAAGCGTTAGACAAGAAGAGAACAAGTACACATGCACATCATGACGACAAGGGAGCAAGAGTCTAACCACAAACTAGCATTATCTCATTACTTCTAGAAAAGCTCTCCCAAAAGAAGAGGTTGAGACCTCTTTATATACAAAATGGCAAAAAAGCATGCTATGTGGGATTTCTAAACTGAAAGGAGAATGAATCCCACTTATTCTCTAGTGTGGCACTCACACACACCTATACAAGCGTGCTTTATTAACTGAATGAAAGGTAGAAAAAGGTACAAATGATGATGAAAATAGAGTGGATCCAAGAAATATATGTTGTACCTTCAACACATACATATTACATACTCACATGCATATGCATACACACAAATGCGTACATACATGCATATTACGTACACACACATATGCATATTCATACTCACATATATACATGTACACACACATATACATACATACATGTACACACACATGTATACGTACACACATGCATATGCATACATACATACACACATATTTGCACCTACACACACATACAGACATACACATGCACATATACATACACACTCACATATGTATACACACACATATGTGCATACACACATGCATATGCATACATACATACACACACATATGCATGTACACACACATACATACATACACACATGCATATTACAATATATATAGACATTCACATATGTATACACACACATGCATACATGCACATACACATACACATACACACACACACCACATATACATACACACATACACACATACACACATATACATGTTTTAGGGTTAGGGTTTTAGGATTATGGTTTTTGACTTTTACACATATACACAGAATACATACACACATAATACACATGCATACACACATCTCTTTCTCTCTCTCTCTCCCCCTACACACACATCTCTCTCTCTCTCTCTCTCCCTACACACACATCTCTCTCTCTCTCACATCTTGTTAAGTGATGTGTGTACTCTTTCACTGTCTCTCTTTCTCTATGCCTTCTCTTTTTTAATTTCTCTTTTCTTTTGTTTTGCAGGAGCTTTTTGGCATCGATTCTTTGGAATTTGACAAGAGACGACGTCGATTGGGCTTTGACGAGAGCGATCAAAAGAATTACATCGATGTAAGTGATTGTTTTGTTCTTTTTTATAAATAGAGAGAGAGAGAGTGAGAGAGATGAAACAGAGAGAGAATAAGAGAGAGAGAAAGAAGGAGAGAGAGATAAAAGAGAGAGAGAGATATAGATAGATAGAAAGAGAGAGACATAGAGATACATACACACAAATGCATACATATTACATACACACACATATATACATGTTTTAGGGTTTTTGAAATTTACACATATACGCACATAATACATACACACATGCATACATACATACACATATACACCTATCATATATACATACACACATATGCATGTTTCAGGGTTAGGGTTTTAGGATTAGGGTTTTTGGCTTTTACATATATATACACATGCATACACACATATACACATATAAACACATAATACATACACACACACACACACACACATATATATATACACACACACACACACACACACACACACACATATATATATATATATATATATATATATATATATATATATATATATATATATATATATATATATATATATATATATATATATATATATATATATATATATATACATGCACATATGTAAACATACACATGCATACATGCACATACACACACACCACATATACATACACACATACACA